>CM035303.1:126892072-126911654 GCA_020226075.1 Hydropotes inermis
TGTGTGTGTGTGTGCGCGCGCGCGCCTGTGTGTGTGCGTGCCTGTTTGTTCCTGCAGACTTCGTTTTGTATATTCCCGGCCTGAACCCGAGACTTGGCCATTCCTCCGAGGAGCCCTGGATCTTTTAATGGGGAAGCAGAGAGAGCACTTTGCCGACAAAGGTTCAGCCTGTCAAAGCTACAGTTTTTCCAGTAGTCACCTTCGGATGTGAGAGGTGGACCATAAAGAAGGCTGAGCACTGAAGAGCGGATGCTTTTGAACTGTTGCGCTGGAGAAGACTCTTGAGAGTCCCTTGAACAGCAAGATCAAACCAGTCAATCCTGAAGGAAATCAACCCTGAATATTCATTGGAAGGACAGATGCTGAAGCTGAAGCTCCAATACTTTGGCCACCTGATGTGAAGAACTGACTCATCTGAGAAGACCCTGATGCTGGGGAAGATTGAGGGCAGGAGGAGAAGGGGACGACAGAGGATGAGATGGTTGGATGGCATCACCGACTCAATGGACATGAGTTTGAGTGAACTGCGGGAGTTGGTGATGGACAGGGAGGCCTGGCATGGCAGTCCATAGGGCCTCAAAGAGTCAGACATGACTGAGCAACTATCACTTTCATTTCATATTAGAAACCAGAATCTGGCAGCTGCTTCTGCAGTAGAAAATCCATTTTTAAGAGAGAGCCTCAATGAATGATTTCTAAAGAGAACGTATTTTCATCACGTTAAGGTCTATCATCAGGTTTTCCTACATCCACGTTTCCTACAATGAGGCCAACTTAGCAAGCATATAAGATGCTCAGAGCTTACGCGTGACTAATGCCATTAAGACTCAAAGTTGTAAATACCTGTAATAAGTGGAACACACATCTGCTTTTACCATATAAGACATTTGTGCCCTTGAAAAAGTCCACAAGTAAGAAGGGAACAGAACATGGTAAGCACCCTGGCACGCATACATCCCAAAGGAAATGTTCCTCTTATCTTAGCCTCTCAGACAAGCTTGGTGAAGCTTCAACCTGTACCCAAGTCACTTCACATGAACAGAGACCTTACAGTCCTTGAATCTCAGAAAGGAGGCTCTGCTCTCAGCATCTTTTGCTGTGTTATTACACATCTTTGCTGTGAACGGGCCACAGCCATGTTAACCAAGCCAGAGACGAGTGAGATGAAAATGATGACAGGCGTGGCTATCAACGTTGCAGAGAACAACGCCAGAAACATCTGGACAGACGACCACTCAGGACCCACCTCCCGTCCAGGAAGCGTCCTCCTGAACCCCATCCTTTAGCCCCCTGGCCAAGTCCCAGGGCTGGCAAGTCCTCTTCGTCTGGGTTTTATGGGAGCATAGCCGCACCCAGCCCTCCACGGACCGTCCACGCCTGCTCCCAGGCCACAACAGCAGAGCCTTCGGCATGACGGGAACACTGAGTTCCCCCAGGGCCAAAGTGTTTACCTTCTGATCCTTTGCAAAGCTTGTTGACCTCTGCACTAGAGCCGAGACTCTCAGACTAAAGTCACACACGATCTTGTTTCTTTTTTTTTAAATTTGTTTCCAACCTCCCAATAGAAATTTTAGAGTAAAGTGGGTGTTACTAATTTACATTCTTACCATCAATATGTAGAAATTCTATTGATCTAGAGAGAACACATGGTTTCAGCTGGGTTAGATGGATGACAATTTAATGAGTGAAAAGGATCATTTTTATTGCAATCTTTCTTTTATAACTGTATTCAAGGACAGCTGATTTACCATGCTGTGTTAATTCCTGCTGTATAGCAAAGTGATTCATCTATACACATAAATACATTCCTTCATACTCTTCCGTGATGGTTTACCACAGGATATTGAAAATAGTTCCCTGTGTTCTACAGTCAGTTCAGTTCAGCTGCTCAGTCGTGTCTGACTCTTTGCAACCCCATGGACTGCAGCACGCCAGGCCTCCCTGTCCATCACCAACTCCCGGAGTCCACCCAAACCCATGTCCACTGAGTCGGTGATGCCATCCAACCATCTCATCCTCTGTTGTCCCCTTCTCCTCTTGCCCTCAATCTTCCCCAGCACCAGGGTCTTCTCAGATGAGTCAGCTCTTGCGGTGGCCAAAAGGATTGGAGTTTCAGCTTCAGCATCTGTCCTTCCAATGAATCTTCAGGACTGATTTCCTTTAGGATGGACGGGTTGGATCTCCTCGCAGTTCCAGGGACTCTCTCAGAGAGTCTGCTCCAGGACCACAGTTCAAAAGCATCAATTCTTCAGCGCTCAGCTTTCTTTATGTGCTCTCCAACAGGACCTTGTTTATCCATCCTGTATAGAATAGTTTGCATCTTCTAGCCCTAAACCCCTAATCCTTTCCTTCCCCACACCAACCACAAATCTGTTCCCACATAGCATCATTTTATATTAAAACAAACAAACAAACAAACAAAGAAACAAACATTTTTTGTGGATTTCCAGCAGTGATGTGATTTGAAAAACTGAGACGAAGCTGATATACCCAAAAATTCACCCTCTGGCAATGTCCGGTTTAGCAGCTTTTAGTAAATTCATGGCAGTGGGCAGCAACACCACTATCTCATTCCACACCCACACCGGAGCTCCACACCACTGGGACAGACTGCCATCCTCCCAACCTTCACCCACCTCCCCTGTGTCTCCACGGATCTGCCTTTTCTGGGCAGCATCTACACACAGAATCACGCAACGAGAGGTCTTTTACGATACTGTGAAATACGTCGAGTTTCCTCGCTTTTACAGCTCTTAGATGTGAAACACGAAGTGTCAGTCACGCAGTCTGACTCTCTGTGACCGCATGCACTGTTGACCGCCAGGATCCTCTGTCCACGGGACTGTCCAGGCAAGGGTACTGGAGCGGGTGTACTGGAGGAATGGGTAGCCATTCCCTTCTCCAGGGGATCTTCCCAACTCAGCGACCAAACCTGGGTCTCCTGCGCTGCAGGCAGAATCTGTACCATCTTAGCCACCAGGGAAGCAACAAAACATAAAACAGATACCCAAGTGACATGAGAGCAGAAGAATTAAGCCAACGTTTATTTAACGGCCTTGCTGGGAATGAACCTTTCCTTTTGTGGCCCCAGACACCCCACTTCTTATAGGTGCAGTTACCGTGGGCTCCCAGGTGCCATGCAAGGACTCACCGCTCCCCTCTGCAAGGACAAGAGCCTCAGCTCTGCTGGCAGGGCACCGTGAGGGCTCAGCCCTCGTGTGTGCAGACAGCTGGGTTCTCGCATGAGCCTGGACTCAACTTTTTCTCCCTGCTGGGGACGTCCAGCTCATCACCTCCAACAGTGTGACCCAAACACACACAAGGCGTGACCCTGCACACTGTCCAGAACATCCTGGTAAGAATTCTACAGTTTCTCAATGGGTATCAGCTTTCCCTCTGGGGTGATGAGAATGTTCTGGAGTGGATGGTGGTGATGAATGAACTAATCCCTTCAGGGTGATGAGAATGTTCTGGAAGTGAATGGTAGTGATGGATGAACTAATCCCTTCGGAGTGATGAGAACGTTCTAGAAGTAAATGGTAGTGATGGATGAACTAATCCCTTCGGGGTGATGAGAATGTTCTAGAAGTAAATGGTAGTGATGGATGAACTAATCCCTTCGGGGTGATGAGAATGTTCTGGAAGTGGATGGTGGTGACGGATGAACTAATCCCTTTGGGGTCATGAGAACGTTGTGGAAGTGGACAGTGGTGACGGATGATGAACTAAGCCCTGGAGCACTCCAACCACTGCCCTTACAAAGCTCCCTTTTGAATAACAGGGAGTCACAAGACAAAACCAGCCAGTAAGCAAACCTGCCCGTCCCTCAGCCTGGCTCTGCATTTCCGGAAGTCGCATGGCTATAAACACGAAGAGAGAATGTAGTGACAACTGAAGACGTTAAAAACAGCACCAGACTGTGAGCCCCGGGCTTTCCCACGGCCGCTGCTCCTCATCTCTGGGAGCACAGAGGTCCGTCGGCAAGGCTGCATGCACAGCAGACGCTGCACCACCCGAAGGAGGCTGGACCCCGCCCTGGAAAGTGCAAGCTTGGCCTTCACCTGTGGTCATCCCGGCGTGCCCTCCTAGTTACCCGGCACGGCGGTTCACAAGGGGAAAGCTGCAACTGCCGCCTTCGCTCACTGAATTCAGGCCAGAAATGGAGCAGCGCCTGAGGGTGGAACGCTCTCCGATTACGGAACCTTCTCGTGAGCGGCCTGTGAGTGCATGCAAGGTCAGTCCTGTGCGTGGAATGAGTGCATGAACACCAAGGGGAAAAAGGGGGCTGGGGGAACAGACAGACTGTGATGGCCACATCCCCACTATTGAAGAAGAAAGTGGAAAAAAAAACAGCCAAAGTGTGAGCTGCTCAGGTGCATCTGATTGCGACCCCATGGACTGTAGCCCGCCAGGCTCCTCCGTCACTGGGATTTCCCAGGCAATGATACTGGAGTGGGTACTCATTCCCTTCTCCAGGGGATCTTCCCAACCCAGGGATGGAACCCAGGTCTCCCGCACTGCAGGCACATTCCTTACCATCTGAGCCACCAGGGAAGCTGCTGATACTATTTATAAAATATATAACTAGTAAGAACCTATTATATGGCATAGGAAACTCCCTGCTCTGTGGTGATCTAGATGAGAAGAAACTTTTTGAAAGACAGCATATACATCTATGTGCATCTATACACACAGCTGATTCACTCTGCTGTACGGTGGAAACTAACACGACATTGGAAAGCAACTATCCTCCAATAAGCACGAATGAATAAAAAAAGAAGTCAGACTTGGCATCGGGCTCTGGACACCAAGCCACCTCTCAGGGGAAGTCGCACAGGGAGGTGACCCTCAGCTGGATTTAAATGTGTAGATGGATTTACTATGAAAACACGCTTTTCCCTAAAAGAGCGTGATTTCGAACAGATTCCACCTTCTGGCTGTCACTGGGGTTAAGGATCCATTCTTAAGTCTCCACTGTGACCCCCCCCTTTCTTCTCCACGTGTCCCAACAAAACACAAGCCTGCAGGTCAGGGCTGGCCGGCTGGCAGCAACTCCTCCTGGGGGCGGCGGAGGTGGCCAGGGGCGGGAACCTGCCAGAGGCCACAGCGTCGGGCTCCACCCCACAGAACAGAATCTTCTACAATTTTTCCACGTACCAAGAGGTGGGGGTTGGGGATGGTTTCTGGATGATTCAAGCACATGGCATGTAGGTACACGTTGTTTCTGTAATTATCCCATGTGATAAATAAAGGAAATACTTGTACCATAGAATCTGCTTGTGGTAAGTAAGGAAATATTTGTACCACTCACGGTAATGTACAATCAGTGGGAGATGGATGCTTCTCTCTCTGCAACCAGATGGTCCCATCTGGGGGAGCGATGGGAGATATAGACACCGGAAGGGTGCTGCTTATGTCCAGTCTAGTCCATAATTGGGCTTCCCTGGCGGCTCAGCTGGTAAAGAATCCGCCTGCCAGGCAGGAGACCTGGGTTCCATTCCTGGGTTGGGAAGATCCCCTGGAGAGGGGAATGAGTACCCACTCCAGTATTCTGGCCTGGAGAATTCCATGGACTGTATAGTCCATGGGGTCACAAAGAATCAGACACAACATAGCAACTTTCGCTCACTCACTCAATAATCCTGCTTTGGTTGCTCTCGGTGACTCAGTGGTAAAGAATCCGCCTGCCAGTGCAGGAGACACACAAGTTCGATCCCAGGGTCGGGAAGATCCCCCTGGAGGAGGGCATGGCAACCCACTCCAGTATTCTTGCCTGGAGAATCCCATGGGCAGAGCGAGCCTGGCGGGCTACAGTCCGTGGGGTCACAGAGAGTCGGACACGGCTGAGCACACACATGATACACCGCAGAAAACCCTGCTTCACAAAGATGCTGGAAATGGAAGCAGGCTTTTCAGTGCTTTTGTGGCAATCTCAGGATATTCCTCCTTGACTTGAATCCAGAACGGATGGACATTTGAAGTTGTCTCAAACATTCTTTCAGGGACACCGTCATTTGCTATCTCAGGCAGTAATGCAAGTGATGGGGAAGGGCTGTAAATACAGATCAAGCTTTGCTCCTTCCCACCCCTCTCCTGGTTCACTTCCTGCTGTGTGGCTGAGGGAGGGGGGTGGGGGAGTTCCTCTAGGGTCTGCAGCCCAGGGGGTTGGTGACCCCCTGCTCTACAATGCTCTCATGTGTAAGGAGCAATAATCCGACATAGTTTAAGCTTAGCTATCTCACAAGAGTTTAACACACGATAGTAGCCAACTTCCCTGATGGCTCAGATGGTAAAGAGTCAGCCTGCAGTGCGCGAGATCAGGGTTCGATCCCTGGGTTGGGGAAGATCCCCTGGAGAAGGGAATGGCAACCCACTCCAGCATTCTTGCCTGGAGAATCCCCTGGATAGAGGAGCCTCCTGGGCTCCATGGGGTCACAAAGAGTCGGACATGACTGAGCGACTTCACTTTCTTTCTTTCTTTTGAGGCCAACAAGTTCGTGGTACCAACTTTGAGGTGCTGATGTCTTGGCTCCAGAAAGCAAGGAGAGCCTGCTGGTTCATGTACTGCCAGGTCAACTAAAATTGTCAATACAAGTTCAGCACCAGGGTCGTGCCAACAGAGAACCATTTTTTGCCACAATCCAGAAGGAGCTGAGTCCCACCTCCACTCATGTTCTGGTTAACAGATCAGCAATTAGAGGGTGTTATTTGCTCAGTCCTGTCTTACCACGTAACATTTCACAAATTGACAATTATGCATCATCGCCCCAGTTGTAAGTATGGGTGTCTTTCCTTCCCTGCTACACTGGGAAGTCCTGTGGGGGTGGAACCTCTGTCCTACTTGATCCAGAACCAGAATTTTGAACCTCAGAAAAATGTTCTCAATTTGTAGAGTTGGGGGGAGAATGGATACCTGTCTATGTAAGGCTGAGTCCTTTCACTGTCCACCTGAAACTATCATATTCTTAACTGGCTATAGTGAAAGTGAAGTCTGTCAGTCGTGCCCAACTCTTTGTGACCCGGTGGACTGTAGCCCACCAAGCTCCTCTGTCCATGGGATTTTCCAGGCCAGAATACTGGAGTGGGTTGCTACTTCCTTCTTCAGGGGATCTTCCCGACCCAGGGATGGAATCCGGGTGTCCTACATTGCAGACAGGCGCTTTACCATCTGAGCCACCAGGGAAGCCCAACTGGCTATACTCCAATATAAGATTAAAAGTTTATTTTAAAAAGTTCTCAATTTGATTTACATGAATAATTATCTTGATACTCTTCTGGCACTCTAATAAATACAACAAAAACCAGTTTTCATTATCACGTTCTGGTTAACAGATCAGCAACTGGAGAGCGTTAATTGCCCATCCTGTCCAACTCTCTGAGAACATATAGCCTGCCAGGCTCCTCTGTCCATGGCACTGTCCAGGCAAGAATACTGGATCAGGTAGCCACGTCCTTCTCGAGGGGCTCTTCCCGACCTAGGGATTGAACCTGGGTCTCCCACACTGCAGGCAGATTCTTCACTGTCTCAGCCACCAGGGAAGCCCTTATACAGACTGTTTTACATTAATTTATGCAAAACACGGGGCATCTTTAAATCTTTGCATTATAGATCTCAAAGGAAAGTCCCTTGCCTGCATTTTCATTTATTTTATTCTCAAATTTAAATGTCTCGAGGGCACTCTCTCTGGCCGGTTACTTCAGAAAATAAAACATTCTCCAAAAGCAGCTGACCACGCCTTTTTGACATTCTTGTTCTAGAATTTCACTTGAGTCTCACCACTCTTTATAAAGCCCACAGGATGATTCTGAAAATTGCTGGGTTGGTCTCGCAAAAGCAGAAATCTTCTGGAAGTCACTCCCTCAGAGTGGTTACCCACACAGCCTGCCAGAAGCCAAGACTGTGATGCACGCAGCATGTGATTCCCTCTCCCTCCCACTGCCATCTCCCCCCACCCACCTCGGTCCTCTTCACCCCTTCACTGCTGACCGTGCCACTGTAACACACACAGAGTACGTACAGTGAAGCCGTTTATTACGACTCTGCTCAGCAGAGGAGGTGAAGTCCATCCAGGGCAGCCGCAATAGCTCTGCAGTTTAAAAGCCTGCGGCCGCCGCCAACAAAAGGAAAACCCACCCACGTGCGCGGGGTTGCCCGCAGCAGCCCCCCTCCCCACAATGCAGCACACTCGGGCCTGCAGCGGGGCCAGGAGCCACTCCGATCAAGGTGACAGCTGGCGCTCTGCACGTGATCTGTTCAGAACCCAGGGTCACAAAAGCCCCAACCATGCCCGCGGCCCACGCCAGCACATGCAGACCACCACACCTGCCCACTCCGAGCCACCGTACCCTTGGGCGATGCTGCCAGCAGCCAGTTTTAGAGCCAAATGAAATAAGACCCTGGCACACCAGGCTCTCAATCGGTCGTTTCTGTAACACAACCCTCCATTTCGAGATTGATGTTTGAATCCGAGCAGCGCAACAACCCCCAGAGACCCTCAAGGCACAGAGAGATCTGCACTCAGTGACCCTACCGTGCACAAATCGGCTTCCATTTCTCCATCAGTGTTTTTTTTTTTTTTAATGTTTATTTGTTTGGCTGTGCCAAGGCTTTGCTGCCGCGTGTGGGATCCAGTTCTCTGATCGGGGATAGAACCCAGGTTACCCACACTGACAGCTTGGTGTCCTGTCCTACCCACTAGGCCACCAGGGAAGACCCTTTTATCAGCCGTTTTGCAAATGAGATTAAAGCCCCGCTCCTGCAGTGACCTGCAACGCCCTCTCCTGCGATCCTCAGGGATGAGGTCCACACAGCGGTGTGTATGTCACCTACATTCCACCCGCACTGCAGGAAGACGGCCACTCCAGACACATTTCAGAATGCGTGCATATAATCGTGTTAACACTGCAGCCAGCCCATTCTTCCACGCTCTGACCTGCTCCGGGGGCGCTGACCGATTTGATTTCTATTTTTAAAGCTCAAAATGAACTCATTAAAGAAGGCCTAACCCACATCCTTTCATTAACGATCCTTCCAGGCAACTTGGATTCCCCCGCCAGCAACCCAGCTGCACTCTAGTCGTTAAAGGGTCCCTTCAGTTTGCTGTTCTGCATGAAGCATTCCATTCAAGCCCATCACACTGGGTTTCTCTGTCATCGGAAAGAACTCGACTGCATGCAAAACACAGCAGCTGTCTGACGAACCAACAAAAATTCCATAAGGAGGGTGTTCAGAGTATCCCCACCCTGGGTTTGCCGGTCCCACCGGCAGTGGTGAGGGGCCTCAGGCAACCCCAACTGGTGACCTCCCACTTCAGGTCTGGCTGAAACCACACTTCTGACCATGTTAATGGAGCCCTCACCCACTGTAAAGCAGACCACCCGCCCCCCAAGATGCCTCCTCAGTGACCCTGAGTGCAAGACTCTCTTACCTTGGGGTGGGGCCTCCGTCCTTGGCCCGTGCTGCTGAAGAAAGCTCCGTGTGCTCCCCCGGGTCCCCCGCTTGCTGTCGAGATTCCACACAGGCGTCCTGCCAAGGGCGGCACAATGGGACACCCAGTCATCAAGCAGCCTCCCCCCGCCCAGAACCTCTGCGATCACGAACCCCCTCATTGTGGGCACGGCCTGGGAGCCAGCACCCACGAACTGGGTGACGTGGCCTGCGGTCAGCTGGCCTGGGGACCATCAGCCCAGCCCTCATCAAAATGACTCAAGGAGACCACGGACCCCTTGGGCTCCTGGGCAGGAAGCAGGACTCCGACATGAGGGCTGGAAAGCTGTGTGACATGGTGGCCCCCAAACCCCACCCAGTCAAATCAAAATGCTGCTGGTCACACGGCTCACCGCAGTCATGGCTCAAGCCCTGGGACCTGGAGTCTGGCAGCCTGGTCTCCTGACCTCGACAACAGGGAATTCTCGAAGGTCACGTGGCACAGGGCACCATCTCGGGGGACACACACGCCCTAGGTGTCCACAGGCCTTTCTGTACCATGGGGCCACACAGAAACCAGCACCTCTCTTCACACACACACACACATTCATAACTGTGTAACAAAGCGGTCGCTGGTTCTATTGTTTACAACAGCCTCCATCGGATGCTGCAGGAAATCTTTCCTTTGCAATACACCCCTGCAGATGGAAGGAGCGGAAAAGGCAGAGACAGGAAGACTGACTATGAACCGTGAAGCATGAATACAAGCCCAGAGGTTTTTTTAGAAAGCTTAACATCAGCTTTCACCATCAACACACCTAAGAAAAGTGCGATAGTTTAAAGCATTGCACTTTCAGTTACACTCGCCCCAGAGCAATCTTTAAAAATATCTGACCCCATAAAATAAAAACCAAATGAGAACAGTAAAAGTATGAAGTGACATCAATATTTGAAAAATGTCTAACGTGTTGTCTGAAGGGTGGACATAAAGCATCCCTTTTCATTTCACAGAACAATTTAACCATTTCCTATTGTCTCCCCCAGTTTTTTCCCTTTGTATCAAGGGCAAGCTAATCAGGGTGGAAGACAGCTTCAGCTAGAGATGAGGCTGGGAACTTGAGATGTGGGGGAAACCAGGGCATCTGCAATTGTCCTGAATGTGTGGACCTGGTGCCCAGGTACCACTCACAGGAGCTGATATATTGGCTGAGCCTGGTACACAGAAACGCTTGGACATCAGAACACAAGTTACCATGACACCGGGCCATGCTGTTCCGTGGGTGTCCCATTTGTGCCTTAAGATGGGGTCAGGGGAGGCTGTCTGGTCCCCTGCAAGATGCTTACCTGCTTGTAGAGATCCGTGGAAGGTGATGACCGGGACCTTTCGTGGACGTACTGAGGCCTCTCCTCCTGGTCCACACCCACGTCGAGGATGTTGTCGGCGGAGTGGTACCTGCCGGCACCCCTGGCGTCGGGCGCCTTCCTCTGTTCCCTCCAGGAGGCTTGATACTCTGCAAAGGTGCCAAGCCTCTGCGGCGGGATGGGTTTCCCTGCCTTTCCATCTTTTCCAGGGCCTGCTGTCCACAGCATCTCCGGCTTCTCCTTGGGGAAGCCACAGGGCGCCGGCCTCGGCCCCGGCTGGGGGCCCACGGGCTTGCTGGTTTCCTCAAAAAACTTCCACCTGTCGGCAAAGGTGCGCATGTTCTCGTCGGGGGGTGCGGGGCGCTGGTCCTCCACCAGCCCTACCGCATTCATCTTCTCGGGCTCTGAGTAGGACCTCAGTTTCTGCTCGGCGGTGAAGCGCCTCCGGCTCCCGATGCGTGCACCGCTGCTGCCGGCGGCGCGCGAGGGCGGCCCGGCGCCCGGGGTCCCCTCCCAGACGCGGGGGGCTGGCTCCGGGTCCACTGCGCTGGGCTCCAGGTCGCGGCGCCGGAACGACGTGGCCCTCAGGACGCGGGCCTGCGCCTCCTTCAGGTGGTCCTTATAGGTGCCGCCAGGGAAGGCGGTCTCCGGGTCGGCCAGTGGCTGCGCCCCGGAGGCGCGCCCCTCCGTCTCCACATCGTCTTCCTCCTCCTCCTCCGCGGAGCTGGCCAAGGTGGCCGTGCTCCGGCTCTTCTGCAGCCTGGCCCGCCGCTGCTGGATCTCGTTCCTCAGGGTGGTGGCGAAGCGATCACTCCTCCGGAGGGGCTTGCCCGCCGGGACCTCGGGCGGCGTTGCTGCCGCGTTCTCGTGGCCGGTCTCGGGCCGGCGCGCCCGTTCCCGGCTCAGCGAGTGCAGCATGGGCGTCTGCAGGGGACAGATCTCACCGCCCCCGATGTCCAGGCTGCCCACCACCCTCTTCCTATCGCCTTTGTCCAGGAGGCCGGCCCCCGGTGGGTCCTCGGGTGCCCTGTCCACCAGCTCCGCCCTGCCCCTCTGCCGTGCGCCCGGGGCGCCCTCCAGCCGGGACAGGTAGCAGCGGGGCTGGGGGGCTGGGGCGCTCCACTGGGGACCGGGTCTGGACATCACGCAATAGTAACGGCTGTGCGCGCCAGAGTCGCCCCGCTGGTCGGCAGCGCGTGGCCCTCCGACAACAACGGCAGCAGGGCTGTCGTCCGCGAGGCGGTCAGCGAGGAAGGGCTCCCCAAGCCACGTGGCGGCCCTGGGGCCCTCGCGGAAGAAGGGGCCCTCGTCGCTCGAGTGGCGCGGGTGTTGGCACTCGGGCAAGGGCTGCGGGCGGCGCACGTCGGTGCTGGATAGAGAAGCCTGCAGCCGGCTGGGGGCCCCAAGGAGGGCCCGGGCCCCGCTGTCACAGGCCGGCCCCCTGCAGTCCAGGCGCGCCCCGGGCATGCAGCCCAAAGAGCTCGCGGCTCTCCAGCCTTCGCCCCCGCGGGCCGGCCTCGAAGGCTGATCAGTGGGCTCAGGTCTCTTCCAGTCGCCGCCTTGGGGCTGCACGCGGCTTAGGCCCGGCAAGGGCTGCGTGGGGGCAGCGTCTGCTGAGAACGTGGGGCCCTGGGTCTGCTCGTGGCTCCTGGTGGCAGCGAAGCTGTCCCGGCGGAGCGGGGGAGGCGGTGGGGGAGGGGACGGCGGGGCTCGTCTCTTATCGGGAACATACCAGACGGGCCCTGAGCTGGACCGCCCGCAAGCAGCTAGCTTGGGCTCGGGGCCGTCCTCGCGGACCCGGGGCGGGAAGCACCCCAGGGGCTCCTCGGCGCCCTGCGGGTCGCCGGCCAGCGGGCCCAACCGGCTGTCTGCTGCAGCGGAGGCCTCCCACAGGCCCACTTTGCAGAGGATGTTGTCGGCCGAGGGTGCGTCCGCCTTGGGCAGGGTGTGCTCCGGGGTGCTGGAGCGGGTGGAGAATGAGCCGTAAGCCGAGTCCCGCTTGCCGGCGCAACCCAAGCGGTCGATGCTGCTGCTGGACTTGGCCGCCGAGAGGCGCCCCGACGGGTCGGGCTGGGAGGACGGGTCCAGGCTGTCGACACTCCCGAGCGAGCTGAAGTGGTCGGAGGTGCGCTGCAGGTTTGCTGGCTCCCACGCACCGCCCGACAGGTCCTGGGAGGAGGACCTAGGAAAGGAGAAGCCAAAGGCATCAGAGGCGGGCTTTAGGGCCGGGTTGCAGGCAAGGCCCAGAGGCGACGGGGCACGTGGGCGCAGCTGCCCCTGAGCAGACATCACCTGCACTAACCGCTCTTCCCCCATGGAGATCTCTGGACGGGAAGGTGAATACGGGTATGCGCAACCGTGTCCCACTCTTCGCAGCCCCCATGGACTGTAGCCCGCCAGGCTCGAATACCGGGGTGGGTTGCCATTTCCTTCTCTGGGGGATCTTCCCGACTCAGGGATCGAACCTGCACCTCCTGCATGTCACTGGGGCGAAGCGCAGGGAAGCTGAGAGCACCGCATCTAACTTTTCACATTTCAAAGAGCAGCTTCTCTGAAGCTGGCTGAAACGGTCAGAGTCCTACCCACTGGATGCCATTCCCCAAACAGAAAACCTTCAATGCTGCAGTACATTTCTAGAGGCAACACCCACAGGCGGGGCGGAAGTCCACAGCGTGCAGAAGTGTCCTGGATAGCAAACTGCAGCCCACAAAGCTAAGGATGGCTTTTAGGTTTTCTACTAGGGGGAGAGGGCAAAATTCAAAGAGTATACCACATGATCCGTAAAAACGATCTGAAATTCAAACATCAGTGCTCATAAATATAGAGCCTGAGGGGAGGATGGTCATGGCTGTGTGTCGGCTCCAAACAGAGCTGAGCAGTTGCCAAAGACACCTGCCCACCAGCTAGAAAGTGTATGCGACCCATTGCGGAACAAGTTCATGAGCCTCTAGTTTAGTGCACGAAATAATTTGTGCTACGCACTGCAAGCACGAGGAGAGCCATCAAAAAGAGAAGGATCTTCAAAAAGGCAAGTTCAAAGATAAGATTATATTTGCAAAACCCAAATATTAAATTACAGCCATTCCTCATTTTGCTGCACTTTGCGCATAATGCTTCCTCCCTGGCCCGCAAATTGAAGGTTTGTAGCAATTCTGCATCAAGAAAGCCTATAGGTGCCATTTACCCCAACACCGTTCACTCTGCCACATTTTAAAAATTATTGCAGTATTTCAAATTTTTTTCATTATTATTTCTCATGGTGATTTGTGATCATTCATATTGACTATTGCAAAAGGACTGCCACTCACTGAAAGCTCAGACGATCATTAGCATTTTTTTAGTATTTTAAGACTCAGGTATGCACTTCTTTTCTTTTTTGATAGGACAATATTGCATACTTAAACCTCTCAATGGTGAAACTATTTATCCAGGCATGTAAAGTGCTTTCATTAAAGCTCAACAAAGCTGGAACATTCATGCTTCAAGGGTGAAAAAAAACAAAACAAAACTGCATCTCCTTGAGGTTTGAGAGGAACCAAGATGAGAAAGAAAAATGTGTGACCTTGGGAACGACACAAGAGTGTGAGCTGCCTAAGTCACTGACGGGGGTGGGGGCGGCGGCCAATAAACACTGGGCTCCACACCATGGCCTCGGAGGACAGACCAGGTCCCCTACCAGAAATGGAGCACGTTTCTCTCCATCCTGTCTCCCACATTCCTGAGTAGATTTTTCCAGGAGATTCTAAGTCCAAGCAGATAGAAATAAAGCTCAGCACAGTTTCCACAGGGCACCTGGGTGTCTTAGGTCAAAAACAGCCAAATGGGCTTCATGGAGATCCCATTACATGAAGTCACTGCCATAATGCACTCTGAGGCCCACTTTACTTAAGTGTTAACACTGGGATGATAATCTGGGTTTTTCAAAAGTACCCTAGGCTCCAAATACTACCATCTCTTATGGCTGTAAATAGGTAAAATTGTACTTGTTTATTTAGCTGGGCATGTCTTAGTGGCTGCCCATGTGCTCCTTAGCTGCGTCATGCCAAGACTCAGTTGTGGCATATGGGATCTAGTTCCTTGACCAGGAATTGAACCTGGGGATCTTGGAGCTCAGAACCCTAGCCACTGGACCACCAGGGAAGTCCCCAGAAAATTCTATTTAAGGTGCACTTTCCTTTACAGCAGCCATTTATTAATAGTCAAAAATTGACTTTGAGATAGTTATGTTAGCTCCAAATACACACACAGTCATGCATTATCACACATACACACACGTGCACATACACACACATACAAATACACAAACACATTCACACATGCACTTCTGCACGCACCCCACAGGCACACTACTGGCTGTTACCATTATCCTTCTAATAGGGTAGTGAGGTATGACAGAAAGTGAAGAAGAACTAAAGAGCCTCCTGATGAAAGTGAAAGAGAAGAGTGAAAAAGTTGGCTTAAAGCTCAACATTCAGAAAACTAAGAGCATGGCATCCGGCCCCATCACTTCATGGCAAATAGATGGGGATACAGTGGAAACAGTGGAAGACTTTATTTTGGGGGGCTCCAAAATCACTGCAGATGGTGATTGCAGCCATGAAATTAAAAGACACTTACTCCTTGGAAGGAAAGTTATGACCAACCTAGACAGCATGTTAAAAAGCAAAGACATTACTTTGCTAACAAAGGTCCAACTAGTCAAGGCTATGGTTTTTCCAGTAGTCACATATGGATGTGAGTGTTGGACCATAAAGAAACCTGAGCATGGAAGAATCAATGCTTTTGAACTGTGGTGTTGGAGGAGACTCTTGAGAGTCCCTTGGACTGCATGGAGATCCAACCAGTCCATCCTAAAGGAAACCAGTCCGGAGTGTTCATTGGAAGGACTGAAGTTGAAGCTGAAACTCCAATACTTTTACCACCTGATGTGAAGAGCTGACTCATTTGAAAAGACCCTGATGCTAGGCAAGATTGAAGGCAGGAGGAGAAGGGGATGACAGAGGATGAGATGGTTGGATGGTATTACCGACTCAATGGACATGAGTTTGAGCAAACTCCTGTCGCAAAGAGTTGGACACAACTGAGTGACTGAACTGAACTGAGCTGAGACTAGTGAGGACACTTGCCACTAATTGAGATGACTGGTCAGCTCCCTGTGGCCAGCAGAAGCATCTCCCAGCCAACACCCCCATGGTGCTGTCTGGGGGTGGCATTTGCCCTTCTGACCCTGAAATGTGGGCTCCAGATAAGCCAGCTTGACCAGCCCTCCCCCTTCTACCAACCTCACAATTCTCAGGCCCTCTGTCTCACAGTCACCGAGAGACCACCAGGCCCCCAAGGCTGGTCCCAAGCCTGGCACCTGGGCTGTGAAGGCCCCTGGTTCAAAGCAACCTGGGAGAGAGGGCGCTGGTGTAGTACAGAATCCCCTCGGGAGCTTTGGCAAAATATACCTGCTCAACATGTAAGTGACTCCCACCTTCTAATCTGCACGTAAACATCTCTAAAGAAGGGTGGTGACGTGCACAGCCATCCCACTCAGCTGGCTCAAAGGGCCAAACTGATTTATCAATTAGACGACATAAATGGTGTTTTATTTTTTTTGTTTGTTTTCAAGTATTACACATCTGCCTACTCAGTGAAAAAAAGTTAGAATCGTCCCAGTAATGATGCATCCATAGACTTTTCTCATCAGAAAAGGAACATCATTCTGAAGTCAAGAAAGGCACCATATAAAATGTAACAATCCACAATCTACCGGATGCAGAAAAAGCAGTTCTAAGAGGGAAGTTTACAACAATGCAAGTTTATCTTAGGAAACAAAAAAACTCAAATATTCTAACCCTATATTCTAAAGGGACTAGAAAAAGGAACACACAAACTCCAAAAATAGTAGAAGGGAAGAAATCATGAAGATTAGAGCAGAAATAAATGAAATACAGACTAAAAAACACTAAAAAACACTAAGAAAGATCAAACCTGATTTTTGAAAAGATGAACAAAATTGATAAACCTTTGGCCAGGCTCATCAAGAAACAAGAGGACCCCAAAATCAGTAAAGTCAGAAATGAAAGAAATTATAACTGATACCACAGAAACACAAAGGATCTTACGAGGTAATTATATGAACTACATTGCAATAAAACAGACATTCTAGAAGAAGTGGAAAATTTTCAAGAAACGTACAATTTCCCAAGATCAAACCAGAAGGTAGAAAATATGAACAAACTAATTAGCAGCAACAAGCTCAATCTAATTAAAAAAAAAAAACACTCCCAACAAACAAAACTCCAGGACCAGATGGCGTCACAGGTGAACTCTACCAAACATGCAGAGAAGAGTTAACACCTTTCCTTCTCAAACAATTGCAAAAATTGCAAAGAAAGGAATGCTTCTGAACTCATTCTACATGGCCAGCATCAATGTGATACCAAAACCAGACAGAGATATCACACACAAAAAATAAAGCCACAGGCTAGTATCACTGATGAACAGAGATGAAAAGTCATCAATAAAATAGTCACAAACTGAATCAAAATATACATTAAAAGGATTATATACCATGATCAAGTGGAATTTATCACAGGATATACCAAGGATGCTTCCATATCTGCAAATTAACCAATGGGATACACAACATTAACAAACTGAAGAGTAAAAACCATATGATCATCTCAAGAGATACAGAGAAAGCTTTTGATAAAATTCAGCATCCATTTTGATAAAAACTCAACCACGTGGGCATACAGGGGACATACCTCAACATAATGAAGGCCATATATGCAAAAGTCACAGCAAAGATTATACTCAACAGTGAAAAGCTGAAAGCATTTCAGGAACAAGGCAAGGATGCCCACTCTCATCACTTTCATTCAACAAAATTTTGGAATTCCTAGCCACAGCAATTGAAGAGAAAGAAATAAAAGGAATTCAAGCTGGAAAGAAAGAAGTAAAACTGTCTCTGTTTGCAGATGATGTGGTATTATACACAGAAAATCCTAAAGATGTCACCAAAAAACTCCTACAAGGCCATCAATGAATTTGGTCAAGTTGCAGGATATGAAATTAACATAAAGAAATGTGTTGCATACTAACCATGAACCATCAGACAGAGAAACTGAGCAAACAATCCATTTAAAACTGCATTAAAAAGAATTAAGTACCATGACTTCCCGGGTGGTCCAGAGCTTAAGACTCCCAGCTTTCACTGTGAGGGGTGTGTGTCTGATCCCTGGTTGAGAAATCAAGATCGCATGTGCCCCCCAGTGTGGAGGAAAAAAAAAAAAAATATATATATATATATATATATATATACACACACATACACACACACATACATACCTAGGAAAAAATCTAACCAAGGAGGTAAAAGACCTATAGTCAGAAAACCTTAAGACACTGACAAAAGAAGCTGAAAATACCATACACAGGATGGAAATAGATACTATGGACTGGAAGAATACTGTTAAAATGACCATACTGCTCAAAGCAATCTACAGATTCAAAGCTATCCCTATCAAAACACCAATGGCATTTTTCACAAAACTAGAACAAATCAATTCTAAAATTTGCATAGTATGATCAAAGACCCTGAAGAGCCAAAACAACCTTGAGAAAGAAGAAGAGAGATGGAGGTATCCAACTACACTACAAAGCTACAGTCATCAAAATAGTATGGCAGTGGCATAAAAACAGACATATAGGTTAGGAAATGGAATAGAGAGCCCTGAAATAAACCCACACACTTATCGTCAACTAGTCTATGACAAGGGAGGCAAGGATATACAGTGGAGAAAAGACAGCCTCTTCAATAAGTCGTGCTGGGAAAACTGGATAGCTACATGCAAAAGAATGGAACTAGAACATTCTCTAACACAGTATTAAAAAAAAAAAAAAAAATCTCAAAATGGATTCAGCACTTAAATTTAAGACCAGAAAGCATAAAACTCCCAGAGGAAAACATAGGCAGAACACCCTTTGACATAAATTGTAGCAGTATTTTGGGGGATCTGCCTCCTAAGGCAAAGTAAAGAAATGCAAAAATACACAAATGGGACCTAATTAAAATGAAAAGTTTTTTCAGAGGAAAGGAAACCATGGACAAAATGAAAAGACAGCCTACTGAGTGGGAGGAAATATTTGCCAATGACACGACCAATGAGGGGTTAATATGCAAAAAATAAACAGATCCAACCCTATCTGAAAAATAAACACCTGATTAAAAAATGGGCAGAAGGGACTTCCCTGGCAGTCCAGTGGTTAAGACTCTGCCCTTCCCCTGCAGGGGTGGAGAGTTCTATCCCCAGTTGAGGAACTAAGATCCCACACGACGCACATGAGCCAAAAATACATTAATAAATAATGGTTAGAAGACCTGAATAGACATTTTCCTAAAGGAGACATACAGATGGCACACGAAACCTGCTCGGCATCAGTAATCAGAGAAATGCAAACCAAAACCACAATGAAGTATCACCTCACACCTGTCAGGAGGTCTGTCATCAACAAGACAACAAATCACAAAAGCTGGTGAGGATACGGACAAAAGGGAACCCTCGTCCACTATTGGAAAGCAGCACGCGAGTTCCTAGAAAGCTAAAAAGACAACTACCATAGGATATTGCAATTACACCCCGTGGGATATACCCTCCCCCCAAAAAAATGAGAACACTAATTCAAAAAGATAACATGCACCCCAGCGTCCATAGCAGCATTATTTACAGTGCTCAAGATACAGAAGTAACCTAACAGTCCATCAACAGCCGAATAGATTAAAGAAGACGTGGTATATATCAT
>CM035303.1:126911664-126921711 GCA_020226075.1 Hydropotes inermis
ACACACACACACACACACACACACACACACACACACACACACACACACAATGGAATACTACTCGGACATAAAAAAAGAATGAAATCTTGCCATCCGTATCAACATGGACAGGCTTGGAGGGCATTATGTCTGATGAACTAAGGTGGAGAAAAACAAATACTGCATAATGTCACTTATATGCGGAATAAACAACAACAACAAAGAGATGCAGACTCACAGACATACAGAACGAACTAGTGATCACCAGCTGGTGGAGGGAAGGAGGGAGGGACCGGATAGAGGTAGGATAGTAAAGTACAAACGGTAAAATAAATACGCTACAAGGATATATTGTACGGCACGGGGAACACAGGCAATATTTTACAGTAACTCTCAATGGAGTATGTGTGTGCTGTGCTTAGCCATGTCTGACTCTCTGTGACCCCATGGATGGTAGCCCGCCAGGGTCCTCTGTCCATGGGGATTCTCCAGGCCAGAATACTGGAGTGGGTGGCCTTTCCCTTCTCCAGGGGAATCTTCCCAACCCAGGGATCGAACCCAGGTCTCCCACCTTGCAGGCAGATTCTTTACCAGCTGAGCTACCACGGAAACCCAAGAACACTGAAGTGGGTAGCCTATCTCTTTGCCAGGTGAACTTCCTGATCCGGGAATCGAACTGGGGTCTCCTGCATTCCAAGAACACTGGAGTGGGTAGCCTATCCTTCCTACAACGGATCTTCCCGACCCAGGAAATCGAACCGGGGTCTCCTGTATTCCAAGAACACTGGAGTGGGTAGCCTGACCCTTCCCCAGGGGATCTTCCGGACCCAGGAATTGAACTGGGGTCTCCTGCATTGCAAGGCAGATCCTCTGCCCAGCTGAGCTACATGGGAAGCCCGTTAGGTGGGAGTAGCATCTCAAAAAATTGGGACTCATTAGGCTGCATAGCTGAAATGAAGACTACGGTAAATGAGCTACACTGCAACACAAAGGAAAAGAAAGAAACGCGTGCTGACGACAGGGCAGGGCTGTCAGCGGTGTGGCAGAAAGAGAAAGCAGCTCCCCAACTCCTGGAGCAGAGGGGGAAGAAGGCAGAAGGTGTGCCTACCTGGCGTGGTACCGGCTCGGCCGAGAGGGGCAGGGGAACAGAGGTGCAGCTGCCTCGGAGTGGCTGTCGGAGAACTTGGTGGCGTGCCAGGAGTGTGGCCTCCAGCTCAGCTCATTCCTCCTGGAGGGGAAAAAAAAAAAGGATGCAGACGACTCAGGGACGTCACACCAAGGACCGCTTCGTGCCAAGAAAGGAGTAAGAGGCAGAAATCATTCGTGTGATTCACAGCATCGTGGTCGGGCACTTCCCGTTAACATCTGGGCACCAGCACTCCTGGGACAGGTTCGTTACTGGAGAACTGACCTGAGTGCAGAGAGACAATCACTGGCTCCCAGGTGCAAACTGGCCCTCAGGATGCCAAAATGATTGTTTCTTTTTAAACATGTTTTCAAGCTTTTTTTTTTTTGGCATAGTGGAATCCTGGTTTCCTGACCAGGGGTCAAACCCACAGCCCTTGCCCTGGAATCTGGGTCGTAACCACTGGACTGCCAGGGGAGTCCTCCAAATTTCTTAGAGGTAAGTAGATACATACATCTTGCCTTCCCTGTCCCATCTCCCCACCAAACACCACAGCAGCATCTTTTGTCTTGCCCGTGTCAGTGCAACTTTGCAGACACCCCTGGCCTCCTTGAGGAGAAGGCGTGAGGTGCAGAAAGCTCGAGCTGGGTGTCACAGGATTGGGTGCATTTATTTATCCACTCACTTAAGTGAACATGGCTGTCCTGTAGTCAGTGGGCAGTGTGTGTGTCTCTGTATGTGTGTGTGTGTGTGTGCGTGCGTGTCTGTGTTAGTCACTTGGTCGTTTGCAAATCCATGGACTGTAGCCTGCCAGGTTCCTCTGTCCATAGGATTCTCCTGGCAAGAATACTGGAGTGGGTTGCCATTTCCTTCTCCAGGGGATCTTCCTGAACCAGAGATTGAACCCGGGTATCTTGCATTGTAGGCAGATGCTTTGCCATCTGAGCCACCAGGCGTTGGGAGCCGCCGGGATGCACCCAGTCCGTGACAAGGTCATGGGACGAGAGAGGAACCTGCAAGGCAGCTCTTCCCCTCGAGGTTGCTCCAGGGGCCGGTCTGTCCCTTTCTTCTTTCTGTCTTACTGTTGTTGGGCTTTCTATTAATTTTTGGAAATGATAATATATAGTAATAGGCCTCGCTGGAAAAGTCCAAGCCTTTTTGGAAATGCTTAAGGTTGCTCTGGCTCAGGACACGACCATAAACATCAAGTCATAAAAGAAAAGGCCACAGGTACAGTTTGGCTGCTTGCTTAAAAGATTATGTTCTAGAATAGAAAAGAGTAAAGGTGTTTAGATTTAGAAGTAGATATACTGCTTTAGTTTACTTGCTCTTTGATTGAAAGGGTTTTCACTATTGCTATTTCCTTGCTGCTACTTGTTTATTGTTTTTCTTTCTTTAAACAACATGGGATATTATGGGTATTTTTGTAAAATTAGAAAATGGGGTATATAGGACCTTAATAGAAGATTTATATTAACCAGTTTTACTGCCACTATCTTACTATTAATAGAGGTGTTTTGCTGCCTTAGAAGTGTTTTTGCTGTTTAACAGTTAGTTGTTGTAAATTGAGATTTTGTGGTTTCAGGTAAAGAAAAATGTTAGGTTTTTCTCATGGTACTATTTTCAGAAATGTCAAACATGTTACTGTGACCCTTCCCATATATTGTTTTATTGTCCAAAGAATTTACACTATACCTGAGATTTGTGAAACATTGTTTTTGTTAGAGTGAAAAATGTTAGGCCATTGAGGCAAGAAGACTATGTACGGGACATTTAAGTATAAACCCTGTAATCGGAAACGTTCTAGATGAATGCTTAGGGGCAAAACCTGGGGAAAAAAATATTGACGGAAGCACAAACCAATATCTGATGTAATGTGTGATGACTTAAGGGGGAGGTAACATTCATTCTATAAAAACGGAGCTATCCTAAAAATAAAAAAGCTACCTCTTCTACGCAACCGTCTGTGTGTCTGTCTGTCTGTCTTTTTCCTCGCCGACGCCACTCATCCCTTGGGTATTCCTGGTCCTGCCGGGGCTGGACCTCGGCAACCAGGGAAGCCCTAACGGGGGTCAGTGGACACGTCTTGCCCCGAGCCTGTCAGAGAGTCTGAAGTCATCTAAGGGTCCCCACTGTGGGCATCACCATGCCCTAGACCAGCGGCCTCCAGGCCATTCCTGCCAGAGCTTCTGAATGTCACAGGCGCCTTCCCTGCCCCCGCCACAGTCACCACCATCCTGACGGCTTATTAGGGTTTGACCACACCTGTCCAGGTGTCGGAAATCTGTGCAGCTGCCGTATGAACGTCTCAGAGCCTCCAGGGCAAGCTGCTGCGTGAGGAGAAGGTGCACACTTGCCTCTCCTCCTCCTGCAATTTAGGACCGACCTAGCCTCGCCACGGGCAACTTCAGATCGGAGCTAAAGGGTACACTGAGCCTCTAAGTACCTGAGGGATGTCAAACATTCTTTCCAACAGGCAAGAACAATAAAGACTCTTATGCAATAACAGTAATGAAAACCCAGAAAGTTATTTACAACACAAACCTTCTGATGACTCAGATAATTAACAAGGAAAAAAAAAATCCATGGGTGGCAAAAATGAGGAAGGTGTTGACTTGATGATAACTGCCCACTTGATGATAACTGCCCACGAACGGAAGCATAAAACGGATGAATCCATCGCACCTCAGGAGTAAAGCGATTGTAAAACCAAGAATGTACCTCATAGAGTTTCTCAAGATCCTCGTAAGGAAGCTTCTGGCCACGTGAATTTCATTTTCAGACGGCTTTTTCTGTGCTATAATATCCAGAACGTCTTTCATCTTCCTTCACAGGTAATTAACGAAGAGAGAAAGCCAGACAGACTGCAGGCAAAGGAAAGAGAGGCTCGGAAAAGAGCAGGCCTTATACCGAGTGGCAAATTATCGCAACTCTGTAACTGGAAAGAGTGGGAAAGGAGCTGGTTTTCCTGGGGCAGACCTGCACCCTGAGGAGTAAATGTTTCTCATCCTATTTTAAGAGATAATATAGGCAGACCTATATTAGAGAGATTCTAAGTTGGGCTCCAGACCCTCACAATGAAGCAAATATCATAATAAAGCTAGCCACATGAATGCTTTCCCAGGGCATATAAAAGTTGTGTTTACACTACATTGGGGTCTACCAAGTGTGCAACAGCATGTCTTCGAAAACAATGTACAGATCTTATTTTAAATTAAAAGAATGCTAACCAGCCTCTGAGCCTTCAGAGTCCTAGCAGTAATACGAGTAAAATCAAAGGTCACTGACCACAGAGACCGTGACAAATGTGATGGTGAAAAAGCTTGGGGCAGAGGAGCCTGGTGGTCCGCAGTGCACAGGGTCACAGAGTCAAACCTGACCGAGTGACTAAGCAACAAGGTCTACACACACATACATGTTTCAGCTTTGAGAAGACACAGCCAATGGTCACAGTACTAATTATGGCTTTTAAAAACGAATGAAAGCACAGTGGAAAGGGTGGTACCCACAACCTCTAAGTCAGGAACTGGGGCTACCTGGGGACAGTGAAACTTTCCTAAAACGTGTGTGCTTTTGTCAGACCTTCAGACTTCCCTAGAGCATAGTAAATACATTTGGGACAAGGGAGGTTCCCTGATAGCTCAGTTGGTAAAGAATCCGCCTGCAATGCAGGAGACCTGGGTTCCATCCCTGGGTTGGGAAGATACCCTGGAGCAGTGAAAGGCTACCCACTTCAGTATTCTGGGCTGCAGAATTCCATGGACTAGTAGAATAACCCACAACCTAAAGATGACCATGAGTAACATCTCTCTGCAGAATTTTCCATGGACTGTATAGTCCATGGGGTTGTAAAGAGTTGGACACAACTGAACGACTTTCTCTGTTCAGATGGTTTGTCAGCCCCTCTGGTGGCTAAAACGGCAGGTCTTTTAAATTTTTTCATTAAAAAAAAATTTATTTATTTTTTACATTTATTTATTGGGTCTTGGCTGTGACACACCAGGATCTTCATTGCATCCCGTGGGGAACACGGGCCGTCTAGTTGTGGCATGCGGGCTTTCTCACTGCACAGCATGTAGGATCCTGGTTCCCCGACCAGGGCTCAAACTGTCGTCTCCTGCATTGCAAGGCAGATCTTTAACCAAGGGATGACCGGGGAGGTGGCCCCTGGGGTTGTCTGGATGAGAGAGAGGAGGGCCATTGGCTGAAAGCTGATCTCTAGCATTACAGTTATTGGAACCAGATTAGGCAGCAAAACTCAGGGGACCAAACGCGGCTCTGGTGCCACCTAGAGTCCCCAGGTGGAACAGACACCGGAGGGGCAGATACAAGATGCTCATCTCAGTAGCTAAAGACTTGTGTTTCTTCCTACACAAGATAAACACTTGAGTGGCTTTAAACCACCGGGAGCCTGCCAGCGTGGGGCTGTGAGGGGTGCACAGGCCACCAGTGAGCCAGTAAAGTCACTCAGTCTTTGCGATCCCATGGACTGTAAGCCTACCACGCTCTTCCGTCCATGGGATTTTCTCCAGGCAAGAACACTGAAATGGGTTTGCCATTTCCCTTCTCCAGGGGAATCTTCCCGATCCCGGGGATCGAACCCAGGTCTCCCTGCATTGCAGGCAGATGCTTTTGCCATTTGAGTCACCAGGCACGGGCCACAAGATGTGTCAAAACAAGACGCCCCAATGTGAGGGGGCAAGGGATACCTGCTCGGGGTTAACCACCTCATGTGTACAGCTAGGGAAGACCCACACCGAAGCTAAAGTGCCCTTGAGCTGTCGGGGATGCAGACCCCCCCCCAGAAGACATCAAACAGGAGTGGACCCGGGTGCTATGGAAGGAACACACCCCCCCAACTCAGGCCACAGTCGGACACAAGCCAGCTTGGCTGCAGGACACCAGCAAGGACACCCCTTTCCGGGAGGGAGGAGGCTGGCATAGCTCAGCCCAGAGATGCACGAATCCGCGTGGGCAGGGATGCTCGGGAGAAAAGACCCAGGATCTGGCTAGGGCAGGGGGTGCTGACGTCCCCCCCCCCACCCACCCCCCCGGTGTGGGCAGCTCTGAAAACGCACCGGGGCTGAGTCCAAGCCATGCCCGCCGGGAAACTAACAGTGTGACAGGTCACCTGAGCGAACAGGAGAGACATCCTCTGCACTCCAATGGACACTGCGGCTCAGACAATCTTAAAGAAAAAACGCGTATTGTAGAAAACGTGGCACAGTTAAAAATTAGAAGGCCGATAAGACAACTAACAGCTTCCCTGGTGGCTCAGCTGGTAAAGAATCCGCCTGCAATGCGGGAGACCTGGGTTGGAAAGATTCCCTGGAGAAGGGAATGGCTACCCACTCCAGTATTCTGGCCTGGAGAATTCCATGGACTAGTAGAATAACCCGCAACCTAAAGATGACCGTGAGTAACATCTCTCTGCATTTCTTTCCCCCTGTTTCAGATAGTTCAAAGAGTCCTGCAGGCTGGGTGGGGCCTTTTTCTCTGCAGCCTGCCAGGTTCAGTAAGCATTCTGCGTGCCACTGTCACTCTTCTAAAATGTCTTTTTTTTTTTGGCCGTGTGGCATGCAAGATCCTAGTTCCCTGAACTGGGATCAAATCTTGGCCCTCTGCCTCAGAAGCATAGGGTCTCAATCACTGGATCGCCAAGGAAGTCCCTAAAGTGTCACTTTTAATATAGCCTAGTATTCTTTCCATGTAAATGTTGAAAAAGCTATGATGTTGACTAGCAAAACACTGGCTTGTCTAGTTTCCAAATCAAATTATCCATCCTAAGGAGGGTTCCCTGAAACCTTTTCCACCAGGTGCACACCAAAATTAATCTCAGTTTGAAAAAGAAACTGTAGCCCGCCAGGCTGCTCCATCCATGGGATTTTCCAGGCAAGAATACTGGAGTGGGTTGCCATTTCCTTCTCCAGGGGATCTTCCCCACCCCAGGGATTGAACTCAGGTCTCCCACACTGTGGCAGACTCTTTGCCCTCTGAGCCACAAGGGAATCCCAGTTTTCTTCAATATTAAAAATAATTTCATATGGCAGGTGGTCTTTTTCTTTTTTTTTTAAAGGAAGAGGCTTAGATCACAAATATTAAACATGCTAGGATACCGCTGAATATTAAGAATAGATCTATATCTTGAAAATTCTTCTCTCAAAAAAAAGGAATAAATAAAAATCACGTGAATGCCGGGTTATTTCCTAACCTTTCCAAGTGCAGCAAGACAGCCGCTGCCTCAGAAAATAAACAGCCTGCATGTGGTCCCCGCAAGCACGGTGAGCCTGAGAATATGAGGTCTGCAGGCTGGGAGGCCAGAGAGGAAGGCAGGGCCTTGGCTGGACACCGCGAAAGGGGAACTGTAGGGTGTGTGGGCTGCAGGTGACGCTGGCCACAGGGAGACTTCTTGGGGAATAAAACTGACAGTGACGCTTGGCGTCATCTTAAAAGCAAGAGTCAGAGTGGACGGCAGTGGGAAGGGCTCTGCAGATAAAGGAGAGCCTGGAAAGTCCTGCAGATGCTTCCCACTGAACACTGGGGAGGCTGAGATGAGCTCCAGGCAGGGAGCCCCCAGAGCTTTGGGACGCAGGGGGACAGAGGTCTTCGTGAATCTGACGGTGTGCCTGGGCGGGAGGAGAGCCAAATCTGCAAACACCTTTTTTTTATTAAGTGTTTTGAAACCAACACATCCAAAAGCACCACCCTACACCCTACAGACACTAGAAGACTCTTGAGAGTCCCTGGGACCGCAAGGAGATCCATCCTAAACGGAATCAGCCCCGAATGTCCACTGGAAGGACTGATGCTAAAGCTGAAGCTCCAATCGTTTGGCCATCTGATGTGAAGGCCTGGCTCATTGGAAGAGACCCTGATGCTGGGAAAGACTGAAGGCAGGAGAAGAAGGGGGCGACAGAGGAGGAAATGCTTGGATGGCATCAGCGACTCATTGGACGTGAGTTTGAGCAAACTCTGGGAGTTGGTGATGGACAGGGAGGTCTGGCGTGCTGCAGCCCCTGGGGTTGCCAAGAGTCGGACACAACTGAACGACTGAACAACAATGGACGCTGAATGAAGCCTCGCCCTGAGCTGCAGCTGCCTTCCTGCCCCGGCCATGCCTCTCTGTCTCCAGAGCTGTCTCTGCCTCCCACCGCTCCAAGGTCCCTGCAACTCAGCTCGGCAGATCAGGCCCTGGCTCCGCAACCCTCAGCTGCTCCCAGCGGCCAGGGAGGGCCTGTCGTGGGCTCCCTGGGTGGGCTGCCCACGCTGGCACAAGGCCTCCTGGCCATTCAGAAGCGAGCTGGGGTCTGCGACGCCCAGCTCGAGCCCCGGGCTAACCCCCACCCCGCCGAGCATCCCCTGTGCCAGCCTCATTAGGAGGCCCTGGCATCGCTGACACAGGTCCACGTCTGTGTCTCCAACCTGGCTCAGCCTTCAGAGCCGACAGCTTTCCCAGTCCCCGCCCATCACCTGCTCAGCTGCCAGCACCCCCGAGGGCAGGAACCAAGGGGATGACGTTGGCTGCCTGGCTGGAGCGCTTCCAACAACCAACAACATACGTGAATGAATAAAAAATATACGTCAGAGCCATCTGCTGAGTGGCGGAGTGTTTCCCCCCACCCCCCACCCCTCTGCAAGCAGTGATCTGAGAACATGGAGCTGTGGATGGTGACATCATTCTCGATGAAAGGCGATTAAGAGGCCAGTATTTCCTGCCTTTATACAGAAGGACAAAGAAGTGAAGATAAAAATTCCCAAGTGACCCAACAGACTGAAACTGACACCAGACATCAAAGCAGCATTTTAGGCAAATGCTGCATCCGCAAGCGATCAAAGCTTCCCGGTTCCACCCCCATGAAGTCGAGGCACCCTTTATCTGTCCCCTAGCCAGGACAAGCGCATACTTGTCTCGGCCACTCGTGTTCCCCGGATGTATTTGCAGGAAAGACCACAATAGACATGTCACACAGTGAACACAGGCAGAAGGGGGACAGACCCAAATGACTGGGCTGTCTTTCTGTTAACTTTTGAAAGGGGGCAGTGGGGGGTGACTGTCTCACCTTTTTTGACCCCAGGGGCTGTAGCCTGCCAGGCTTCTCTGTCCATGGGAATTCTCCAGGCAAGAATACTGCAGTGGATTGCATTTCCATCTCCAGGGGATCTTTCCAACCCAGGGATGGAACCCACATCTCCTGCATTGGCAGGCGGATTCTTTACCCACTGAGCTACCAGTGAAGCCCGACCCAGCACCAGCAACACGCAACCATTAATATAACTAAATATAAATTAACATAATTAAATATAAGCAACAGAGTTGGTGAGTCTTAGGAGTGTACAAACAAAAATACTGCAACATTCTCTGCGTGCCTCAATATATTAGAAACCATCACCACATTTCATCAACATCACTTGCATGCCTTTCAACGAAAAACACATCTCAAGTGTTCACTCCCTTCTTGGCCCAGAGCGGGCAACATCTCACATAATTCACCTGAGTCACTTGCTTAAGCCATACACTAAGCCTACATCTGAAAAGCAGCAGCCTTTCCCCAAATAAAGCCGTTCTGTTCCGTGTGAGTTTTCCCCCCACCTCCCGATTTTATTTAATAAAAACAAGTCTGATCTATGCGGTGTTTTCCACCCCCTCTCCTGAATTTACGTAATGAAAACAGGCCAAGCAAGTCAACATCTGCCCAATATAAACCGGTGGGTCTACTCTGTTTTACAAGCAAGCAAGGATAGTGGCCAACAGCCATAAGCCCCCAAATGCACAAAACAGAAACTTTCCCCCTGAAATGTGAATGATGGCTCTCAGACCAGTCTGCAGAAGCACTGGGGTAAGACAGACACCAGGAACACACAGAGTTTCTGCCCCAGGGAGAGCTCTCCAGGAGGGGAGGGGGAGATGCGGGGTGGGGGAGAGAAAGGAGGGGAGGGGGAGA
>CM035303.1:126921811-126934962 GCA_020226075.1 Hydropotes inermis
GGAGGAAGGAAGGAAAGAAGGGAGGGGAGGGGGAGAAGGGAGAGGAATGGGAGAAGGGAAGGGGGAGAAGGGGAAGAGGGAGGGAAAGAAGGGGGAGTGGAGAAGAGAGGAATGGGAGTGGGGGAGGGGAGGATGGGGAGAAGGGAGCGGAGGGGAGAACAGGGGAGGGGGAGGGAATCATCTCCAGTATGATAGACATCCCCCTGAACACACAGAGTTTCTGTCCCAGGAAGAGTTCTGGAGTAGGGTTGTGCAGAAGGGAGGGGAGGGGAGGAGAGGGGAGGGGGGGAAGGGAGAGGAATTGGAGAAAGGGGAGGGGAGGGGAGGGGAGGGGAGAAGGGGGAGACGGAGACACAACCTGCCCGGTCCTCGCCACCCCTCTCCTCTTGCAGCTTCAGGAGCATCTGCGCTCATCACTGCTGGGGCCACGCACAGAGCTGCCTGCTCAGGACAGCCCCAAGGAGCCAGCGGCAGAGGGGAGGCCGGACACGACGCTGGCTCGGTAAGAACTCACTGCAGCTCAGGGCCGTGCAGAAAGCCACGCATGTGGCAGGAAACCTGCTCCGAGCAGGCATGCGTGCCGTCACTGGAGGGGACACCTGCCTTCTTTAAATGGGTCACCGTGCCACAGCATCGGGCTAACCCTCACTGCCCCCTGCAGCCAGAGCCTGCATTCCTGGGTGTTAATCTGCTCCTGAACGTGAGCTTAGCCTGGAATCAGAGTCACAGAAAGCTTTAAGGCGTCCGGCAGAGCGACAGAAAGGAACAAAGAATCTGCCTTATGGACAGTGTGGTCCTGGCAAAATGGCTCACGGCAGCGGGCAGACTGCTGGAGAGTGAGATGAATGATGAAGTGGCAGGCGAGGCTCATTGTAAACAGACTCATGTTCACCAGACAAATGTGGCAGAAGGAGCAGAAGAGCCATTCCAAGCGGCACGGTAGTTTCTGGTGTGATACTTAGAAGAAATTTTCCGTACAGTGATTGAAATTCCATGCACTCCAAAAAGGGAGCTGACCGTGCGGTCATTTGCCCGGAGCCGAGCACTGTGGATGAGGTTCGGGTCCCCTGCGCGCAGAGGTTTTTAGTGAATGTTTGACAGCAGCCAGCAGACACAGCCTGAACCCAGCACTGGCGAGAACTCCCCCTTCCTCAGCGCGTCTCCAACAGCGAGGACGCCCCCTGTGCATCAGGAAAATGCCACAAGTGACCCAGTTTCGGGTCTTAACCTTTTCCAAGCGCATTTGCTTAAGCCAGTGGCATGACCGAGGTGGCCGCCCAGCAAAACAGCCAGCGGCCCTCAGGGAAATACCGGTGCCCACATCCCTCCCACACCTGCCCATCAGGATCTCGGGGCGGGGAGGACAGGCATACCAGAGTCAGACCAGGAGACGTTCCCACATCCGCTTCAACTTCCCTGTGCGTAGCAGTTCCTTGGCCAAGAGGGAACAACAAAGCGCCCAGGAGGCCGGCCAGGGGCTCCCCCTGCTCCCCGGGTGCTCTGACTCCACACAGACGCCTGGATGAGCCTGGGCGTCTCGGAAGAGGATGTATGTGTACCTACAGGGCTCCCGTGACCATTCTTTGTTCCCTGATCACACGACCCTGGGAGGGAGGCAGTGCCGGCTCTCATCTGTCCGGGAAAGAAGCTTGGCTGCGGACAGATCAGTGATCGGGATTCCTGTCCCCCAAGGCTTGTAAATGATGACAAGATATGCGGGGCCCGAGAAGACAGACATCTCCACTTTGTGAAGCAGGGCTCTGCTCTCGGCAAGGACGAGAAAGACAAACACGCCCAGCACCAGTCACCAGTGGGAGGGAAAGTGTCAACCACAGTTCCCACTTTGGAACTGCCCTGGTGGTCCAGTGGTGAAGAATCCACCTGCAAATGCAGGGGACGCAGGTTCAATCCCTGGTCTGGGAAGATCCCCCAGGCCTCGGAGCAACCAAGCCCATGTGTGACCGCTACTGAGGCCATGCTTGGAAACAAAAGCCACTGCAATGAGAAGCCCACGCACTGAAAATGAAGTTGACTCCCCCGCCCCCAACCCTGGCCCGCCGCAACTATTGAGACAAACCTGTGCAACAATGAAGACCTAGCACAGCCCCCTCCCCTCAAAAGAAAACGAAAAACCAAAAAGACCAAACCAACCAACCAGAAAAACTGCCCACGTGGTTCACAAGGCATTGTTTCACCTTGAGGTGTATACATGCCTTTCTGCAGAACCTCCCAGAACAACTCAAGCTGCACTGCCTGCTCTCACCATCAGGATCCTAAGCTCTTCTCAGTCTTTATCAGAAAAGCCACCTTGCCTTAAGGTGCCTGGGGTGGTTAGGTACTTAAGGGTTAAAGAAGCGCCTCCTCCATCTGGTCAGCCTCCAACACTGGATTATTTGTGTGTTGGCGGCTCAGTCAATGAATTCACTGCAGAGTGCCTTTATAAACTAATCACTTAAAAAGAGTATGTGATCTACTGTGGAGTTCTACATGGAATCTGGGTCTTCTGCACCGCAGGCAGTCTCTACCTGACTGAGGCACCAGGGAAGCCCCAGGCGTAAAACACGAGAAAACTGCTCTTCTCAGACATACAAGTCAGATTAGTGATTGCCTAGGGATGGAGTCGGACAAGAATGGGGAGATTAGACAGAGAAGGATACAGGCTTCCCAGGTGGTGCAGTCATAAAGAATCCACCTGCCAATGCAGGAGATGCAGGACACCTGGGTTCAATCTCTGGGTCGGGAAGATCCCCTGGAGAAAGGAAAGGCAACCCACTGCAGTATGCTTGCCTACAGAATCCCATGGACAGAGGAGCCTGGCGGGCTACAGTCCATGGGGTCGCAAAGAGTTAGATGTGAGTGAGTGACCAAGCAGAGAAGGATATGTGTTATTGATTTAAGAACTCAATTTTATTTATTTTTTTCATTTATTTTTATTAGTTGGAGGCTAATTACTTTACAACATTGCAGTGGTTTTTGCCATACATTGACATGAATCAGCCATGGATTTACATGTGTTCCCCATCCCGATCCCCCCTCCCACCTCCCTCTCCACCCGAACCCTCTGGGTCTTCCCAGTGCACCAGGCCCGAGCACCTGGCTCATGCATCTACCCTCAGCTGGCGATATGTTTCACCCTAGATAATATACATGTTTCGATGCTGAAGAACTCAATTTTAAAAGCACTCACAGGACTTCCTGAGTATTCCTAGTGTTCAAGCTGCTTTTAGAAAAGGCAGAGGAAGTAGAGATCAAATTGCCAACATCCGCTGGATCATCAAAAAAGAGAGTTCCAGAAAAACATCTATTTCTGCTTTACTGACAATGCCAAAGCCTTTGACTGTGTGGATCACAAGAAACTGTGCAAAACTTTGAAAGAGATGGGAATACCAGACCACCTGACCTGCCTCTTGAGAAACCTGTACGCAGGTCAGGAAGCAAGTTAGAACTGGACATGGACCAACAGACTGGTTCCAAGTAGGAAAAGGAGTATATCAAAGCTATATATTGTCACCCTGCTTATTTAACTTATATGCACAGTACATCATAAGAAACACTGGGCTGGAGGAAGCACAAGCTGAAATCAAGATTTCGGGGAGAAATATCAATAACCTCAGATATGCAGATGACACCACCCTTATGGCAGAAAGTGAAGAGGAACTAAAGAACCTCTTGATGAAAGTGAAAGAGAAGAGTGAAAAAGTTGGCTTAAAGCTCAACATTCAGAAAACTAAGAGCATGACATCTGGTCCCATCACTTCATGGCAAATCGATGGGGAAGCAGTGGCTGACTTTATTTTTCTGGGCTCCAAAATCACTGCAGATGGTGACTGCAGCCATGAAATTAAAAGATGCTTATTCCTTGGAAGAAAAGTTATGACCACCCTAGACAGCATATTAAAAAGCAGAGACATTACTTTGCTAACAAAGGTCCATCTAGTCAAGGCTATGGTTTTTCCAGTGGTCATGTATGGATGTGAGAGTTGGACTGTGAAGAAAGCTGAGCACCGAAGAATTCATGCTTTTGAAAAAATTGTGGTGTTGGAGAAGACTCTCGAGAGTCCCTTGGACTACAAGGAGATCCAACCAGTCCATCCTGAAGGAAATCAGTCCTGAGTGTTCATTGGAAGGACTGATGTTGAAGCTGAAACTCCAATACTTTGGCCACCTGATGCAAAGAGCTGACTCATCTGAAAAGACACTGATGCTGGGAAAGATTGGGGGCAGGAGGAGAAGGGGTCAACAGGGGATGAGACGGTTGGATGGCATCGCCGATTCGATGGACATGGGTTTGGGTGAACTCCGGGAGTTGGTGATGGACAGGAAGGCCTGGCGTGCTGTGGTTCATGGGGTCGCAGAGAGTCGACTGAGCGACTGAACAGAACTGAACTGAAGGAATTCTGGTGGCTAAGACTCCACGCTCCCAATGCAGGGGGCCCAGGTTCAATCCCTGGTCAAGGGACTAGATCCCACATGCTGAAACTAACAACTGGCACAGCCAAACAAATAATTTTTTTGATTAAAAAAATATAACAGTATGGAGTCTTAAAAGTCCTCACTATATGCATCATCAGGATTTAAAGCAGGAATTCACCATGTGCCAGGTGACGGTAACAGATCCTAATATTAACTAATTCCCTGGTTTGTAAAATTTACCAGTTTATAAACTTTTATTCATATTTCTAAGCAGAAACCATTTCAGAGTTTTCTAATAGGCAAAATAATACCTTCCTGTGTGCATGTTCTGTCACTCAGGCGTGTCTGACTCTCTGCCACCCCATGGACTGCAGCTCACCAGGCCCCTGTGTCCCTGAGATCGTCCAGGCAAGAACACTGGAGTGGGTTGCCATTTCCTCCTCCGGGGGATCTTCCCAACCCAGGGATCGAACCTGTGTCTGCCGCATGCGCAGGCAGATTCTTCACCACTGAGCCACCTGGAAAGTCCAAATAATACCTACACATAGTATTAAAATTTTAATATAAAATGACTTAAAATTTTTAAAAACATCTAAGCTTGTTATTCAAAGTGTGTTTGTGTGTGCGTGTGTGTGTTTTTTAAAGCGACTGAACCAACCACTTGTCTTGGTTTTATAACGTGTTATACACATTACTTAGATTCCTAAGCTGAGTGGTCTCTGAGTCTCTGTGACCCCATGGACTGTAGCCCACCAGGCTCCTCTGTTCACGGGATTCTCCAGGCCAGAATACTGGAGTGGGTTGCCATTTCTTTTTCCATGTTACTTCCAAACTAGATAAACATTCCGCACACCCGTCACTTAAAGGGAACCTGGGTATGCAGAATGCAAAAGTTAGCGTCTACACTGGGGGCTCCCCTCCGCCCTTCCGAGTCCAAATCTGACCGTGTTCCCACAAGTCTGTGAGATACCTGCTTGTCCCCACCAGCAAGCAGGCCCCCAGGCCTCCTCTCTCTCCTTCCACCACCAGTTTTCACGGCTTGTGCTCCAAACAGAACTCAGATCATCTTGTTTTCAGACCCTTACATATGTTCCTCGAATTCAGAACAAGCTTCTGAACACATGGAAGGATGTCCCACCTCACTCCCGTGGACAGAAATGCCTATTTCCAACAATAAAAGCATCTGTCACCTGTCCCATCCACAAAGGCAGCAAAAACAAACTTCAGGAGGCACGTACTTTCTGACTCAAAACCTCCCAGGCAAGGAATGGACCACGATGACTTACATACACGCGGACGTGGGTGCAAAGGTGTCACAGCACCGCACTGTATGCTACACGAACACTCCGGAAGCACCATAAACATCCACACAGAGAGGATCTGTTACACACACAGTGGACCATCCAGACCTCGGAGCATCATGGGGTCATTAGGACAAGTCATGAGTCAGACCTCAGGGCACTCAACCTGTAACAAACCCCACTTTCACATGTACACACACAAGCACCTACCTGTTTCTAAAAGAAAATCTAAGCGCGTAGTACTGAGACGGCCACTCTCCAGAGAGGCAAAATGAAGGGATGGAGAGGGGGTGGGAGAGAGGTTGATGGGTTCCACACAATTCCCTTTTGAAAGTGAATATTCGGACTTGTCTGATGGTCCAGTGGCTAAGAATCCGCACTCTGCACACAGGGCCGCGGGGTTCCATCCCCAGTCAGGGAATTAGATCCCAGGCGCCACAACTAAGACCAGGAACACCCAGATAAATAAAAATAAGTACTTGATGACGACAAGAAAACTGAAATGTTTTCCCACGTCCACATGTCACTCTCAGTACTGATAAATGCAGAATAAAAAAAGTCACACTTGACAACAACAACAACCAAAAAATCACACTTGGAGAAAACTGTAGCTAGCTGGTATTCCAGCAGCCACCCCTGAAGGGTGGTTGTTTTGACCACTGCGTAGTGAGCAAACCCTTTGGGGGCACTGCATAGAACCCTCTGGGGTCACTGCAACTGACCACTCCTGGCGGACCAGACCTGCAGCTGACTCCTGGGAAAACATCACACTGAACCCCAAAAGCTTCTCCTCTTTAAAAGCGCAGAGGTCAATGGGGTGACCCCAAAGAAACGATACACCACGACAGCATCTCTCATGTCCCCTCTACCCCTAAGGGTTCGGAAACGGCCACACCGGGACTCTAGTTTTCTGATTCACGAGGACAATCACCTACTCCACGGAGCAGTGAGGCTGCTCCGTTAATGCGGCAAACAACAAAACTTTTTCCATCTTCCCTTTCTGAACCTCCTCCTTGGATGCTATTTTGGTTCAAAAAAAAAAAAAAAAAAATTTGGGATATGTCTTCAAGTCTGTACTAAAAACTGAAGTGCATGGGGAGGTCAATTTACTTTTCACAATTTTCAATCTTGGAAAAGACTGGACTGATTCTGCAAAAAAAAAAAAAAAAAAGGCAGGTCAACACTGTACTGTGAATGAGCCAACTGTGAAATACCAAGTCGAGGATTATTTCTCTATATAAAAGCAGTCGCAGGAACTTCTTGGCCGTGCAGTGGTTCAGACTCTGGCACCATCACTCTGGGGCCCTGACTTTGATCTCTGGTCAGGGAACTAAGATCTTGCAAGAATTCCATGGAATACTCCAGGCAAGAATACTGGAGTGGGTAGCCTTTCCCTTCTCCAGGGGATCTTCCCAACCCAGGGATCGAACCCAAGTCTCCCACATTGCAGGTGGATTCTTTACCAGCTGAGCCACATGGAAGCCCACAAATACTGGAATGGGTAGCCTATCCCTTCTCCAGGAGATCTTCCCAACCCAGGAATCGAACCGTGGTCTGCTGCATTGCAGGTGGATTCTTTACCAGCTGAGCCACCAGGGTAAGCCAGCAAGCTGTGCAGCCTGTGTGGCCCAAAACCATCACCAACACCTCCGTGCTTCCCAGCTGTACTGTTCTAGTTCCAGCATGTAAAAGCATCAGGTCCCCAATTCTGCTCTCTGACCCCCTCAAATTATCCCAACTCCCATTCACAATTTGCTTTCTAAGCTTGCCCGCCCCAGAGCTCAGTACAGTGCTAGAAATACCTGGATGTCGGCGTACATCACTCCACCTTAGCATTGAGACCCAGAAATCTGGTAGCCTGCCACCTTGTGTTAAAAATGTGCCATGACACTTTGCTTCATTCAGAGCATCAGCTATGGCCAGGGATAAGATTTAAGGAATCAAAACCACCTCATAAATCAAAAAATTAACACTCAGCAGTAATGCAAAGAAGGAATCTTATAAGAATTGACCGTTACCAGGAACTCTAATCAATACTCTGTGAAAAGCACAGGAAAAGAATCTAAAAAAGAGTAGAGATATATATATGTATAGCTGATTCAATTTGCTGTCTTTTCCAAAGAGTCAGCCGCTTCCATCAGGTAGCCAAAGTATTGGAGCTTTAGCTAAGTTAACTATACTCCAACATAAAACTAAGTAAAAAAAAAAAAAAAGAAAGGAAATCTTTTAAATTTGTGATGTCGGATTCATCCTTGGCCAAGAAATGCATCTCTGGTGTACTTCCTAAGTGTACATGCTCACACATGTATGCACAGACAGACAGACAGACACACACACACGTACACATCGGGACTGCCAGAGTTGGCACAGGGCAGCCAAAAGACTACGCTTTGCTGGCCCGCTCACCTCTGTCCGCAAACAAGGCTTGACGTCCAGGTCTTACCTTTTCACCACTAGCTTCAGGGTCTTATGCGACCCCTTCACCAGGCAGATGGCCTCCTGCCTAAACCCAGACAGGCCGACATCGTTGATGCCCACAATCTCGTCTCCAGCCAGCAGTTTGTCCACGGCCCCGGCTTTGCTCCCTTCTTCGACCTGCAATGCAGAAAGAGGGTCCGTGAGCTGCCCCCCCTCCCCGAATGAGCAAACATGTCCTCAGGAGGACAGGAGGACGTGTCGGTGACAGCTCTGTGCCATCCACCAGTTCTCGGACTGGTTTCAGGATGACCCAGGAATGAAGGGATCCAAGCTTGAGCCCTGGTTCCCGGTGAGAGACCAGGGATGCACCCCTCGCCTGGTCTGTACCCCTGATCCGGTCTGCATCTGCAAGACCTACCGTTTACGGAGGGGGCAGCAAAATACACGAACACTCAAAAAGACACCAGAAACAGGGGATCCAGATGGGCCCCTCTGCTTTCTGGATCTCCTTCCTCCAAAAAAAACAAAAAAGATGGGTGTTTTAAAATTACTGACGAGTTATGTCTCACCCATCAACCCTGCACCTAGAGCTTCCCTGGGGGTCCCATGGTAAGAATCCACCTGCCAATGCAGGAGACATGGGTTAGATCCCTGGTCAGGGAAGAGTCCACGTGCCACAGTGCAAGGAAACTCGTGTATGACAACCACTGAGCTTGCGCTCCAGAGCCTGGGGGGCCACAACTACTGAGCCCATGCTCCACAACAAGAGAAGCCATCGCAATGAAAAGCCCCCGCGCTGCACATGGACAGGGGCCCTTGCTTGCCACAACTGGAGAAAGCCCACGTGCACCAACAAAGACCCACCACAGCCAAAAAAATAAATTTTTTTTTAAAAGTCCTGCACCTAGGACTTTTTCTGTAACAGCTTTTTTCAATGTTTTCTTTAATTTTTTATTTCTGTAAGAGCTTTATTTAGCTGTAAGTCAAATACACGCCAATCCGCCCACGTACACATGAATGAATGGACTGTTAGTTGTACTCAGTCATCCAGCCATCACCACCCACCCAGTTGAGAACAGGCTTCCTAAGCCCAGGAGAAAGCTCGTGCCTGTCAGCAGTCACTCTCTGGTCTTCCCGGGCTCCGGAAACCATGTATGTGTCTTGGATGTACCTACTGCGGACACTTGATATACACAGTCATACAACAGGTGGCCTTTTGTGTCTGGCTTCTTTTCACTCGTGATGTTTTTTCCAGGTGCGTCCGTGTTGCACCTTGTGTCAGAACTCCGTTTCATTTTATGGCTGAGTGATACTCCATCGTATCCATCGACCACATTCGATTTATCTGTTCATCAGGGATGGATATATTTACTTTGTTTCTACTACTCGGTTATTCAGTCAGTTCAGTTCTGTCGCTCAGTCATATCCGACTCTTTGCGACCCCATGGACTGCAGCATGCCAGGCCTCCCTGTCCATCACCCACTCCTGGAGTTTACTCAACTCAAACTCATGTCCTTTGAGTTGATGATACCATCCAACCATCTCATCCTCTGTCGTCTCCTTCGCCTACTGCCTTCATTCTTTCCCAGCATCAGGGTCTTTTCTAGTGAGTCAGCTCTTTGCATCAGGTGACCAAACTATTGGAGTTTCTGCTTTAGCATCAGTCCATCTAATGAATATTCAGGACTGTCTCCTTTAGGATGGACTGGTTGGATCTCCCTGCAGTCCAAGGGACTCTCAAGAGTCTTCTCCAACACCACAGTTCAAAACCATCAATTCTTCGGCGCTCAGCCTTCTTTAGAGTCCAACTCTCACATCCATACATTTGGCTGTCAGCACCCCACGAACACTTGTATACACGTTTGTATGCGAATATGCGTCCTCACTTCCTTTGGGTGTACAGCTAGGGGTAGAATGTTGGGGTCATATGGTAACTAGCATAAACATTTTGAGGATCTGCTAGACTGCTTTTCTTTTTAAAAAAAAAACATTTATTTATCTATTTTTCTGTGCTGGGTCTTAGTTGCAACACATGCCATCTTCTGTCTTCATTGTGGCATGGGGTCTCAGCTATGGCAAGACCACAGGCCTCAGCTGTTCCTGAGCATGGGATCGAACCTGTGTATGTAAAACACTCCCTACTCAGAGTTACACACAGTATGTATACAAGGGGACTGACCGACTCCTTAAAAGGATTTTATAGCTTTTATCCTCAGAATTCTCAATCTGTAAATCCTTAACCCAGCTTTTCTTATACAGTAATAATCCAACTAAGAGTCGAGTAAGCCATCAATCAACCAACCTTCTTTCTCTACCTGTGGCCTGCAAACTGTGTGCTCTGCTCACTGACTCAGGCGTCTCCGGCTCCTTGCTACCCCATGGCCTGCAGCCCGCCAGGCTCCCCTGTCCCTGGGATTCTCCAGGCCAGGATCCTGGAGTGGGCTGCCATGCTCCCCTCCAGGGGATCCTCCCAACCCAGGGATTGAACCCAGGTCTCCTGCACTGCAGGCAGATTCTTTACAGTCTGAGCCACCGGGGAAGCCGAAGAATACTGGAGTGGGTAGCCTTTCCCTTCTCCAGCGGATCTTCCCAACCCAGGAATCGAACCGGGGTCTCCTGCACTGCAGGCAGATTCTTTACCAGCTGAGCTACCAGGGAAGCCCTATGACCCATGAATCAAATCCAGCCAGCTAGGACTTCCCTGGTGGTGCAATGGTTAAGACTCTGTGCTCCCAATGCAGGAGGCCCGGGTCCCATCCCTGGCCAGGGAAGATCCCACATGCTAGGTGGCGTGCCCTCCCCTACCCCTCTGCAAAAAATCCAGCCAGCTGCCTTGTTTTTTTGTTTGGAGTAAATAAAATCTTACTGGAATACAACCACACCCATTTGTTTATACACTGCTACAGGAGAGAATGGAATAGTGGGGGCCCATAGAGCCAAAAATATTTACTACTTGGCTTGTTACTGGAAAAAAAAAAAAAGCTGCCAACCCCTGTTCCACACCAAAAAGCCATCCTTTTTACAAACTGCTAGGGAAACGAGTGAAAAAGAGGACTGTTCATGTGCATACCAGGGTACAGTTTTGGAAGTTCACTGTGCTCCCACTATATGCTAGGACTGACCTGAAAATCAGTTCCAAACCTCAACAGGCACTAAAGCAAGGAAACGTTCCTCCTCTGGGAGTCACAGCGCTGGAAATAAAGCCACTGACAGGCTCAAGGATGAAACCCCATGGTCCTTGGACCCGTCTCTCCTCCTGGACCCGTGGACAGCTCAACCCCTCCTCAGGGTAACAGCCAATTATTTATTGCAAGTTGACACCACAAACAAAATGACCACTCAGAACAGAACTATGAAGCAATTCGTTCGGCTAACAACCGGTCTCCAAGTCTAGACGATTTTTAATCCCAACGTAATGACAGATCCCAATGTTAATAAGCTTCCACCCGGCCAAGATTACACACTCAGCCAGAAACAGCCAAGGTGAAGGATACGTGGTGGAGAGTTTAGGTTTTGACATGCCCCAGCTGGGGGTGCCCAAGGGCTGTTTCCAATCGGAGGATTGGTGGGCAGTTAGCTGGGGTGGGCGGGAGGTGGGAGTCCCTGGGGAAAAAGATGGAGTGAACAGCAGGGGAAGGAACTTAAAATTAAAAAGACTAGAGAGGCGGGGATGGAGTCTGCCCACAGGCAACCCATCACCTGGAACGACTCGGCCATGACCTGGCGAGCTTTTCCGTCTCATCCCCGCAAACCCTTGCACGCGAGACTCTCTCAAAGCGCTGTCCTTAACGTCTGGCTAAGGGACTCGCCTGGAGGTGCAGTGGCTGAGACTCTGAGCTCCCAAATGCAGGGTGCCCAGGGTTCGATCCCTTGTCAGGGAACTAGATCCCACGTGCCACAGCTAAAGATTCTGAACGCTGCAATGAAGACGGAAGACCTTCAGCGAAGATCTAGTTCGGCCAAATAAATAAAAAATTTTTTGAACAAAGGTCTGGCTTCACCCCGAAGCCCAAATCACATCGTGTTGCTTCCCTTCATCTGCAAAGACTTCCCAGTTCCTGCTCCAGCCACAAAGACCGCATTCCAAGGCAGCCCGTCTGCCTCACCCAAACCACACTCCACCTACACTCCCAGCAAAAAAACGGCTCCAGGTTTGGGAATCTCTACTCGCCTCGGCTTCCTCCCGAAGACAAAGCATCTGTCCGACATTTTTCGCTCTCACAGCGAAGAGAGTTGCAAAGAGAGTTGCAAACGAGGCAGCTTTGAAGACCTCCGGTCTGTACTCTTGACCCCATCAAGCTTCCCCCGTGAGGAAGACTTCATAAGGCTTGAACCTGGGGAAGTGCAGACCTGAAGCTGCCCCTATGGTTGCAGGAATACGGCTCTGCCCGTCAGCTGTGTATAGTCTATCATGCGTTACCCGTGATGAGTCATGCCTCGAACGCATTGTGCATTGCATACACGCATGATCCTTTTATCACCATCCTCTGTTTAACAGTCAAGAGAGCTCTGGGCATTGCCAGTCGCAGAGGGCACCATCTGCAGAAGCCACAAACGGGGCAGTCCTTATCTACAACCACTGGACAAAGTTCTCAATGTCCTTTGCTCAGGGGGGGGGGGGGGGAAAAAACTCCCTTTACAAAAGGGCAGGCTGGCAAGGACAAAGGAATCCACACCCACCCACGACGCCTGTCCATGTACCCCGGTCAGAAGGAAAGCCCCAGGCACACTCGCCAGGCCGAATATTCCAGTTTGGATTATTCACTGGAATTCTGTTTGCCAAACTCCTGTTGAGTTTTTAGGTCTTCGAAATGTTCAAAAATGAGCAGACTGCCTTGCTGTCCTGACGGAAACGTTTACTCTGGAAACAGCAAGAGGGAGGGAAGGGGGAAAAAAAAAAAACAGTCCACGGAAGTCTTTTTGGAAGCAAGCTTTTGTATTTCAACCAACGGATGTTGTTACGGATGATCAAAGATGACACCCACCAAGGGCGGGGGGGGGGGGGGGGGGGGGGGGCC
>CM035303.1:126944660-126983120 GCA_020226075.1 Hydropotes inermis
CCCCCCCAGTGTGATGATCGAGGCGCTGGGAGTCATTGGGAGGAAACTGGGCCATAGGGTGGAAAGTGAAAGTTGCTCAGTCGTGCCTGACTCTTTGTGACCCCATGTGCTATACAGTCCGTGGAATTCTCCAAGCCAGAATACTGGAGTGGGTAGCCTTTCCCTTCTCCAGGGGAATCTTCCCAACCCAGAGGATCGAATGCAGGTGTCCTGCATTGCCAGCAAATTCTTGACTACTTGAGCTATCAGGGAAGCCCAAAAGTAGGGCTGTTTGATTGCTTTAAGTAATTGAACATTACTTTGATTGCTTTCTACAGGGGATCTTCCCAACCCAGGAAATTGAACCTGGGTCTCCTGCACTACAGGCGGATTCTTTACCAACTGAGTCACAAGGGAAGCCCATGAGGGTGGAACCTTCAGAGACAACATCAGGGCTGTTATACTGCACCAAACATTCCGAAGACCTTCCTGACGCCTTCCACCACATAAGGCCACTAGAAGAGACCACCTATGAACCAGGTCCTCAGCACACAGTGAATCTGCCAGCAACCGCATGGATTTCAAGACTCCAGACCGTGAAAATTAAAATGTTTGTTTTTTATAGGTTTGTTCCCCACCCCCCCCAATCACAGCCTAAATGTTATCACCGACTTAACGGACATGAGTTTGAACAAACTCCGGGAGATGGTGATGGACAGGGGAACCTGGCAAGCTGCAGTCTGTGGGGTCGCAAAGAGTCAGACACAGCTGACCAGCTGAACAACAAATTGGACAAAGACAGATGTCAAAGGTGCAGCTCACAGGGCCTAGCTAAGCACCGCGGGGAACACAGAAATTTCAGGATTTGCACATGCTAGTGCTCAGAGGGTAGGGAAGGGTCTGGGATACAAAGACACCAAGCTCTCCAGAGGGGGCCCCTGGAGACAGGGCAGGGTGCTCCTTACTGAAGGCCCAGTGCTATCCATGCCTGGCCTCTGGTTCAGTTCAGTTGCTCAGTTGTGTCCGGCTCTTTGTGACCTCATAGACTGCAGCACACCAGGCCTCCCTGTCCATCACCAACTCCCGGAGCTTGCTCAAACTCACTTCCATCCAGTCAGTGATGCCATCCAACCATCTCATCTTCTGTCCTCCCCTTCTCCTCCCGCCTTCAATCTTTCCCAGCATCAGGGTCTTTTCCAATGAGTCAGTCCTTTGCATCAGGTGGCCAAAGTACTGGAGCTTCAGCATGGGTCCTTCCGATGAATATTCAGGACTCATTTCCTTTAGGATGGACTGGTTTGATCTCCTTGCTGTCCAAGGGACTCTCCAGAGTCTTCTCCAACATCACAGCTCAAAAGCATCTGTTCTTTGGCACTCAGCTTTCTTTATGGTCCAACTCTCACATCCACAGGTGACTACTGGAAAAACCATAGCTTTGACTACACAGAGCCAGGGTGGGCAGATCCTTTAGTGGTTGTTACTGTTCTTAAAGAGGCTGAACATCTGGATTTTTATGGGGAGTATCCCCGTGTCCTCAAATTGTTGCCATACTTTAGATTTCAAGCCTTGGTGAGGGACTTCCCTGGAGGTTCAGTCGTTAAGAATACACCTTGCAAGGCAGGGCATATGGGTTTGATCCCTGGCCTGGGAACTAAGACCCCACAGGCCACAGAGCAAGCAAAACAGGCAGAGGGCAACTACTGAGCCTGTGGGACACAACCAGAGAATCCAGGCATCACAACGCAAGATCCCACATGCCACAACTAAGACCCAATGTAGCCAAATGAGTGAGTGTCTGTGTGTTAGTCACTCAGTTCTGTCCAGCTCTTTGTGACCCCATGGGCTGTAGCCCACCAGGCTCCTCTGTCCACAAGGGATTCTCCAGGCAAGAAAACTGGAGTGGGGAGCCATTCCCTTCTCCAGAGGAATCTTCCCGATCCAGAGATCGAACCCGGGTCTCTTGCATTGCACGCAGATTCTTTAGCATCAGAGCCACCAGGGAAGCCCTGATGCAGCCAAATAAATATATAAATGTTACAAAAAAAAAAAAAACCACAAAACACCTTGGTGAGATTCTTCCCCCACCCCTCAGAAAACAGCTGCAGGGGAAAGTCACGTCTGCAAAGTCCTCAATGGGCAGCCTGTGGCTTGGGTTGTTACCGGCATACGCACCTCCTCTCTGCACACCAAGGCGACCTCCTCGGCACCCACCCTCCAGTTCCCCTCTGTCCCTCCCTACACTTGGCCTGACTGACCTGCAGGGACCTGCTCCTCCCAGATTCCCTGGAATTCTGGTTTTTTTTTTTTGGGGGGGGGGGAGGGCACCCTCTGTCACAGCCAAGATCAGGCCGTCTGCGATAGTTAACAGCCCTGCCATGCCCCAACCACCGTCCAAGCGGACACGGTCTCCACCCGGCCGGAGTGGGTGGGGCCCGGCCGGTCCTAACCGGAGACGGGAGCTGGCGGGAGCTGGCGGGAGCTGGCGGAAGCTGGCGGAAGCTGGCGGAAGCTGGCGGAAGCGGACGTCAGCTGGATGCCTCTGGGGAAAGCCTTTGTCTCTGCATCAAAGGGGCAGAAACATCTGGTCCCACCCTTTCTTGCAGCCCCGAACAAAGACGCGTGCTGTGGATGCGGCAGCTGGCTTGCAGCCGTGCGGCTGCAGAGACCCCGAGGGTCTAGGGGCCCTTAGAAAACCGGACCCATTCATCCGGAAGACTTGGCGTACTTCAGAACGAGCCCGAACTCTTTAGAAAGCCAAATCATTTCTCCTTTTAATGTTTACAATGTAAAAAATTTCTAAAAAAAAAAAAAAAAAATCCCAACATGGAAAAATAATTTAAAACAATAAAACTTCGCTGAGTTTTCTAATTCAAAAAGTATTAACAGGGTATCATTTATTTTCATGTCTGAGAAACAGACTACAAAAGCTTATAATGTCTTTCTATGCTCACGTTTTTATTTACAACCAAGACATACTGTGGGTTCCCCAGTGGGTCAGATGGTAAAGGATGGGCCTGCAACGCGGGAGACCTGGGTTGGATAGATCCCCTGGAGGGGGGAATGGCAGCCAGCTCCAGTATTCTTGCCTGGAGAATCCCCATGGACAGAGGAGCCTGGAGGCCTACAGTCGATGAGGTCGCAGAGAGTCAGACAGGACTGAGCAACTAACACTTTCACTTCTTTCAAGACATACCTCACGTACTCTAGAAATCTACCAGCTCCAAGGCATCACATTTTTCCTCATCTAATCCGCACACTGCTGATAGAGGAGTATAATGCATTTGAAAAATATATTAAGGGGGGGGTAGGGGGACATCCGTGGAGGTCCAGCGGCTAAGACTCTAGGCTCCTAATGCAGGGGGCACAGGTTCAAGCCCCAGTCAGGGAATTAGATCCTGCACATTGCAACTCAGATGAAAGATTCTGCACGCCACAACTAGGACTCAGCACAGCCAAATTAATAAATAAATTTTCTAAAATATATACATATACACACATGTATATATATGTCTTAGAGGAGGGGAGTAACACCTTCCCCGGCGGCACTAGTGGTAAAGGACCCTACTGCCAATGCAGGAGACATAACAGACCCAGGTTTGATCCCTGAGTCGGGAAGACCCCCTGGAGAAGAGAATGGCAACCCACTCCATGATTCTTGCCTGGAGAGTCCCTAAGGACAGAGGAGCCTGGGGGGGCTACAGTCCATGGGGTCAAACAGAGTTCAACATGACTGAAGCGACTTAGCAGGCACAGAGCAGAGTGAGGACCGACACTTATAAAATCTAGATAGTCTAAATCAATGAGACCACATGAATGGAGATTTTTCACCAAACATACTCCACATCTCCACAGTAATATTATTTCTCCACACTGAATTAAAGTTGAGAATCAAAGCAAAATTGCTAAATTATTATGCATCTAACTTGCAACCTTCCTTTGCCATCTAAAAATAGAAACAAAAAACTTTGTAACTACTCCACCTACCCTGATATTCAAAGCAACACTGTACCCAATTAGCCAAGACATGGAGACAGCCTAAATGTCCATCAACAGAGGGGTGGATAAAGATGTGGTCCACATATACAGTGGAATACTCCTCAGCCATAAAAAAGAATGAAATGATGCCATTTACAGCAACATAAACAATCCAGAGATCATCACATGAAGTCAAACATTGTATGATATCCCTTAACATGCGCCACCTAAAATATGGCACAAATGAACTCATCTATAAAACTGAAGCCAACCCACAGGCACAGAGAACTGACTGGCTGTCAAGCAGGTGAAGAGGTAAGGTAGGGGTGGATTGGAAGTCTGGGGTTAGCAGATGTAAATTATTATATATAGGATGGATTAACAACAACGTCCTACCGCAGACAACGGCAAACTATATTCAATATCCTCTGATAAAGCGTAATGGAAAAGAACATGAAAAACAATGTATATACATAAGTATAACTGATTCACTTTGCTGTACAACAGAAGTGAACCGACCACTGTAAATCAACTATACCTCAGTAAAAACAAAAAAATTTAAGCTATTCCAATTATGATGAAACAGCACCCCCCCAAGAAAAATGGGCAACTTTTTGCTGCCTTTTCAGCAGCCAGCTTTCACAGGCGAAACCCTCATTCCTTAACATTACATTTATTTCTCCCAGGTTCATTCAAAGCTTTGGGGGTAGGAGGAATGGGAACATTCTTTTTTTTTTTAATGCATATTTTTAAAATTAATTAATTTATTTTAATCAGAGGCTAATGACTTTATAATATTGTAGCGGTTTTTGCCATACACTGACATGAATCAGCCAAGGGTGTACATGTGTTCCCCATCCTGAACCCCCTCTCCCACCTTCCTCCCCAATCCCATCCCTCAGGGTCATCCCAGTGCACCAGCCCTGAGCACCCTGTCTCATACATCGAACTGGGACTGGCAATCTATTTCACCTATGGTAATATGCATGGGGAACATTCTTAAGTTAAAAAAAAAAAAAAAAAGACTCACATTAAAATGACTTAACTCTTATGACCCAGCAGCTTCTCAGCCAAGACAGAACACATCAAGAGCTTTTCGGAGGGCGGGGAGGGTGGGGGGCTTCGCTGGTTGACTCAGTGGTAAACAGTCTGCCTGACAATGCAGGAGACACACGTTCAATCCCTGATGCGGGAGGATCCCAAATGTCACAGAGCAACTAAGCCCATGTCCTGCAGTCTGTGTGTTGCAACAAGAGAAGCTAGTGCAATGAGAAGCCAGACCCCCACAACTGGAGAGGAGCCCCCACTCGCCACAGGTACAGAAGAGATCTCGCAGCAACAAAGACCCAGCACAGCCAAAAATAAAAAAAAATTACTCTCTTCCTTTTTTTTTTAAAAGGAGAGTTTTTTGGTTGTGCTCCTCGGGAAGAGAGATGTGCAACCTTTCATCAGGGTGTCAGAACTTGCTTAGTCGCCCACTGCTAATTCTTCTCCAGGTAGACTTTAATATTCACCAGTCAAGCGAAATCAGTTAATCATATACCAGTTTACATTGGGCTCTGCAAGTGGCCCAGTGATAAAGACACCTGCCTGCCAATCAATGCAGGAGACGGGGATTCAATCCCTAGGTGGGGAAGATCCCTGCAGAAGGGCATGGCAACCCACTCCAGTACTCTTGCCTGGAGAATTCCACGGACAGAGGAGCCTGGTGGGCTACAGTCCCTGGGGTCGCAAAGAGTCCCACACGACGGAGCGACTTTCACTTTCACATGTGTATCTGCTAGCTATGATGTGCGACCACTGGGAATTTTTATCAATGTGCTCGAACAAGGAAGGAGACCGTTATCTCCCATGACAGGCTATTAAGACATACTTCTGTCCAGAATACAATACAGTATCAGTGATATGTGGCATCCAAAACATGACACAGGTGAACTTATCGATGACACAGAAAGAGACTCACAGACATAGAGAACAGACCTGTGGGTGCCCAGGGTGGGGACTGGGGTTGGGGAGAGAAGGACTAGGAGTTTGAAGTTCGCAGATGCAAGCTATTATATACAAAATGGGGACTTCCCTGGTGGTCCAGTGGCTAAGACCCCAAGGCAGAGGGCCCAGGTTCAATCCCTAGCCAGGGAACTTGATCATTCATGCTACAAGGAAGACCTGGCAGAGCCAAATAAATAAATATACATCAAACATGGAGAACCAGCAAGGACCCGCTGTCTAGCACAGGGAACTCTGCTCAATATTTTCTAATAACCTGATGGTCACCAGGGGGAAGGATGGGGGAAGGGATAGTCAGGGAGTCTGGGATGGACATGGACACACGGCTGTGTTTAACATGGAGAACCAGCAAGGACCCGCTGGCCAGCACAGGGAACTCTGCTCAATATTTTCTAATAACCTTATGGTCACCAGGGGGAAGGATGGGGGAAGGGCCAGTTAGGGAGTCTGGGACGGACATGGACACACGGCTGTATTTAACATGCAGAACCAGCAAGGACAGCACAGGGAACTCTGCTCAAAACTCTGTAATAACCTTATGGTTGCCAGGAGGGAAGGACAGGGGGAAGGGATAGTCAGAGAGTTTGCGATGGACATGGACATGCTGCTGTATTTAACATGGAGAACCAACAAGGACCTGTTGGACAGCACAGACAGGGAACTCTAGTCGATATTCTGTAGTAACCTATATGCAAAAAGAATCTGAAAAAGAAAGAATACATGGACATGTGTAACTGTCATTCTGCTATACACCCGAACTAACACAACACTGTAAATCACCTATATTCCATTAAAAATAAAACGATGACAACTACATTCTATATATACACATACGCAGCAGCAGCAAATAGCATTTGCCCCCAAGACACTTCTTATGACAACTGCACATTTTTTTCTAGATGTTAGACGACTCGTATCTAATTTTTTAAATATAATTTTCTCTATGAGCATTCTGACAAAATGTTGGAAGCTGTAATATGCTGTAGAGAATTTTCCATTTCCTGACTAAAGTTACTAGCAAATGCTGCGTACCTACAAGTAATTTCAGCCTCGGTTATTTGCATATTTAAGTTTTTTTGCAACTGCAGTTCTACAATCATTGGTATTGTGGGTCTCATCCAACACTCCTGAAAACTGCAATTCATGGAGATCTATGTACTCAGTAAGGGATGACATGTGTCCCAGGGGAGACTGGGCCTAACAGAAAAGAAAGCCTTTGGCGGACCCAGTTCAAATACCAATTCAAGATGACAGGGAGTTAAGAATGAAGCCTCAGGGAATTGCCTGGTGGTCCAGTGGCTAAGATTCCAGCACTCCCGAAGGAGCGGGCCCGAGGTTCGATCCCTGGTCAGGCAGCTAATAACTAAAAAGATCCTGCATGCTACAGTGAAGATCGCAGATGCCGAGTGCTGCAACTGAGTACCCGGCACAGCCAAAAAATAAAAATAAAAGCAAATACATGTGTGTGTATATAAAACGAGGGCTTCCCTGGTTGGGTCCCGTGGGGAAGAATCCACCTGCTGATGCAGGGGACACAGGTTCCATCTCTGCTGGTCTGGGAGGATTGCACATGCCCTGCAGCAACTCCAGCCAGGGCACCAGAACTACTGAGCCCAGCACTAGAGCCCACGAGCCTCGACTAACTGAAGCCTGTGCGCCCTAGAGCCCTCGGTCCACAAAAGGACAAGTCACCACAGTGAGCCGCCCTTGGGCCGCCAATAAGACAGGCGCCCCAGCTCGCCGCAACTAGACAAGAGCCCGCACAGCAACCCGCCAGAGCCAAAAATAAAAATCAATCTTTTTTTTTTTAAATAAAACAAGCCAGAAACCGAAGGGTCAAAAACAAGAGGCTGGTCACCTGGGGAACATCCCAGGCTCTATGCTAAATCCCAGGTGAGATGGTCCATCAGTGACCACCAAGAGTTTAACTGCAGGATGAGGTTCCGAGCCTTTTGGCCCTCATAAAAAAAGCATTATCGAGCTGGCTTTCCATCTTCATCAGAGCAGAAGCTGAAAGAACACAGGGTCAGAAGAAAGGGCAGGAGGCAGTGTCCTGACAGAGGGAAAGAGAAAAGTCAAGTCCGTACCTTGGCACATTTCTGTTTCCCAAGCCTGAGCCAACAGCGCTGTCTTCACACAGAGACTCCAGAGGGAAAGACTGCAGGAACCGGGGAGGAAGGCCAAAGATCTGAGCTGGCAGACAGCTTGCAGGGTGTTCTCTGAGGCCCAGCCTCACGAACGGCCACCTGGCTCGAGGTGGGACATCTATGACTGCGTAATCACCAGGTTCCGGATCCTTGCAGACACCGATGGAGAGACTCCCAGTTCTCCAACAGGAAATGGAATTTATGACGGGGCGGTGGAAACCACAGGACAAAGAACTGCCCCAGCAGGTTCCAGAGCCGGCAAGGACAAGGAAAGTCAGCAACAGCCGCAGGGCAGAAACCAGCCGAGGAGCTAGAGGCGCCTGCCGGCCTGAGTCCCAACTCCTCCCCTCCTTCCCTGACTTCCTCGGGAAAGGACAAAAAAGTCCTAGGATCTGAGAGGCGAGAGACTGGCCCAAGGTCACTCGGGGAATGAACAGCATGGAATACGACTCGGCAATAAATCCAACTACACACATGCCTGTGAGATCAGTCATGTCTGACTCTTTACAGCCCCATGGGCTATATCCTGCCAGGCTCCTCTGTCCATGGGATTCTCCAGGCAAGAATACTGGGGTGAGTTGCCATGCCCTCCCCCAGGGGATCTTCCCGACCCAGGGATCAAACATGCGTCTCTTTTGTCTCTTGCATTGGCAGGCAGATTCTTTACCACTAGCACCACCTGGGAAGCCACATATATGATATATGTATGTGTGTCTGTGTGTGTGTGTTACTAACTCTTGTGTCTGACTCCTTGCAACCCCGTGGACTGTAGCCCACCAGGCTCCTCTGTCCCTGGGGATTCTCCAGGGATGAATACTGGAGTGGGTTGCCATTCCCTTCTCCAGGGAATCTTCCTGACCCAGGCATTGAACTTGTGTCTCTTACGTCACTTGCAGTGGCAGGCAGGTTCTTTACCACTAGTGCCACCTGGGAAACCTGGTCTCAAAATGCAACTTTAGCTAAAATAAAACACAAAGACACTGGCAAAGATGGGCTCACAGAGCCACCCATGTTGCTCCAGGGGCAGAAGTGAAGGAATCTGGCTGGTTGACCCTTGAAGGGTATGGGGACGGGTGGGGCCCCCCAACCAAGCCAAGACTTAACAACGGGGAGGCGATTTCCATAAATAAATCGGGGTGCCCCAAGGAAGGGCAATGGGAGTCTGGAACTCAAATGCCAACCATCGTCCACTCATCTGGGGACATGAACTCTGCAGCCATCAGTAGCAGGCCAGTCACTCACTTTATAATCTGAAGCCACCGTAACGAGTCTGGGACAAACGACTACCACAAGTTCTATTGCTGCAGCCAGCTCAGTGCTTCCACTCCATGGCAGACGGTCAGCAACTCAGCCCGAGGAAGAAAACCAACACTTAGAGAGATCAAAAGAAACATAGAATGGTGCGGTGGTTAGGACTTCACCTTCCAACAAGGGGGTTGCGGGTTCGATCCCTCCTCGGGGAGCTGGGATCCCATATGCCTCCCGGCCATAAGAAAAAAAACAAAACATAAGACAGAAGCAATATTGTAACAAATTCAATAAAGAATGTTAAAAAACAGTCCACATTAAAAAAAAAAAACGTCTTTATAAAAGAAGAAAACCAAAAACAGAGGGGAAATGTAAGCATGTGGAACACAGTGCCTTCCTGTCTACAGCCATCCTAGAAAGACAGAGAACTTGGGTTTAAATCTGTGTCATTAAAGGCACTCAGCATTTATTACAAGCGTGTCTTCCATCTTGATAGATGGCTAGACACCGACATCACTTACACTTCGCTGATGTGAACCTGTCTAATTCACTTAAACAAAACTCTGGGAATGAGATGCAATGTCCCTTTGCACTTCACGGAACCGTAGGATATCTGTATGGTATGAGACTGGCAACTATACACTCATTTGAGTGCATAATTTAACGGGCAGTTTGTAAATGAACAGCCCCCTGAGGTCAATGAAAGAAAATCAGCTTTGTCCTGGCTTCCTTTGGGTTGCCTACTAAAACAAACTTGCTGATGGTCAACTCTGCAACAATAGCCGACCGCCAAGGTCAGGACACAAATTGCAAAGTGAGGCTGCTTTGTGATCATATACCCACATCAGAGGGTTTCCCTTGTGGCTCAGCGGGTAAAGAATCCGCCTGCAATGTGGGAGACCTGGGTTGGGAAGGTCCCCTGGAGAAGAGAATGGCTACCCACTCCAGTATTCTGACCTGGAGAATTCCATGGACTGTATAGTCCATGGGGTCGGAAAGAGTCGGACATGACTGAGCAACTTTCACTCACATCAGAACCAAGTCCTCTTCCTGGAAGTCTCCCCAAACCTTCCAGCACAGAACCTGGGTTATGGGAAAGTGTTAATCACTCCGTTGTGTCCAACTCTTTGCGACCCCATGGACTGTAGCCCACCAGGCTCCTTGATCTATGGAATTTCCCAGGCAAGAATACTGGAGTGGGTTGCCATGCCCTTCTCCAGGGGATCTTCCTGACTCAGTGATAGAACCCGCGTCTCTTACATCTCCTGCATTGGTGGGCAGGTTCTTTACCAATAGCGCCACCTGGGTAGCTCAGCTTATGGAAAGGGCTCACCTATTTTCTGAACAGAGACCCCAAACAGTGTATGACTGAGTGGTCATCCCCACCATACTCAGAACCAACGAGCAAGTCTTTGTGTGGAGCATTTTGACAACAAGCCTCTTAAAAAGGTTCAGTGTAAAGGTCAAGTTTGAGAACCAGAACAACCACTTTTCCGCAGTCAGGGTTGAAGACAAAGGCAAGGTCACGCAAAGCTATCTTGAATTCAGCTCACCAAACGTGGACTCATCTGGAACCCAGCAGACATGTACTGCAAAGGCCTGGGTGGGGTTAACCTCCTTGGAACAGAAGTCCTTCAACCCCACAATATACTCCTGCTTCCAGTCCTTCCCTACGCTCAGGAGAAATGCAGGCTATAGATGCCAGAGATTAAAAGAGGAGCAGTGTTTTTAAACTGACCAAGTCACAGGGACCCGGGTAAGTCAAATGGAAGAACTCTTTAGAAAGAACAAGGAGGGACTTCCACAGCGATCGGGTGCCTTAAGACTCTTTTGCCCCCGAGCTCCCCCAGTGGCTCAGTGATAGAGCGGCAGCCTGCTGATGCACTGCACATGGATTTGATCCCTTGGTCTGGGAAGATCCCACATGCCTTTGAGCAACAGAGCCTGGGAGCTTTAACTACTGAAGCCCCTGTGCCCCAGAGTGCATGCTCTGTCTGCAACAGGACAAACCACCGCAATGAGAAGCCCGTGCCCCGAAACTAGAGGGTAGTCACCCTGCCCCAGTTACAGGCAAAAAATAAATAAAGCCCGAACAGCAACGAAGACCCAAAACAATAAAATAAATAAATAAAGCCTCTGTGCTCCCAAGGCAGGAACATGGGTTCCATCCCTGTCGTGGAACTAAGATCTTGCACGGGGGCTCACAGTGGCCAAAAGTAAATAAAAAGCAGAGTTTGTCAGAATGGATTTAAAAATTAAAAAAGGCAACTCTTGTGCTGTCTGCAAGAGGGGGGAAAAAAAGAAGACCAAAACGAGGCAACATTGAAAATGGAAAAGTAGACTGTGCAGTGTACACACCAAAGTTAACACAAGCAGGTTCTCTCATCACTTTCTGAGGACAAGAACACCAATGAGAACAAACTCCAGGGAACACTCATTTTGGGACTGGCCACGCCTTGCCCCACAGACTTCTTAGGAACGGCGGAGTTCATACAACTGGATGTTGGATCAGTTTTTCTCCCAACAAAACTTGTTTTTTTTTTTTTTAAAGAAATATTTATTTATTTATTTATTTAGCTGCACTGGGTCTTAGCTGTAACACCTGGGATCTAAGTTCCCTGACCGAGAATCAAACCTGTGTCCCATGGTACTGCGAGCACAGAGTCTTATTTATAGCCACCGGACCACCAGGGAAGCTGTTCTCCTGGTAAAGCTTTTACCAGATGCTTCCTGCAGCCTGCTCGTATCGCTTTCACCAGACTCCTAAGTATGCAGATGTCCCCGAGACACTGCATCTCTCACGTTCATCTGTGCTGAGCCCCTTGGCAGTATGCAGCTATATGTTCCCGCTGCATCTGGGTTCACACTGTTATTATGACTTCCACTCCCAAAAAGTCCTACAGTCCTTTGGTGCATGCTGCTTGTCACCGCACCACAGCTTAGGAAATAAGACTTCTCACTCAGCAGACCAGGAGGCACCTGCAAAGCCCCCCAACAAAACCATTGCACCCCAATCACTATCTCGTAGTCAAACCAAAGCCCTGACCAGTGACAGGCCAAGAGATGCAAGCCACAATTTCAAGACCCTATCCCTTGTCCTTGGCTTGCAATGCTATCATTCCAGTGTGCTGGGCTTACTCTACAGGATTCTCTGGTTCAACAACACTGAGCTGAAGTCCAGGCAAGCACAGAACCATAAACGCAGTTATTGTTCAGTCGCTAAATCTTGCCTGACTCTCTGCAACCCCATAGTCTGCAGCACGCCAGGCCTCCCTGTCCATCACCAACTCCCGGAGTTTGTTCAAACTCATATCCATTGAGTCGGTGATGCCATCCAACCATCTCATTCTCTGCAGTCCCCTTCTCCTCCCACCTTCAATCTTTCCCAGCATCAGGGTCTTTCCCAGCATCAGGGTCTTTCCCAATGAGTCAGCTCTTTGCATCGGGTTGCCAAACTACTGGAGCGTCAGCTTCAGCATCAGTCCTTAAGAAGAATATTCCCAGTTGATTTCCTTTAGGATAGACTGGTTTGACCTCCTTGCAGTCCAATGGACTCTCAAGAGTCTTCTCCAACACCACAGTTCGAAAGCATCAATTCTTCAGCGCTCAGCCTTCTCTATGGTGCAACTCTCACATGCATACATGACTACTGGAAAAAGCATAAACATGGTAAACAGCCTTCAGAAACCCAAGCGAGGACATCCCACAGGCCCAAGGCCATCTTCTGACAGCTGGAGTGGGAAGCTGACGTGTCCCAGAGAGCAGTCTTCATCTCTGAGAGCACACCAACTCCAAACCTTCACATAGCAGCACCTCGCATTAACTCCGAAGGCTCTAGGGGGACTCTCACCACGCGGCTGTGGACAACAGTGAATCTTCTGGAAGGCAGACACCAACATCAAGAGCAGCCAGGCACAGGCTCTCAGGAGACACAGACGACCAATCCTTGTGCAAGACAGCTCGTCTCCGGGGAAGGACGTAAGGACCACAACGAGGCCGAAGCCACTAAGAATTTCCACCAGCACCCTTAGAAAGAGGAACACTAAAGTTCAACAAAGGACAGCAGGCCAGGACTGCCACCGGCAAGATCAGGAGCAAACCTCACCAAAGACTGAGGAAAAACACGCCAGACACAAAGGAGTGTGCTATTATTCCATTTATATAAAGGTTTAAGAGGGGCTGAGCTGGGGAATGGATGGTCAAGATAGCAGTACCTTTGATGGGAGACGCACGGGCACCTCTGGGAGACTAGGACCTTTCTAGAACAGAGAGAGGAATGTTCCACTTCTTGATCTAGACAGTGGGTCACACAGGAGGCTTATCCCATGAAAATCCACCCAGCAGTTTATCATTTTGGGGTCACTTTTCTGAATACAAGTAACATTACCGAAAACACATATGTTAAAAAAACAAAACAAAACAGATGGTGATGCTGAGACTGAAGCTCCAATCCTTTGGCCACCTGATGCCAAGAGCCCATTCATTGGAAAAGACCCTGATGCTGGGAAAGACTGAAGGCGAGAGGAGAAGGGGACAACAGAGGATGAGAATGTTGGATGGCATCACCAACTCGACGGACACGAGTTTGGGTAGACTCCGGGAGTTGGTGATGGACAGGCAGGCCTGGCATGCTGCAGTCCATGGAGTCACAGAGTTAGACACGACTGAGTGACTGAACTGAACTGAAGAACCAGAAACCTCAGGGCCAGAGAATATCCTTCCAGCTTCCGTAGCCTTCCTCTTGATGGGAGCCCTTGAAAGCACAGAATGAACCAAAGGGTGTGAGTGCCATCAGATGATACACCACCTTCAGACTCAGCCAGGAGGGGACCTCCATGCCCCGTTAAGGGCCCACCGTGCTTAAGAGTTTAGGACTAAAAGACACCCCCCCCCCCCCAAGCAGCGACAATTCTCTGCAGAGGACCCCAGGACAGGCATCTGGCTGCCCGCATTCCAAGGACAAGTATGAAGAGAATTTCACAAACTGCTCAGAATTCCTTTAAACACATTATCAGTCATCAAGCAGGAACAATAGGTCAAGACGAAGAAAGGTCCAAACTCCCTAAATGTACGCTGCTTTAAGAAGAGCAGAAAGAATCTCAGGAAGTCATAAATAATGGACATTTTACAGCCCAGAATGTTTACGAAAGAAGTTGCCAGGACTTCCCTGGCGGCCTGGTGGCTAAGACCCCACGCTTCTAATGCTTGGGACATGGAGTTCAATCCCTGGTCAGGGAACTAAGATCCCACATGCCACTGGATATAGTCCAAAAAAATGCCAAGTTCCAGTCCCATGCAGAAACATACACACATACACACACACAGCATCGGGATATCAGATTCAATGACTGTAGCCCGTTATTGAAAAAGCTCTGGTGTTCTGTGCACATAACTCACGGGGCTTGATTACTGAGACATGCCCAGCAATGTCTGCAGCAAACACTGGGGCAACTCAGACTCAACTGCCAGCGCCCCTGCCCAGCTGGGTGACCTCGGGTCAGGAGGGGAGTATTGACCTTGGGGGGCACGCAGGATGGTGCAGGGAGCCTCCTATATCTGGTACCCCAGAGAACGAGGAAGACGCCATCATTCCACCTTCTCTCCCCGCTTCTCGTCTCCTGTCGACTCCCCTTGCCCTCCCCAGGAATTCACCCGCGCTGGCGGCAGCTGGAAACGCCACGGGGCTTTCATCATTTATGACACTGGCCAAAGGGAGAAGGCAGCAAACACATCAAAGGCCTGTACGATAATTTATACTAGTTATTTCCTGCATCATAAAAAAAAAAAAATCCTTGCATACACATTTGAACCATATTCACTTTTAAAGAAAGAATCTGTTCATCTGCAAGGAACTCTTAGTTGGGAAGGCCCAGTTGTGCCAAGCAGGCTGTGCACAGTATGTCTTTGCTTTCTTAAAAATTAATATCCAGGGGACTTCCCGGGTGGTCCAGTGGCTAAGACTCTGAGCTCCCAATGCAGTCAGTAAAGGTTCAATCCCTGCTCAGGGAACTAGATTCCAGATGCTGTAGTTAAGACCCAGCACGGTTCCAAAATAAGTATTTTTTTAAAGAAAATAATTATTCACTACAGAAAAGTTTTAAATACAGAAATATATGTATTTAAATATAAATATATAAAGAAATGGGGAGAGCAGAGAATTCACCGATATTATGCAATCAAAAGACAAACACGTAACATCTTACTGTACTCTTTCTTTTTCTTCTTATATTGTTGTTCAGTCGCTGAGTTGCGTCTGACTCTGTGACCCCGTGGACTGCAGCACGCCAGGCTTCCCTGTCCTTCACCATCTCTTGGAGTTTGTTCAGACTCATGTGCATTGAGTCAGTGATGCCATCCAGCCGTCTCATCCTCTGTTGCCCCCTTCTCCTCCTCGATCCTTCCCAGCATCAGGGTCTACGTTGCACACGCAATTTTACACCAAGTTATAAGCACCTGCCCTCCTATGAACTCCTCATAAACAGTAGCCTTGAACTGCTGCAGACTACTCCACGAGCTGAATACCTGCAAAGATTTCTGACTGTGTTTTCACTCAGCAACTGTGCAAACAGCAGATTTTAACCCCGAGGTTCACAAATTTTTCTCTTCTAATACATAGTCACAAGAATTTAAGATAGGAATTAACTATTCCCAGGAGTTCAATTGAGAGTAATTTCTGCATGAAAGCCTGCCTTTAAGTGGATTTACAGACATTCTTTTAATTTTTCAAAACAGATACTAGCATAGCAGGAGGGCTTGGGAATGGCATCTGCAGTGGGTGTGCAAGGCTCTGTGAAGAACTGTGGTCTCCTCCCAAACTGGCATCATGCCCCTAAGGATCACGTAACAACCCTCCACCAGGGACTTCCTGGTGGTCCAGTGGCTACAAACTCCCAACATGGAGCGGCGGGCTTTGACCCCTAGTCTGAAGCTCCAACACTTCCGCCAGCTGATGAGAAGAGCCGACTCACTGGAAAAGACCCTGATGCTGGGAAAGACTGAGGGCAAGAGGAGAAGGGGACGACAGAGGATGAGATGGTTGGATGGCATCACCAACTCAATGGACCAGAGTAAATTTTGAGTAAAGCATAAGTAAAGCAATTATCCTTCAATTAAAAAATTAAAAAATCAAAAAAAAAATAAAAAAACAAATAATAATTAATTTAAAAAACCCTTCCTCTGTTCTCCTGCTGGGGATAAAATGAAGGTCTCCAATGACCTCCAATGTGGTAGAAAAACAGGTCTTGTCTAAACTGGCAAAGTTAAGTCAACCTTGGGGTTTGAGCTCTTGGCACTCAAGAATTGGATGAGGCAGAGGTACCCTTCTCGCCCTCCATCAGGAGTGGCAAGCCTTTACACACACGTGAAGTCGGCTCTGTTGTCAGCAGTTCTTCTTTCAACCATTTCTAAAGAGCATCCTCTAATATTAAAATATATATATATATTTCCACCGCCATGTAACCTACAACCTGCAATGCAGGAAACCACTCAGCCAAAAAGACAAACAAACTACTGGTATAATCATCACATGGGGGAAAAAAATCTCAAATAATTATTCAGTGAGAGCAGCCAGGCAGGGATAAGTGCCAACTGAAAAGTCCACTTATATGAAATTCCGGAACTCACATGCTGACCCAAAGGGGCGGAAAGCGGGCCGGCTTCGGGGATGGGGGACGAGGCTGGAGGAGGAAACTGGGAAGATGCCGTGAGATGACACTTCAGTGTCCTGAAGCTGATGGCTTCAGAAACGTCTGTGTGTGCATTCTATTTACATACATTCATGTATAGAAATACATGCATGGATTATACACATATATATGTGCGTGTGGGTGGGTGGGTGTGTGTGTGCAATTCCCTGGTGGCTCAGATGGTGAAGAATCCACCTGCAATGCAAGAGACCTGGGTTAGATCCCTGGGTCGGGAAGATCCCCGAAGGAGGAAATGACAACTCATTCTTGCCTGGAGAATCCCATGGACAGAGGAGGCTAATGGGCTACACTCCATGGGTCGCAAAGAGTCGGACACGACTGAGTGACTAACACTTTCACATGTATATACACACACATACATACATATATGATACCAAAACAAACAAAAAATGGAAACCTCCACTGACTCATTCAGCTCAAGTCTATTCCTTCAAGCCTTTTATTGTTTGGCTGTACCGCCTGTCTTGCAGACTCTCAGTTCCCGAGCCAGGGACTGAACCCAGACTGCGGCCGTGACCGTGCAGAGTCCTAACCACCACATCGCTGGGGAATTCCCCTTAAAGTCTTGAAAGAAAAGAAATTTTCTTTCATTCAAGTATAGTTGATTTGCAATGTGCTAATCTCTGTGTAGCTTCCCTGGTGGCTCAGATGGTAAAGTGTCTGCCTACAATGCAGGAGACGCGGGTTCGATCCCTCGGTCAGGAAGATCCCCTGGAGAAGGAAATGGCAACCCACTCCAGTATTCTTGCCTGTAAAATCCCATGCACTGAGGAGCCTGGTAGGCTATAGTCCATGGGGTCGCAAAGAGTCGGACATGACTGAGCCACTTCACTTTCTTTCACTGCTCTCTGTGTAGACCAAAGTGACTCTGTTATACACATATAGGTGTGGTTTTTTTTGTGTGTGTTTTTTTTATCCTTTTCCGTTATGGTTTTCACAGGATACAGAACCCACTTCCCTGTGCTGTATGGTAGGACTTTGAGTCACAACAAGGTCCATGAAAGCCTTTCAGAAGAATTCCACTTGGGACTTCCCTGGTGGTCCAGTAGTTAAGACCCCTGCACTTCTAATGAAGGGAGTACAGATCCGATCCCTGGTCAAGAACTTGCAGCGAGGCGGGGTGGGTATGGGGGACCTGGCTAAGGGTGGGGAGAGAATTCCTCTCCAAGGGCATCTGCAAGGCCTGGTGGTTGGGTTGCAAAGCAATTAGGAAGCACAGAAGGCCGTAGGAATGCCAGCTGTGGTTTTCAAAGACTCACCCTCAGTCACTTGTTTTCTGGGGGCAGGGTGGGGTGGGGGGTTGAGCTGGGGGAAGCTCTCAAACCTCAGACAAAGACACAAGGTTTCCTTTCTGGCCAGATTCCAGACCGCGGCCAGGAAACTCATCACTTGAACACACTGCAACCCAATCCGCAGCAGGTGACCCGCAGAAAACCCTCCCCCTACCCCAGGCCCGGACGTCACTATGGAAACCCAGCACCCGTGGGTCCAGCAGGCAGGCAAAGGCTTCCAGCCTGGGGCACACCTAGGGAAGTGACAAGAAAGGATCACTCTTTGCGTGGAACCCGACACCACGCTCTCTGTCCGGCGATCTCAACACCGGGAGCCACCTGGTGAAATTTCAGTCTCAAAAAGGCTGCCCATTCCATGCATCCAGCCCTCGGCCCCGTCTCCCGTTTCCCCTCCACAGAAGACTCGTTGCGTCTCAGGGGCCGACTGCTCCCCCGAGGTCCCAGGGCCCAGACAGCTCTGGGACAAAGCAGAGAGAGCCCTCTCTGACCACCCCACGTGGACGTTCTCCAAATTACACTGAGGCAGGACGGGGAAGATGTCTTAACGTCCTAAGGTTTGGCTTCCTTTCTGCTTGCTTGTTTTTTTGTTTGTTTGTTTGGCTTGCTTGTTTTCACTCTCGCGGGCTTAGGTTTGCACTGGATTTGATGTGAAAGTTTTCCGAAGAAGGGCTTCCCTGGGGGTCCAGTGGCTAAGACTCCACGCGTCCAGTGCAGGGACCCTCGGGGTTCAATCTCTGGTCAGGGAACTAGATGCCACACGATGCAACTAAGACCCAGCATGGTCAAATATATTAATTAAATATCTTTTATTAAAAAAAGTTTTCAGAAGATACAGAGGATGTTCCAGGACGAGCTGCCTACCCGTGTGGAAACTTGCAAACACAAAAATGACTCTACGCCCTTCCTCAGTGGTCAAGACTAGATTCACGCTGAGGGCTTTGGACACCCCCAGGCCCCCTCAAGGCATGCAGGCAGCCTAAGTCGATCCAGTCGTATCCAACTCTGTATAACTGTAACCCGCCAGGCTCCTCTGTCCATGGGATTCTCCAGGCAAGAATACTGGAGTGGGTGGCCATCCCCTTCTCCAGGGGAATCCCCCTGACCCAGGGATCGAACCCAACTCTCTTAAGTCTCCTGCATTGACAGGTGAGTTCTTTACCACTGGCGCTACCTGGGAAGCCCTCAAGTCACCACCGATCAGAATAAAAGCAATTTCCATCTGTGATGAGGTCAACTCCAGGCAGCCCACCACGTCACCCCAACCCTCCTTCTGCACCCCTGCTCCCCTAGCAAGCGACCGGGACCACCCAGTTCCCATGCATCTACTAACGAATCATGCCCACCCATCTCCTGGTGGCCTGATTCACAGCCCGGACACAAGTGTTACCCACCGACCTGGGTTGGGGACTTGCTTGAGGTCCCCTTGTTGCGGAGGACCAGGACTGGGGACACAGGGTCTGTGATCATGTGGGGCCGCACTCCTCGCTGCAGGGAAGGCACAGCAGGGGAACAGGAGACGTTCAGTCTGAGGGCACCCCCCAAACCCACCCCCCGGACACCCCGAGACCCACCTCCACAACCCGCACACATTCCACACTTGTACAGGCAGGACCAGACATGCGCACTGCGCGCTTTATCTTGAGAAGAACGACCTGTCAAACGATGCCTCCCGAAGCCCGTCTCCACTGAGCTGCCAGCGTGATGGAGCTGGGGATTTTTCCTCCACGTTACAGGAAGTCAGAGGTGCTTCCTGAGGGTCAGGTGGACATGACATGACACAACACGACACGCATTTTTTCAAATGTTTGGTGTGTTGGATTTTCCCCAACGTGTTTGTGACATTTTCTAGAAGGCCTGCTCGCAAGTGAGGGTACTGACAGGCAGTCGAGGAGAGGAGCTAGCTGCCTGCTCCCCCCCCCCACACCAGCTGATGAACCAATGAATGAACAAATGCAGTCTGTCCACACCACAGGCTCGCGTTCAACAAGAAAAAGCCATGAATGAGTGACACAGGCTACGACACGCGTTAAAACACCTTCACAACATCAGCCGGAAGGAACGGAGCCAGACGCCGAAGGCCACAGAGAGTACCTTTTATATGATTCCCACATATTTCTATCAAGTGTCCAGAATGGGCGAATCCAGAGAGACGGAGCGGAGAGCCCTGGTTGCCTGCGGCTGGGGTGCGACGGTGGAATGAATGGATATGTGAATGAAGGAATGCACGGGTGTGCATGCTCAAACTTGTCCTCAGTCGCTTCTGTTACATCCGACTCTTCGCGACCCCATGGACTGCAGCCCACCAGACTCCTCTGTCCATGGGATTCTCCAGGCAGGAATACTGGAGTGGCCTGTCATTCGCTTCTCCAGGGGGATCTTCCAGACCCAGGGATTGAACCCAGGTCTCCTGCACTGCAGGGGGATTCTTAACCATCTGAGCCACAAGGAAGCCCACGAATACTGGAGTGGGTAGCCTATCTCATCTCCAGGGGAATCTTCTTGACCCAGGCATTGAACCCACGTCTCTTGCATCTCCTGCACTGGCAGGCAGGTTCTTTACCACTAGCGCCACATGAATGGGCACGAAGGATCTTTTTTAGGTGAGTTTTCTGAATCACTGGATGGTCGGAATGGATGCACAACTCTGACTTTACTAAAAGTCACTGCACTGGACACGTGAAACGGGCCATTATCTAGCGTGGAGATGACACACACCTACTGAAACCTGCAGAAGAAAGTTGCGGGGAGGAGGACGGACAGAGAGGAAGAGGAGGAGGGAAAGGAAACAGAGAGCAAGCAAGGGAGGAGCCAGCACCGAGGGAAGACAGACACACAAATGAGGATCAGAGACGGCCCCCATGCTTCGTGGTCTCAGCCTCCAATCCGCTGAGCACAGCCTGTGTATCAGGCAGCCCTGGGAGTCCCAGAAACAAAGGCACGGGGAGGGTTTTCCACCCATTTTACAGATGAGCAAACTGAGGACTTTCCAAGGTGGCTCAGTGGTCAAGAATCCGGCTGCCAATGTGGGAGACACAAGTTCAATCCCTGGGTTGGGAAGAGCCCTGGGGTAGGAAATGGCAACCCACTCCAGGATTCTTGTCTGGGGACATCCCATGGACAGAGGAGCCTGGCGGGCGGGCGGGCTACAGTCCATGGGTCGCAAAGAGTCAAAGACATGACAGAGCACGCATGCACAAACCGAAGCAAGTGGTGAGCTATTTTACCTGAGCTCACCTGTCAAGAAAAAAAAAGGGGGGAGGGGTGGTGGGATGAAGGCACTGGAACCCAGGAAGAGGAGAAGGCTGTAAGTGGGGAGACAGACTGATGCCCAGAAGTCATCTGCCACCTGCACAGCTACACGGGACAGCATGATCCACCCCTCCCTTCCTATGGCCTCCGGGTCCTCCAATCAACCACAAAGTGCATGTGAGATGTTTTACCTGAGGTCACCTGTCGGGGGATTAAAGAAGGAGCTGCACTTGAAGCTCTCTGACTCCCCAGTTTGGGCCTAGCAGAAAGCATTATAGGTCACCGTGTTTACAGTAAATATTGGGATTGTGCTATTTCCATCAGTGAGCTATTTCCAGCGCAGACAGGATCCAACCAGCTTTCTGTAACGACAAGTTCTCTGCAAGAAGTGGAAAAATAATAGATTGGGAAACAATAGAAACACTGACAGACTTTATTTTCTTGGGCTCCAAAATCACTGCAGATGGTGGCTGCAGACATGAAATTAAAAGACGCTTGTTCCTTACAAGAAAAGCTATGACAAACCTACACAGCATATTGAAATGCAGAGACATTATTTCACCGACAAAGTTCCATCTAGTCAAAGCTATGGTTTTTCCAGCAGTCATGTATGGATATGAGAGTTGGACCATAAAGAAAGCTGAGCGTTGAAGAATTGATGCTTTTGAACTACGGTGTTGGAGAAGACTCTTGACAGTCCCTGGAACTGCAAGGAGATCCAACCAGTCCATCCCAAAGGAAATCAGTCCTAAATATGCTTTGGAACGATTGATGCTGAAGCTGAAACTCCAATCCTCTGGCGAACTGATGGGAAGGACTAACTCACTGGAAAAGACCCTGATGCTGGGAAAGACTGAAGGCAGGAGGAGAAGGGGACAACAGAGGATGAGATGGTTGGATGGCATCACCGACTCAACGGACATGAATGAGTTTGAGCAAGTTCCAGGAGATCGTGAAGGACGGGAAGGCCTGGCGTGCTGCAGTCCATGGGGTCACAAAGAGTCGGACACGACTGAGCGCCTGAACAACAACAAAAACAAAGTCTTAAAAAACACCCAGGAAATTCGCTGCTGCTCCAGTGGTTAGCACTTGGCAGGTTCACTCGCGAGGGCCCAGATTTGACTCCTAGTCAGGGAACTAACATCCCACAAAACTTTAACTGGAAAAAAAGATGCCACATAATAAAGAGGCTCAAAGGAGGTAAGTGTGCATCTATTTTGCACAAATCCCTGAAATCTCAAGTTGAATATTTTTTTAATCACTATCCACCACTGTTTTTGTAACTCTTTAGAAGTAACTATATAACTCTGTCATTCATATTATTTCTTTTTTTAAAGAAACAGCCCCGAACCAAGCCTTTTCAGCTTCCTTCTGTTCACTTAAGACAGTACCCTGTCCCTGGTGGGACCTTGGGGAGTGGTCTTTACTTTTCTGGACTTGGGTGTTCCTTCCATCCCAGCAGAGTGGGTAACCCCAAGTCCCTTCTTGCCTGAAGATATCATCAGGGTCTGCAGACAGCATGTGAAGAAAAGGAGGGGGTTAACTAAGAAACGATACCTACCGGGCAGGGGGAAAAGAGTGGGTGTAGAAAACAGCTGACAAAAGAAGTGACAAGTCAGTACCAATAAAACCAAGGTGGAGAAAGGAAACTGGGGACGGTACCAATGAGCAGTATCAGCTGACTTTTCGTAACTCACTCATCAGGGCTTCCCTGGGGGTCCACTGGTGAATAATCCGCCTGCCAATGCAGGGGCCACAGGTTCAATCCCTGCCCTGGGACGATCCCACATGCCAAGCGGCAACTAAGCCCGTGTACCACACCCACTGAGCCTACCTTCTGGAGCCTGTGAGATGCAACTACGGATGCTCTCATGCTTTGAGACCATGAACTGCAACAAGAGAATCCACCGCAGTGAGAAACCTGCACACAACCAGAGAGTAGCCTCTGTTCACTAGAGAAAGCTCACACACAGCAATGAAGACTCAGCACAGCCAAATATAACTGATTAACTTTAAAAAAAAAAAAAAAAAAGGACTATCACCCTTGCCTGATCCCTCAGATATGTCCTCAAACGCCTAAGCCCTGAGCCCAGCAGTAAAGGCTGAGTGATCTCACCCTGCCTGCAGACCTCTGCATGCACCCACAACCTGAATCAGCTCTCCGTACACATATATACACATTCTTGGATTTCCCTCCCTGTCCATCTGTCAAATGCATTGGTGCCTTTGCTTGAGATGACCGAAAACTTGCTCATCTTGTGAAAAATGGGAATCCAGGCTGTGATTTTGTTATTGTTACAGTGTTTAAATGGTTCAATAAGAGCTGGAAACACAGTTATTCTAAGAAATAAAGATGCGAAGCAAGGAAAATGACAGCCACCAAAGAAAGCAAAGTCATTTGGAACAAACGTTAGATGTTACAACTGATTACTTTATACTGTTCACAAAGCTATTCAGTCTCTTCTGTCATCTGAGCCCAGTGGTGACGCGTGGAAGTGAAAGTGAAAGTCACTCAGTGGGGTCCTACTCTTTGTGATCCCCTGGACTACCCCCATGGAACTCTCCAGGGCAGAATACTGGACTGGGTAGCCTTTCCGTTCTCCAGGGGGATCTTCCCAACCCAGGGATCAAACCCAGGTCTCCCACACTGCAGGCAGATTCTTCACCAGCTGAGCCACAGGGAGTCCACACGGAGTGAGCACCCTATCCCCTTCTTCAGCAGATCTTTCCCACCCAGGATAGAACCAGGGTCTCCTGCATTCAGGCGAATTCTTTACCAACTGAGCTACCAGGGACGCTCATGGTTAGGGTATCCACAAAGAGCTCGGTGTGGATGACCACAGAGCTGCTTGCCAAGGGCTCCCCTGCTGGTACAACCATATAAGAACCCATCTGCCAACGCAGGGCAACATGGGTTCGATTCCTGGTCCCGGAAGATCCCACAGAGCAACTAAGCCCATGCGCCACAACTACTGAAGCTCAAACACCCTAGAGCCCATATTCCACAAGAGAGGCCGCCACAATGAGACACCTGCCCACCGCCAACTAGAAAGTAGCCCCCACTCGCCACAACTAGAGAAAAGCGCACACAGCAAGACCCAGCACAGTCATAAGTAAATAAAATTATTAAAAAAAAAAAAGACACAGATTTTTATTTTTTTTTATAACCTGCTTGCCACACCCAACGTGCAAGGAGAAAGGCACAGAAGGACTGTAATCCCGACCTGGACAAAGGTCAATGCATCCCATACTCCCTGAGTCGCTAAAGCATCGTCAGGCACTGGGCAGTGACTGAGGTGGAGATGCTGACCCAGGGGAAAGCTGCCCACCAAGCCAGGCCCTGGAGATGCTAGCTGAGGAAGTTCAGGTTTAGGGCCGAGAGCTGCAGGAGGCCACAGGCCAAGGAGGATGCACCTAGAGAGCTTCAAACACACCCTCAGGTTCCTCCCAGCGGGAACAGATCCTTACTTACTGAACACAGCCCGAGAACCCAGGGGTCCAGTAAAAGCTGCTAGGGAATGCCCGCTTCTCCAGGGCTGCGCAGACAGTCCCCAACACGTGACACCCGAACAATGAGCCAGGGTGCATCGTTATCCAGGCAGATATAAACACAGGAAGAGAAGAAACCATGTGATATCGTGTGCTGAGTCGCTCAGTCGTGTCTTTCTGTGACCCCCACGGACTGTAGCCTCGCCAAGCTCCTCTGTCCGGGGAATCCTCCAGGCAAGAATACTGGAGTGGTTTGCCATCCCCCTTTCCAGGAGATCTTCCCCACATTGGGATCGAACTTGAGTCTCTTGCATCTCCTGCAATGACAGGGCTCTTTCTAAGCCCAGGGATCGAACTCACGTCTCCTGCATTGCAGGCAGATTCTTCACCTGCTGAGCTGTCGGGGAAGCCCGTTCTAAGTCTCCCCAGAGTGCCAGCCCATGAGTTTTCTCAGCACTGCCAAGTGGACGATGGGAAGAAAATACCAAATTCTCATCCCTTACTGAGAACCCCCCAAAGCTATAAAAACTAAAATGTCATGCTACCAGGAGTGTATTTGTACAGATTGTTTTCTTGAAGCAAAAACTAATACACAATGCAGGTGCTCTCTACTCAGGAGAAAGAGTCATGGTGTAATTACCCCCAGTGAATGAGACAAGCCTTAAAGACATTCCTGGAAAGTTCCTTTTATTCTGTTCAAGAGCAGTCTGCTTGCTTTTTTTCCCCCTCTTTAATACAGAGCTGCAGAGAGAAATTTTTAAAAACTTTACATTCCTTGAAAATTCCTTTTATTATGTTCAAGAGCAGTCTGCTTTTTTTTTCTTTTAATACAGAGCTACAGAGAGAAATTTTTTAAAACTTGGAAGTTTCTCGATTGACCCCTTTAAAGCCATTGCAAGCACACAGTCTTCCATAAACTCTGTATTTTGATAACAAGGGGTGATTTTTCCAAAGCTCCCAGTGTTAAGAACGGTGACCTTTACGTCACGAGAAATCTCTCCTGCTTTTAAGCCCATCACATCTGAAAATGAGCCGGAAGTGAAACTGCCTTGTTACTTTCAGGGGAGCGTTACCAGCAGCAGAGATGCTGGCTGTCCTGGGAGGGGGTGGGGAGGTTGCCGCTCCCTTGCACCCCACCTTCCCCCTGCACCCCACCCGGGATGACTGGGAATGTTTGGCTTGGAGCATCTTCCCCACCCCGCCGACCCTGCCCAGGTTCTGAAGCCTGGCCTGGTGCAGCATCCAGGGATGAGGGGGGAAAAACAGCCCACATGAACCGCCGGGCGGGCCCCAGCCAGACCCTGCTAGGTTCAAAAGGGCAGAATTCTTGTGTGCTGGGATCACAGCACCACAGCGGGGCTATTGATCCGCTGGCCCACATTCCTGTCCGCAGAATGCAACCCCAGCTTCCCAGCATTGTTTCCTGGACTCAGGGGCTCTGACTCCTGGGACTAACAAGGGTTTCCAGCCATTACCTCTGCCCACACATGTCACTCCTGGGATGGATGGAGAATCGGAGGAAGCCTTGTAGATTTTCTGCGTCTGAACTTAACATCCATGTCTTCCTCCTCTCTGTAGAAATCAATGTTTTTGCCTTTTTTTTTAATTGTTTAAACAATTAAACTAAAAAGCGTCGAGGGAAAAATCCAGAATGCACTCACCTTGTTCACCTAAAACCTAAATGTTGTCTCTCCCTTTTCACCCGAGACGTGATTTCCTGAATCTTATCAAGTGTTAGTCACTCAGTCGTGTCTGACTCCTTGCAAACCCGTGGACTGTGGCCCACCAGGCTCCTCTGTCCATGGGGATTCTCCAGGCAAGAACACTGGAGTGGGTTTGCCACTTCCTTCTCCAAGGGATCTTCCCGACCCAAGGATCGAACCCCCATCTTCTGCACTGCAGGCAGATTCCTTACTGTCTGGGCCACCAAGGGAAAGGCCATTACTACCAAGAAGAAAGCAAAGCAAAAAAACCCCAAAATGACTTTGTACAGATCCTTTCCTTTTCTTAGAAAAGTAATACTGATTATGTTTTTATGCCACGTCACATACTGTTACATGAACGGAAAGCTTAAGTACAAAACTATAATAGTGACCATTCAATCACAGTCTACAATTGAAAATAACAGGAAGGACTTTCCTGTTATCCAGTGGCTAAGACTCCACACTCCCAATGCAGGGGGCCTGGGTTCAATCCCAAGTCAAGGAACTAGATTCCACATGCCACACCCAAGAATCAGCGTAGTCAAATAAATAAATTAAATAAATAAACATTTTTTTTTTAAGAAGAAACAATAACAAGAAAGGTAAAAGAACAAAGCATGGGAAAGATTTGATTATATAAGCATTTATTTTTATCCTAGAGAGCAATCAATTTGGCAGTAGCCACGTGCTGTGCTTATCCACTAAGTCCTGTCCGACTCTGTGGGACCCCATCCATAGACTGTAGTCCACCAGACTCCTCCGTCCATGGGATTCTCCAGGCAAGAAAACTGGGGTGGGTTGCCATTCCCTTCTCCAAGGGATCTTCCCAACCCAGGGATCGAACTCAGGTCTCCCGCATTGCAGGCAGATTCTTTACGGTCTAAGCCACCAGGGAAGCCGAAGAATTACATAGCCAGAATGGTTGATAATCTGTGCATAATTAGGCAATCGACATGATGAGTGACACTTGATGAGTGGGGATTAATATTATTTATACTGAGCTGCAGCCTGGAGTTCAGTGACCAGGGAGGTGTGGTCTTCAAGGCTGCTACTGGGACTGGGTCCCCAAAGTGCAGGCCACTCAGCCCAGGGCTGTTTGATATTTACTGAACTTATAAGTTACATTCTTTTTTATTCCACACAGGTCATTTCTACACATGGTCTGTAAGCTGTTCAATGGAGAATACACATCCATGTAGAGACACCCTTCCTAATTCTTTAATGACAGGGACATCTCACCCTTCAGCTATCTGTCACTGCTCAGTTCAGTTGCTCAGTCTTGTCTGACTCTTTGTGACCCCATGGACTGCAGCACACCAGGCCTCCCTGTCCATCCATAACTCCTGAGTTTACTCAAACTCATGTCCATCGAGTCAGTGAGGCCATCCAACCATCTCATCCTCTGTCATCCCCTTCTCCTACCGCCTTCAAACTTTCCCAGCATTAGGGGCTTTTCCAATGAGTCAGTTCTTCACATCAGGTGGCCAAAATATTGGAGTTTCAGCTTCAGCATCAGTCCTTCCAAGGAATATTCAGGACTGATTTTCTTTAGGATGGACTGGTTGGATCTCCTTGCTGTCCAAGGGACTCTCAAAGAGTCTTTTCCAACACCACAGTTCAAAAGCATCAATTCTTCAATGCTCAGCTTTCTTTATGGTCCAACTCTCACATCCACACATGGCTACTGGAAAAACCACAGCTTTGAATAGACAGACCTCTGTTGGCAACATAATGTCTCTGCTTTTAAACATGCTGTCTAGGCTGGTCACTTCTAGAGCTATGGAAATCATCATTATGACATTTAATCTTCACTAGGAATCACTGATATTTTCAAACTATGGTGTTGGAGAAGACTCTTCAGAGTCCCTTGGACAGCAAGGAGATCAAACCAGTCCATCCTAAAGGAAATCAACCCTGAATATTCATTGGCAGGATGGATGCTGAAGCTGAACCTCCAATACTCTGGCCACCTGATTTGAAGAGTCGACTCATTGGAAAAGACCCTGATGCTAGGAAAGATTGAGGGCAGGAGGAGAAGGGGACGACAGAGGACAAGATGGTTGGATGGCATCATGGACTCAATGGACATGAGTCTGACCAAGCTCCGGGATTTGGTGATGGACAGGGAAGCCTGGCGTGATGCAGTTCATGGGATTGTGAAGAATCAGACACCACTGAGTGGCTGAACAACAACAAGGAATCACTGGCATTGAAAAAAATAAAAGGAAAGGACCTCCCTAGCAGTCCAGGGGTTACAACTTCACTTCTCAATGCAGGAAGTGCAGGTTCCATCCCTGGTCGTAGAGCTAAGATTGCACATGCTTTGAGGCCAAAGAAAAACCAGAACATAAAACAGCAGAGGTAATATAACAAATTTAATAAAGACTTTTAAAATGAGGGACTTTCCTGGCCATCCACTGGTTAAGACTTTGCCTTCCAATGCAGAGTGTGTGGGTTCAATCCCTGGTCAGGGAGCTAAGATCACACATTGTCAAAACACCAAAATATAAAACAGAAATAATACCAGAACAAAGTCAATAAATATTTAAATAGTCCATGGTCAAACAGAAAAAAAAAGTCTTAAAAAAAAAAATCAAAAATGGTCCACGTCAAGGAAATAAAAAAAGGAAGACGTCTATTCTTCCCTTCCCAAGAAGCCCAACCAGTAAGGAGCCTCTGTTGTGACATCCTTACAGTGAGTGATGGTTCATAAGAAGGAGAAAAGCTGACTCCAAGTGACTCATGTGGTTGAACTGGACAACTACTTTTCAACAGTTATCACTCAAGAAAGAAAAGAAAGTGAGGTTGCTCAGTCATGTCCGACTCTTTGCGACCCTGTGGACTGTAGCCCACCAGGTTCGTCCATCCATGGGATTCTCCAGGCAAGAATACTGGAGTGGGTTCCAGGAGATCTTCCCCACCCGGGCATTCACCCCGGGTCTCCCGCATTGCAGGCAGACGCTTTACCATCTGAGCCACCAGGGAAGTCTTATCACTCAAAGGGAGGTTTTTCTTCCCCCTCAAATGATTACTTTACACACAGCTAGGACCAAGCAAGAAAGAGAGAGCAGCAAAAAGCGAGTCGAGTGTCTGCGGGGAGCCCTCCGGAAGAGACAGGGACTCGGGAAGGACGTGCCCTGGGCACACCTGCTCCACGTGGCCCCCGGGGGTGAGGGGAACACCTGCCCATCACCCCCAACCACACCTGGGCGAGGAGGAGTGGCAGGGTCTGCCCTGGACGCAGCCGCTCCCGCCCCAGGGGCTTTCTGGAAGGGGCCACCTGCAGGTGGGAGTTGGGTCTCCCATCCCTGCCCAGCTCTGGGCCCCCGCCACGTTGGAGGGGAAGAGGCAGCCAGTATCTGCAGCCACATCTCTTGCATCCTCCAGCCGAAGCGCCGGGGTTGGGGGAGAGGGGACCCTGCCATGCCTTGGGGTACCACCCAGACCACTTGCCTTTTCTGTCGGCACCAGGCCCGACACCAAGGTCCGGCACCAGGGAGCTTCCAGATGGCTCCCGAAACTCCTACAACCATCTGCCCTCACTGCAGAGAGACACCTGCTGCCAACTCCTGCTTCAAAACTCTCCCCTGGCTCACAGAGCCCGCCGCACCCACTGCAGTCCCCTGCCCCACCCTTAACCACCCAGGGTGTGGCTGGGTACCCCCACTCCAGACAGGGAACACTGACTCTCTTCCCCAGGCTGACTTCCGCCCGTGGGTCCAGCCAGCTGCAGCAGAGAAAGCCCTGTGACATGCAAGGCGTGGAAGACCCACCCGGAGGACAAACCTAGGAGGGCCTTGTCATCAGCCTCCTCCCAGTCTGGGCGACTCCAGGATAAGGCGGAACACCTCCATCCATTTCCTCATGCTAAATTACGACTTTATTGAGCTATCAGCCACATACCGTAAAATTCACCCTCTCTAAAGACTGGCAGTCAGAGCTTCCCTGGTGTCTCAGACACAAAAGAGTCCACCTGCAATGCAGGAGACATGGATTCGATCCCTGGGTCAGGAATATTCCCTGGAGAATGGCCCGGCAAACCACTCCAGGATTCTGACCTGGAGAATCCCATGGACAGAGGAGCCTGGCAGGCTACAGTCCATGGGGTCACACAGAGTCAGACCACGTTACCATAAAATTCACCCCTCTAAAGGGTGGATGGTAAAGCATCTACCTACAATGCAGAAGACCCAGGTTCAATCCCTGGGTTGGGAAGATCTCCTGGAGAAGGAAATGGCAACCCACTCCAGTACTCTTGCCTGGAAAATCCCATGGACAGAGGAACCTGGTAGGCTACAGTCCATGGGGTCGCAAAGAGTCGGACACGACTGAGCGACCTCAATTTCACTAAATATAAAATAGATAACTAACAAGGACCTACTGTACAGCACAGGAAACTGTACTCAAAACTCTGTAATGGTCTATATGAGAAAAGAACTCAGAAAATCCAAAAAGGAATTGATATCTGTATAACTGATTCACTTTCCCGTAGATTCAGTTTCCTGTACCACTGAAACTAACACAATATTTTGAATCAACCATCCTCCAACAAAAGTTTTTAAAGTTTTTTTTTTTTTTTTAAAGAGCTTTAATTCATGTGTGTCCTCAAAGGCCCCGGCTACAAACACAAACGACCCTGGTCAAGCCTCGCAGCAGCCCTGTTAATACAACAAGGAGGAAGAGAAAAGACTCAATAGAAAACCTGATAAACCCCATCATGTGGCATGCAGATACATCAAGGTACTCCCAGCCCTGGAAACATTTAAGTTCACTGAGGGATTCTCCTGCAGTCTGGGTTCCTTAAATAATGGTTTTTGAGGGGCTTCCCCGGTGATCCAGGGGTTAAGAATTCAGCTGTCAAAGCCGGGAACACGGTTTGGTCCCTGCTCCAGGAGGACCCCACATGCCCATGCCCAGCAACTAACCCTGCGACCCAAACCCACGCTGCGCTGGAGCTAGGGAACCACAAGAGAAGCCGCCCGTAATTGGAAGCCTCCACACCACAACTAGAGAGGAGAACCCACTCTCAGCAGCTAGACAAACCTCCTGGGCAGCAAGGAAGACTCATCGCGGCCAACAATTGACTAAAGAAGAGTTTGAAAATTCAAATAATCATGATCATGGTTTGAGACCTGGAGGTTTTCATTTTTTTTTTTTTTTTTTTCACTTGAAGCTGGGTTTCCCGAAAAGAGAGGAGAAAAGGGAAAACAAAGAAGCTCCTTTCTCAAAGGGCTGGTCGGAGGGGAGGCTGGCTCCAGGGAGACCCTGGCTCGGTGTCTGCACCCCAGCATTCCCCCCACTGCCGCCCCAGACAGGCACAGGGCAGCCTCGACAGAAGAACTGAGTCAGCAGGGTGCCACAAAGGAAAGACAAGGTCTTCCTTCCAAGACATGAGGTTCACCACGGCTCGGGGTGCTGCGGAGGCTGGTATGTGAAGAGTCCAAAGGTCGTGCAAGGAAAAGACAGGTCCTGTGACTGTCCCCGGCAAGCTTTCATGCACGTGTGCCGCTAAGGCCCCGGCTATAAATGCAAACGCTCCTAGTCAAGCCTCCCAGCAGCCCAAAGAGGAAGAGAAAATTGGATAAACTCCACCATGGGGCATGCAGATACGTCAAGGTACCCCCAGTCCCGGGAAAAGTGCAATTCACTGAGGGCTTCTCCTGTAGCCTGGGTTTCTTAAACAATGTTTTGAGGCCACGAGGAGGATGTGTGACACCAAGGGGGGTGACAGGGAACCTACAGACGTGGGACACATAGGCTCCAGGGACTTGATGACTGGCCGGCCACGCAAGGTCAAGGAGAGGCAGGCAGGCATCCGGGATTTGGGGAGAGACCAGTTGGGCCAGCCCCGGAAGTGCAGGAGAATTAGGGAAGTTTCTGCAAGATGTCCATGCGCATCAGGCTGGGGTGGAAGCGGCTCGGGGAAGCACCCATCGGGCCGGTCTGGAAGCTGGGACTGCAATGGAAACCTGATAGTGAGAAACAAGCGCTGGAGACCACCCAGAGGAGAGAGGAGGGGTCTGCGGCAGAAACCAACACTTTCCTCGAGGAAAGGCCAGGACCGCACACTCCCGTGAGAAAGCGCTGCTGTGTGAATGGGACGTCTGTGTGGATGGCCCATCGCCGCACGGGTAACTGAAGAATTATACTCTGGGAGTTAGTTCCGGGTGGTCCAGTGGTCAGGACTCGGGGCTCCCAACTGCAGGGGACACGGGTTTGATCCCTGGTCGGGAGGAACTAACGTCTGCAAGTCTGCAAGCTCGGCCAAGTTAAAAAGAAAAAATATATATATATATATGTACTACATTCTGTAAAAGCAAGCCAAGTCCTTGCCAGGAGCACATGAAGAAGTGTCCTTACTGACCAGCAGAGAATGCAAATTTCACCATTGGGAGTAAAAATTTCACAACTACAGAGAGTGATACGAGGGTCTAATTCCTTTTCTGCAAAACACCAGGCTCCCTAGTGGACCTCTCTAGTAGTCCACTGGTTAAGAATCGGCCGTGCAATGCAGGAGATGCACGTTTGATTCCTGGTTGGAGAAGATCCCATATAAAGAAAGCTGAGCACCGAAGAATTGATGCTTTTGAAGTACGGAGTTAGAGAAGACTCTCTAGAGTCCCACATGCCAAGGAGCCAACTAAGACTGTGCACCAGTGACTACCAATCTCTCTCAATCCCTACAGCCCAAGAGACGAAACTACTGTGCCCATGTGCCCTCAAGCCTGTTCAGTTCAGTCGCTCAGTCGTGTCGGCGACCCCAAGGAACGGCAGCATGCCAAGACCCCCTGTCCATCACCAACTCCCAGAATTTACTCAAACTCATGTCCATCGAGTCGGTGATGCCATCCAACCCTCTCATCCTCTGTCGTCCCCTTCTCCTCCTGCCTTCAATCTTTCCCAGCATCAGGGTCTTTTCCAATGAGTCGGTTCTTCACCTCGGGTGGCCGAAGGATTGAAGTTTGAGCTTCAGCATCAGCCCTTCCAATGAATACTCAGGACTGACCTCCTTTAGTATAGACTGCTAGGCAGCAAGAGAAGTCGGAGCAATTAGAAGCCCACAGAGCTGAAAAGACTAGCCTGCACTCACTGCAACTTGAGAAAACTCCATGCGGCAACAAAGACACAGTACAGGCAAAAGTAAATGAACAAAAACAAAGCAAAACCCCAGGCCCCTAAAACTGGGGAGGGAGAGGGAAAAGACGGTCCCCACCCCAGCTTGAAAACTTGCAGTGGCCTGGGCTCTGTGTGATCTCCATGCTGAAATCACCATGGAATGAATAATACAAGTCAAGAAGCAACAGGACTGTCTTTTCAACTCCAGATGCTTCCTTTCCAAACTTTCATTCAAGACTCGGGGCCATCTAAACATGAATGACAGTCGAGCAAAGCTGCATGCACCAAAAACCCGCACAGCTGTTTTAAAGACCAATCTATTTAATACGAGTTAATCATTAAAAATTAATTATTAATTCCCCAGGGCTTCCCTGGTAGCCCAGCTGATAAAGAATCTGCCTGCAATTGCAGGAGACCTGGGTTCGATCCCTAGGCTGGGAAGACGCCCTGGAGAAGGGAACGGCAACCCACTCCAATGTTCTGGCCTGGAGAATGCCAAGGACTGTGTAGTCCATGGGGTTGCAAAGACATGACTGAGAGACTTTCCCTCATTTTGCAGTTCTGCAAAAGTTAAAGTTTTCTTCTTTGTTATATGCCTGCCTAAAAAAAGCTAAATGCTAAAACTCAGTACACACCGCAATTAACGAAACATATCTTTTTTAAAATTCCAAGTGGCCTACACAAAGCTAAGCTTCCTCTTAAGCTTGTATCTGAGTGCAAAGGCTGTTGACAATGTAACTCTTTTTTTAAATATTTAGTTTGGCTACACCAGGTCTTCCTTTCAGCATGTGGGATCTTTTCCTTTCACCACATGGGATGGAGTTCCCTGATCAAGGATGGAACTTGGGCCCCCCTGCATTGGGAGGAAGGAGTCTTAGCCACTGGACCACAAGGGAACTCCCTCTTTTTTTTTTTTAAATGTCCCAGGTGGCTCAGACAGTAAAGAATCTGCCTGCAATGCGGGAGACCTGGGTTCGATCCCTGGCTTGGGACAAGCGCCTGGAGAAGGAAATGGCAACCCACTCCAGTATTCTTGCCTGGAGAATCCCATGGACAGAGAAGCCTGGTGGGCTACAGTCCCGGGGGTCACAAAGAGTCGGACACAACTGAGCAACTTTCATCTCTCTTCATAGTTGCTTCATAATGTGCTACTTTCTGTTGTACGGCAAAGGAAATCAGTTATACATATACGTACATCCACTCTTTTTCAGGCTTCCTTCCCATTTAGGTCTCTAGACAGCACTAAGACAATGTAGCTCTGAAGAGAATTACCTTCAAAAAACGTAATTAGCTCTACAGTGATACAAAGCAAAGAATTCCAGACTGCGGGGGAGGGGGAGGCAGGGGGAATTCAATATAGCTCTCCAACCCAAAACAACATCATTATATGCTTTGGGCTTCTGCCAATCTTTTCCTTTACATTCAGCTTTTTTCAAGATGGTTTTACTGTTTTTGTAACAAGACAAGAAAGTTTCCCCAAGCTGGTAATTGGCAAGCACACGGGCAATTAGCACAGATAAATATCACCATGTTTCAGTTCAGTTCAGCCTCAGTTGTGTCTGACTCTGCGACCCTGTGGACGGCAGCACACCAGGCCTCCCTGTCCATCACCAACTCCCGGAGCTTGCTCAAACTCACGTCCATCAACTCAGTGACGCTGGCCACTATGTGTACACGTTTACAAATGTGGCACAGTTCACAGAGACAGAAGCAGAGTCGCCCCGGCAGCATTGTCTCATCAGCCTCAACATTTCCAAGCCACAGGCAAAGAACCCCTTCACCTCCTCTGAAAGCCTAGGACCCCTAGGCCCCTGAGCTGTGATCCTCTTCCTTAGCGACGATACACTGACCACACACCCCCCCCCCAAACACCTGGGTGCTTGTTACTAACTCATCCCGAGTCCATCATCCTTGAGTTTTCAAACTGGACCCTAGGGTTCTGTTCAACCTAGATCCTCTCTCGGGGTTATGACTTTTTAACACATTTACCATCTTCTCCTTGGCCCTTTCTTAATGTGAATCCCCTCTTCCTCCCATCCTTCTAACCTGCAGGGGTTCAATGACATATTCACATGTTCACCTTCCTCCAGCTTCCCCCCTGACCTTCCCAGGCTTCCCTTAAGCATGTCAACAGAAGAGACTCTCCCTTGCCCACTTCCCTCATCACCCACTGCCCCTAACCCTCAGGTGCCCACCCCAATGCCACTTTCCTCCAGGCACCCGCTTTACTCTGCACTGGTCATCGTCTCCCTTTCCTTGACGCTCTACCTGGCATCTACATTCCATCCCCTGGAGAAAAGAACAAGCTGCCAGACGAGATCATAATTAATTAATCTGATAGAGGCAGCCTGGTTAATGAGGACTGAATGCACAGCCCTCCCCAGGCAACACCGTCTGCCCTTGAACCTACGTGCCTGCTAATTCGCTTTGGTCATGTCCGACTCTTTGTGATGGTATGGACTGTAGCCCACCAGGCTCCTCTGTCCATGGGGATTCTCCAGGCAAGGATACCAGAGTGGGCTGCCATGCCCTTCTCCAGGAGATCTTCCCGACCCAGGGATTGAACCCAGGTATCTTGCATTGCAGGTGGATTCTTTACCATCTGAGCCACCAAGGAAGCCCTAACCAGGACCAGTGGACACGTATTGCTCTGAGGCTATCAGGATTCAAAGGGATTTTGTGTGTGTGTGTGTGTGTGTGTCTGTGGTCATCAGTGGACACGTATTGCTCTGAGGCTATCAGGATTCAACGGGATTTTGTGTGTGTATCTGTGTGTGTGTGGTCACTCAGTCAGGATGTGTGTGTGTGTGTGTGTGTGTGTGTGGTCACTCAGTCGTATCTGAATCTTTGCAAACCCATGGACTGTAGCCTGCCAGGCTCCTCTGTCCACGGGATTGCTGTGTGTGTCTGTGTTAGCCATTCAGTTGTATCTGAATCTTTGCAAAGCCACGGACTCTAGCCCACCAGGCACCTCTGTTCATGGGGATTCTCCAGGCAAGGATACTGGAGTGGGTTGCCATGCCCTCCTCCAGGGGATCTTCCTGACTCAGGGATCGAACCCGCGTCTCTTACATCTCCTGCAATGGCCACACGTGCCACCTGCACTTGAACCAGAGAAGCTAAGTAAAGGACAACTCAGCCAGGGAGAAGGTGCGCTCCCTGACATCATGGCAGCCACCCTCCTCTCCTCTGGCCCGCCCTCCCTGAGAGCTAAGTAGCTGGACCGGGGATTCTCTCTCCTCTGACCCATCACCACCATCGCAAACAGCTCCCAAGCGACCGTGTGCAAGAAGGGGAAGGCAAAGCAACCCGGTGAAAATTAAATTACTGGTGGAGAGAAAAGCTAAGGTGGAAAGAAGCTGAATCTTTGAGCATGCAGGTCTCATTTTTACATTCATAAATGCGCAGGGAATAAGGTACGTGCTAACTGGAAACCCGAAGTGACCCCTGGGACAAGGTAAGTAGTCATTCCCTTTTACAAGGGTGTAAGTTAGGCACTTGGAGGAGGAAATGGCAACCCACTCCAGTACCCTCGCCTGGAGAATCCCATGGACAGAGGAGTCTAGCATGCTACAGTCCATGGGGTCCCAAGAGTCGGACATGACTTAGCGACTAAACCACCAACACCACCACCAAATTAGGCATTATTTATTCACTTTCTTAAGGCTAGGTGTATTCATTAAAAAGAACACACCTAGGGACTTCCCTGATGGTCCACTGGTGAAGACTCTGAGCTTCCAATGGAGGGGACCCAGGTTCCATCCCTGATCAGGTAACTAGATTCCACACATTGCAACTAAGACCCAACTAACTAACTAACAGCCAAAGAAAAAAAATAAAAATTAAAAACTAGATTCCACACGTTGCAACTAAGACCCAACTAACTAACTGCCAAATAAAAATAAAAATTAAAAACAAAAAAGGAAAACTTTTGGAAACAAACTTATGGTTACCAGGAGGTAAGTGGGGGAGGGGGGCAGGATAAATTAGGAGATTGGGATTCACACACACACACTTATTAATAATATAAAACAGATAACTAATAAGGACCTCCTATATAGCACAGGTACTATCCTCTATTTGGAAACGAATCTCAAGAAGAGTGGATACATGTATAGGCATAGCTGATTCAAACCAATACAAAATCGTAAAGCAATTGCACTCCAGTAAAAAGTCAAAACAAAAGGAAAACTTCTCATTTCTCCCCATGTTTCCTTTGTTGGAACGGTCTAACTCTTAACAGCAAGTAACTGAAGAAACATGCAACGGTCCAAACACAACAGAGACTTATTTCTCACTCACACCCTAGTACTACTGGGAGGGCAAGGGGCGCTGTGGACAGCCAGCTTCCTTCCCAGGCATTCAGGGACCTGTGTGCATAAGGCTCTGCTCCACAATCACGTGCATCCCAGACAACCAGGAGAAGGGAAAACAGTATAGGTTGCAAACAGGCTTGCCTGCATCACTTATACTTGCATCTGATTGGGTCGAATTGTCACATGGCCTCATAGCCCCTAAGGGACGCTGGGAAATGTAGTCCAGCAGTGCA
>CM035303.1:126983130-126995882 GCA_020226075.1 Hydropotes inermis
TCCAGAGGGAAGAGGAGACTGTCTCCAGGTCATAGCCCCAAGGGATGCTGGGAAGTATAGTCCAATAGCCCCCCCCCAAGGGACGCTGGGAAGTGGAGTCCAGCAGTGCATCCAGAGGGAAGAGACTGTCTCCAGTTCACAGCCCCCAAGGGATGCTGGGAAGTGTAGACCAGCAGTGCTTCCAGAGGGAAGAGGAGACTGTCTCCAGGTCATAGCCCCAAGGGATGCTCGGAAGTGTAGTCCAATAGCCCCCAAGGGACGCTGGGAAGTGTAGTCCAGCAGTGCATCCACAAGAGGAGACTGTCTCCAATGAGCAGAGAGCATCTCTACCAAACTTGTAGGTCCAACTCCATGCCCTCAAAGATCTACCACTACCAGAAAGCCAAGCAAGTGAAGAAATGCAGCTTGTTGTCATGGGGACAGTTAACCTTCATCTTTCCCACTATTTTCACTTCCCAAACCACTTTTCAACAATCCCACTGCTGTGGGAGGGAGGTTCTGGATGGGGAACACATGTACACCCATGGACAATTCATGTGAATGTATGGCAAAAACCACCACAATACTGTAAAGTAATCAGCCTACAGCTAAATGTTAAAAAATAAAAATTCCATTGTTACTGAATATCACATTGGTCTGAAAGAGCTACCTTTCGAGAATATTACAGAAAGAAAAAAAAATCTGTATTTTTCGGAACAAGTTTTGGTGGAGAAGAGGGAATAATCAGTTGCAGCGAGCTGTAAATAGCACTGGTGCTATTTACTGGTGCTGGGCATTAGATGAGTTTCTGAATTAAAAGCTTTTCTACAAATCCAATACTAAATGGTCAAAATCAGTAACAAAATCTCTAAGAGACCTATTAAAATGCTGCCCCACAAAATCCAGGCTAAAGTCTTTCCATGGTAAACTATCAGTTCAATACATTAACACTACTTTCATAACTTTCCAAATTTTTTTTAATGTTTTATTTAGTATTGGAGTATAGCTGATTAACAAACAATGCTGTGATGGTTTCTGGTGAATGGCAAAGGGACTCAGCCATACATACACATGTATCCATTCTCCCCCAAATCCCCCTCCCATCCAGGCTTCCACATAACACTGAGCAGAGTTCCCTGGGCTGTGCAGCAGGTCCTTGCTGGTTCTCCATGGTAAACACAGCCGTGTGTCCATGTCCATCCCAGACTCCCTGACTCTCCCTTCCCCCTGGGAACCAGAAAGTTATTAGAGTCTTGAGCAGAGTTCTCTGTGCTGTCCAGCTGGTCTTCTTGATTATTTATGTTAAATACAGCAGTGTGTCCATGTCCGTCCCACAGTTTTCCAAATTCTTAATAAAGCAGAAAGAGGTAGGAGAGAAGGGAAGAGGGAAGAGAGATGGAGTTTAAATCTACCACAACTAGCTTTCCTTTCTGCCTCATTTCATCCCCATGTTAATAATATACTTAAGTGGGAATGATTCTAGTTTGATGGCCAGAACAATTAAGGATCAGCAAAGGTTCAGGATGGACAGGAAGATCTAGCTATGCCTGTGAGACGTTCCCTCCCAACTGGAACCACCGTGGCCAGGCCAGCAATGACCACTCTGACCTCAGCAGGCAGGGCAGGGTTCCTCTAAACTGGCAAACCTCAGATCGACTTTCAAACCTGCCCTACACCAGAAAGCTGTTCTCACTGGACGAAAATAGCATCTGACAGGGATGTGCCTGGCCCCAAAGAAACAATCAAATAGCTGTCCTTAAAGGAGAGCCCCGGGAAGCAGCCTGGCTAGATCACTCACCCAGGCGGGTGACTCACCCTGAACCAGGTGGTCACCCACTCCTATACGCTGGCAGACAGCAAGGTCCGTCCACTAGACATTCAGACTGAGCCTCCAACAGGGCAGACAGAAGCCTCACACACACACACACACACACACACACACAGCTGAATATACTCACAGATGTGAAAGAACCGTGAAACAGGATCAGCATGGTATCCAAAAGGAACATTCAAGAGCAATAACACAGGGCTTCCCCTGGCAGCTCATTGGTAAAGACTCCGCCTGCCAATGCAGGAGACATGGCTCAATCCCTGGGCCAGTCAGAACCCACAGGCTGCGGAGCAACTAAGCCAAGCACCACAAGTACTAAGCAGGTGCTCTCGAGCCTGGGGGCTGTAAGGACTAAGCCCACACATCCAGAGCCCTGTGCTCCACAAGAGAAACCACCACAGTGCAAAGCCCATGCACCATGACTAGGGAGTAACCCCTGCTCGGTGCAGCCAAAGAAAAGCCTGCAGAGAAATGAAGACTGGAAGAACCAAAAATAAATCATTTTTTTAGTCGCTTAGTTGTGTCTGACTCTTTGTAACTCCACGGACTGTAGCCCACCAGGCTCCTCTGTCCATGGGATTCTCCAGGCAAGAACACTGGAGTGGGTTGCCAGTCCTTCTCCAGGGGATCTTCCTGATCCAGGGACTGAACCCAGGTCTCCTGCATTGCAGGCAGATTCTTTACCATCTGAGAGCTACAGGGAAGTCCCTTAAAAAGAAGAGTAAGAGAGGGGAAAAAAAAAAAAAAAACACTTTGGAACTTGGGAATGAAAACTGAAAGCACACATTTAAAATATAATCGAGGGGCTTCCCTGGTGGCTCAGTGATAAAGAATCTGCCTTGCGATACAGGAGTCATGGGTTCAACCCCTAATCTGGGAAGATGCCACACACGGCTGAGCAACAAAGCCCCTGAGACAGAACTACTGAGCCTGTGCTCAGCAACAAAAGAAACCGTTGCAACGAGAAGCCCATGCATCACAACTAGAGAAAAGCCCGCGCTGCATCGAAGACCCAGCAGAGCCAAAAATAAATGAAATTTTTTAAAAAGGAAAAATGTACACTAAAAAAACTCAATGGTTTGGAAGACCGCATTGCATGCCATCTCCCCAGATGAAGCAAAGTCCACAGAAGAGAAAAATAAGACCAAAAAAATCAGAGCCAGCCTAAAGGATGAAGAGACCGAAAGGCTTGCTGTCTTCCCAACAATACTGCACACCAGCAGAGATGAGAACACCAGCTGCAAAGAAAGTGAAGAGGAAAAACCGTCTCCAACTCAGGCCTCTGCATCCAATAATCCAGTTACTGTCACGGTACGTTAACAAAGAAGGTCTCAAAAGACGCTCCCCCACCCCTGTGTGTCTGAATATAAAAAACAGTTTTTCGCAACTCAGGAAGATGCAGAGGATAAATTAATGATAAAGCGCACAGGAAATTAGGCAAAGAAACAAAGCCTATCATTAACCTTGGTGATAATGAAAACTTTCCGCGGGGCAAAAAAAAATTTTCAGTTTCCACCACCAGGTTCAGCTGCATTGGCATGGACATTCAAAAAACCATACCCACTGAAAACTGCTAACCCAGTGATTGTCAAACTGGGAGATTTCTTTCCCCCCTGCAGGGGACACCTGGTAAGGTTTTTGTGATCATCTCGACTACAGGAGATGGAGACATCTGTGCAGGCATCTCGCGTGGGTGATGTTGGAGGTGTTGTTCACTGGCCCACACTGCACAGGGCCGTGCCCACCACAAAGAATTATCTGGCCCCAAAGATCAACAGCGCTAAGGCTGGAAAAAATCCCTCTTCTGACCAAAATTATGATAGTCGTTACACTGGAAAGTCAGGGGCCCCAAGATATGTGTCTGGGTAGCTGGTGGGAAGGAGGTGCGTGAAAAAGAGACCACATCGCACGTGGGAAGTCGACAGTCACCCAGATACGGAACAAACAGAAGCAGCAGCCAAGATAAAATGTAAGCAAATGCCCAAAGAAATCAGCTGAAAAGTTTCAACAGCTTCTCTAGGGGGAGAGGAAAGGGCAAGTGGGGAGCTGCTGGTTTAATAACAAGCCCCAAAGAACTATTTGATTATTTAAACTGTGCAAGAGCACTTTGATAAAAAATAAAAACAAAACTGAGAAAGATACACTAACAACTGCGTCCCTTTCTTCCCTTGAAGAAGTAAAAATGTTGCCTTTAGAGCCCTCACTGTAATCTACTCTGCCTGGCTTCTCCCTGACCTTCACAATTCGCCTTTAATCTGAAAGTCTTGGTCACCTTAGAAGCTACCCCAACTCTTTCCAATTCATCCCACCAAGGCGGTAGATACTGCCTCCAACTTTACAGCCAGGAGATTAAAGAAAAAAAAGAAAGAAAAAAAAAAAAAAAAGCCCAGATTTTAAAAAAAAATGTGACTGTGCAATTCAGAACATCCTGGCTTTTCAGAACAGTCTGATTTGTTCAAACCTGAAATAAAGTTGTGTTCAGTAAGTCGTGTCCAACTCTTTGTGACCCCTTGGACTGCAGCATGTCAGGCTTCCCTGTCCTTCACCAGCTCTCAGAGCTTGCTCAAACTCATGTCCACTGTGTCGATGATGTTATCTAACTGTCTCATCCTCTGTTGCCCCCTTCTCCTCCTGCCTTCAACCTTTCCCAGCATTAGGGTCTTTTCCAATGAGTCAGCTCTTCACATCAGGTGGCCAAAGGATTGGAGCTTCAGCTTCAACATCAGTCCTTCCAATGAATATTCAGGGTTGATTTTCTTTAGGATGGACTGATTGGATCTCCTTGCTGTCCCAGGGACTCTCAAAGAGTCTTCTCCAACACCACAGTTCAAAGGCATCAATTCTTTAGCGATCAAGCCTTCCTTATGGTCCAACTCTTATATCCATTACATGACTATTGGAAAAACCATAGCTTTGACTATACGGACCTTTGTTGGCAAAGTGACATGTCTGCTTTTTTTTTTTTTTTTTAAATGAGATTTATTTATTTGGCAGTGCCAGGTCTTAGTCATGGCATGTAAGACCCAGTTCCCTGACCAGAGATCAAACCCAGGCCCCCTGAAATGGGAGTCTTAGCCACTGGACCACCCTTCTGCTTTTTAATACACTGTCTAGGTCTGTCATAGCTTTCCTTCCAGGGAGTAAGCGTCTTTTAACTTCATGGCTTCAGTCACTGCCCACAGTCCTTTGGGAGCCCAGGAAAATAAAATCTGCCACTGTTTCCACTCTCTCCCCCATCTATTTACCATGAACTGATGGAGCCGGATGCCATGATCTTAGTTTTTTTGAATGTTGAGTGTTAAGCCAGCTTTCTCCCTCTCCTCTTTCACCCTCATCAAGTGAGTCCACTTATTTTTCCAATAACCTACTGTGCTGGAACTTAGACAAGTTCCCCCAAAGAGGGGCCTTAACATCCCTTCTGGTCAATGCAAGAGGCTCCGGGTATCCCAGAGACATGCAGATATCTGACCCAGCCAGGTAACAGGAAAACAATTGTTCCACAAGTTACACCCTCCCTCTCTGGGACACTGGCAAGTTTTTTTTTAAAAAGACCAAAAAAGAACCATGCAACCCTGAGGGCTTTCAAAGTCCATGTGGGTGGAAGGTTCAGCCTGGGAGAGCTCAGCTTGCAGAAATTTCTCCTCAAAGGATGGCCTGATTGCGGTGTGTGAAAAGTGAAAGAGGTAATGAGACTGAATAAAAAGTCTGTTCAGCCTTTAAATCCTGAAATAATCTCGTTGGCTGTTTACACTGCGCCCAGTGTACAAGGAGCAAAGACTCCCCAGGGCCCCAGAGAAATCCACAGACCCAGGTTTATTTGCACGCTGACACAAAACAACTTTGGCAAGAGGACCGCTCCAAAACGCTTTCACCAAATAGAAAAACCAGCCATCTCCAAGATGGGCGCCCAGTTTCTTCCACCACAAAATAGAAAGGTGACTGCAGAAATCCAAGCTCGTTAGGACAAGGTGAGAACCACTAATTTTTTTATGAATCTTTCATTCTTTTTCTCTTTTCTACATTTAGCTCTTGGGCAAAGTCCTTTTCTTTTTTCAAAAGATGCATGTTAGGACATGTTCCAAACTACTCGTAACTGGACCAGGAAGGGCAATATCCTACCTGGTGGGAAACCGTGATGCAAACCTCAAGTTTACAGCTTTTCATGCTTAGAAGCCTCTGGGTTTATGGGTGAGTCATGATGAGTTGGGAATTCCGAGGTGGCACTAGTGTGTTAAAGGACCCAGCCACCAGTGCAGGAGACTTAAGAGATGCAGGTTCAATCCTTGGCTTGGGAAGATCCCCTGGCAATGCAAATGGGCAATCCACCCCAGTATTCTTACCTGGAGAATCCCATGAACAGAGGAGGCTGGCGGGCTACACTGCATGGGGCCGTAAAGAGTTGGACACGACTGACTAACACGTAACAAGCTGAGGTAATTTCTAGGAAAGGAAGAACACCCCCCACCACCTGCCTCCACCTTCTGCACCTCAAAGCTCCAGCACCAGAACTGGGGATGGGACTGGAGGTTTTTTGCCCAACTTCCCATCCCCGCATGGAAAACATGTCCCGAGGACCAGAGGTGAGAACTCAGAGGACCCAGAGAGGCGGAGGCTGGCAGAGGGGCAGAAAGATACACCTGAAGGCCAGTTGTCAGGCAGGTCTACCAACTGCAAAGCTATTTCAGCACAGGGGAAAAAAAACTCACCCCCCACTTTTTTTTTAAACCGCACTGTGAATTTTTAAATACCAACGTGTCTTTGGAACTCTACTCTTCCCCCAAACAAACTGCAAACCGCAGCTGGCCTCAAAGTGGCCAGGACCTCACCGCGCCCAGGAGTTGCCTTGGCCACCACGGTACCCCAGCTAGCTAAGGCGGGGGGGGGGGGGGGGGGGGGGGGTCCAGCCCTCATCCACCCACCTTTTCTGTCTATGGACCCCGGGGAAAGCGGCTGTGGGATTCTGCTTCAACACAGACATCAAGCAAAACGCAGAGAGGCTGAGATAAATCAGCTCCCAATCCATAGCTCGGGGCTTCCCAGGTGGGCTCAGCGGTAAAGAATTTCTCACCTGCCAATGCAGAAGCTGCACGTTCGATCCCAAGGCTTGGGAAGATCCCCTGGAGGAGGAAATGGAAACCCATTCCAGGATTCTTGCTGAAGAATCCCACGGACAGAGGAGCCTGGCAGCCTACCATATGTGGGGTCGCAAACAGACAGGACTTGTGACTAAACAAAAACTCACAGCCCAATGGCATGAATGAATCAGCCACAGGTGTACATGTGTCCCCCATCCTGAAGCCCCCCTTCCGCCTCCCTCCCCATCCCATCCCTCTGGGTTGTTCCAGAGCACTGGCTTTGCATGCCTTATTTCACGCATCGAACTGGGACTGGTCATCTATTTCACATATGCTAATATACATGTTTCAAAAGACACCACAATATGGTAATTAGCCTCCAATTAAAATAAATTAATTTTTTAAAGTGAAAAAAAAAATTCATAGCTCACGTCTACAGATTCTGTTTTCAAAACCGCTAATGGTCATTGACAAAGAGCTTGGCTCTTTCGGGGGACAAATATAGGGACATCAGTGACAACAGCTTGTCCTGATCAGGGGTTACCGGGTCACCGATCAGCATGACTCAGCACAACCCATAAAAAAAAGCAGCCCCTTTCAGACCACAAGGCGCCCCGCCAATGGCTCTGAACCTTCACTATCACCAGGAGCTCTGAACTGGGACATCGCTCACCTGGGTGTGTGGGCCGATCGCACCCACCCTGCACCCCCAGTGTGTCCTGACTGCCCCCCCCACCCCACCCAGCCTACCTTTGGCATGCAGACCGGGAAGGACATTTAAGGACGGTACCCTTAAGGGGTTTAAGGGTCTGGAGACCCAGGAGAGGGGTCGCACTAGCCAGCTCCCTGCCCCCGCACATACCCAGGACGTCCAGGAGGTGCCCAAGAGGCAACCTCAAACTTATCAAGGTCCCAAAGGAGCCGCCCCTGGGACCGGGGAAAGCCCGGGTGACTGTCTTCCTTCTGGGGGCGCTCACAGAAAGGCTCCAGCGTTCTCGGTGGGAGGGGAAAGGGGAAGGAGGGGAATCTAAGACGTGATGAAAAGGAGAAGCAAGGCTTCGTTCCTTCCCAGGGTTAACAAACATTCCTGAGGCCGCAGGGGGCCCGCTGACACCCAGCTGGCACGCTTTGGGCTTTCCAGTGAATCCCCCCAGGGGGCCCTTCTGGAATCTGAGGCCCTCCGCTGACATTTCAGAAGTCAGGCCCCCTCCGCCACGCGCGCCCCCCCCCCCCCCCATCCCACCCAAGTCATCCGCTTGCTAAGCTGATGGAGAGAGGAACTCCCATCAACTGCCGGCTCAACCTACTGACAACGCTCCCGAGAGGGCCCTCATCAAAGCAGAGCCTCGGAGATGCGGACACGTCAAGGTCTCTGGAGTTCCTTAGGGCTCAGATGTTATTTCCGCTGCACGGGAAAAAAAAAAAAAAAAACAACAAAAGCAGCCTTTTGTTTTTTTTATCCGGCCCTGGTAAACCTCAAGCTTACAAGTCAGTGTCAAGGCGCTGAACGGTTACAAATCTTGGCCGCCTTTCTGGGGGACTGACTCCACGTGGCTCAGCTGGCGAAGAATCGCCTGCAATGCAGGGGACCTGGGTTTGATCCCTGGGTTGGCAAGATTCCCCTGGAGAAGGGAACGGCTAGCCCACCCCAGTATTCTGTCCTGGAGAATTCCATGGACTGTTTAAGTCCGGGGGGTCACAAAGAGGCAGACATGACCAAGCGACCTGCACTTCACTCACCATGTGCGCACTTGAGATTCCAACCATGCCACTTGGGGGGAGTCAGGGTCCCTTTAACCTCGACTCCGACCCAGAGAAAAGGCAGTTCCTCGGCCAGCAGCCCCCGCCGAGCGCCCATAAAACCCAGCTCTCGGGAGTTCCTGCTCCCATTTCCTTTTTTCCAGCTACAAAAAATGCAGATGAAGCAAGTATTTGTTTGAGTTTTACTATGTAAATAAAGCCTATTATCAGGGCCAGCCCTGAGGAAGAAAACAGCCTTCCCCACCCAGGTTGGCCAGGCCAGGGGCCTCCCGAGCACCTTCCAAAAGAAGAATCAAGCACAGCTTTCCAAGCTAAAATCCTTTCAGAGCAAAAGTGGCATACAGTTCATCTAGCGAGGGTGATTTTGTGCCAGGGGCACGTGGCAATATAAGACACTTCCAGTTGTCACATGTGTGAGAGGGGATTACACTGCCAGTGGGTACAGGTCAGAGTTGCTGCTAGACACCCTACAATACACAGGAAAGGACCCCCCCCCTCCACCCCACTCAGCAAAAAAGGGACCCAGCCCAGAACATCAGAAGTGCCAAGGCTGAAAAGCCCTTGTGGCGGTGGTGGTGTTAATTTCATCTCTCATTCATGTCTGACTCTTTGCGACTCTGTGGTCTCCTCTGTCCGTGGAATTCTCCAGGCAAGAATCCTGGAGTGGGTTGCCATGTCCTTCTCCAGGGAGATCTTCCCCACCCAGAGATCGAATCCATGTCTCCTCCAACTGGAGAAGCAGCAGAGATACACAAAGTCAAGATCTGACCCTCAGGGCCCTTCTTGAGAGGTGACCTCAGGGCTCACCTTTTAACCTTCTAGGACTTAGCTGTTCCATCTATAAAATGGGCTAATAAAACTCCATCAGGAAATCAGGGACTGAGGTGGCCTTGTTCTTGGTACCACCTCCAGCTTGAAGCTGTACATTCCCAGAAGGCTTTCAACTAAGACACTCTTCGTTATCCAAAGAGTGCACCTCTTACACGGGATGAGGCTTCTTTCGAGTCAGATTCTGTTAGAAATGAGCTGTAAAATACCCCAGCGTTCTTATATGTAATGTAATTTCAGTATTTCTTAAATGCAAAAAAAAAAACTATTAGAAGATCCATTATTTAATGAGCCCTAGAGATGTTTCAGTAGCTACTGGGAAAGAAAAGATTAAAAGCTTGGATTAATCCAAATTCTGGGGGTTGAACACGTTTCCCCAGTCTCCATCACAACAATCTACTTTCATTTTTTAAGAGATTATAATGCATACACTTTTCTCCATCCTTTCTTAATAAAGTGACAGTTAATTACTTTAGTTGTTAACAACCAGCTGTTGGATCATAAGCAAGCATCACAGATGATTTAATCCAGGAAAAATCGCAAGCGGGTGAAACACCTCCAATATCACGCAATACAACATGTGGTTAAGAAATACACATGCGCGTGTGGCAGCATGCACGTGTTCATGGGTATACACAAATGTGCGTGGAGATTTAGCACGGGCATCCCAAACTGTCCAGAATCCTCTCCATCCGAAGCAAAGAAACCACGTTATCTCCAGTCACAGTAGAACGCTTAGGAAACCCAAGCAGCAGTTTAAGGGGGGACACAGGAGCATCTCAGATTACAATCACAAGCAGCTTTATTTCTGCAAAACCCCGAGGCACAATCTGGGGAGGCAGAGCAAGTACGCTGCCACCAGTCTAGCCACACAGACACACACAGACATACACAGAGTATGTACAATGCTACCAGTCTAGACACACACACAAACCCACACACAAACCATAGCAACCACCGGGAGGGTCCACTGGAGGTAAATCAGGAGTCAACAGCCCCCTGTGGTCTGCACAGGCCCTGGTGTGTGTCCACACGCTCTGCCACCCGGCTCCTTCGGTTTGTAGAAGGGGGGCCCTCTTGCACAGGAAGATGAAATACCACTAATAACTCAGGGGAGGAGGGGAAGGGTTACGACTTGGGGTACAGAGAAAGGAGGTACTCTGAAGTCCTTTTCCCCAGCTTCTGGTAAAACAACTGAATTTTTGGGCCTCTTTTCTTACCCAGTGGAAGCCCCCAAAGCAAGACGTTACCTTAAACAATGCTGTACCACTTATTAGATCTGCTGTAACCACAGGTCCGAGGAAGACAGCTTGAATTGGATCTGCGTGTGTTCTTTTTTAAAAGAAATACCTGAAGTTCTAAAGGTTTGGGGGATTCACCTGGTAACTTTTTAACCTTTACCATCCAAAATGCCTGGTAAAACTCATTATTTAAAAGGCTCAAGCTACAATCCTACAGGCATATGCAGGGAGCACCAGACCTGCACAAGGTTTACCCACTAGGCTGCCTCCCACTTTTCAAAGAATTCAATGCATTAATAGGTTGCACCTGGGAGAAATCTACAACAACAAAGACAGCCTCATCCCCAGTTCAACATAAATTCAGTGCACCCTTTTCCCTCAGAGTCTCTAGTTTATAAGCACAAAAAATGAGAAAAAATAAAAGATTAGTTTGGTCTCTCATTTGTTATCTAGGTAACAAAGCCATACCACCTCCTAAATTCAATCCGGTGAGACAGGTTAGAAGTCACTTCAGTGCTTCCAGCCGCGGTGAAGCAGGAAAGCAGAGGAAAAAAAAAACAAAAAACAGTAAGTCACCTTCAAACCCTTCTGGAAGCCAAGAATTTTTTTGCATTTTAAAGAGAACTTTGTCCCCAGGAATGGCACGGCCCAGACCTTTCAAGAGAAACTGACCAACAGTTTTAACCAGTGGAAAACAAAACGACTGGTTTGTGTGTGTTTCTACAGGTTTATACAAGCTCAGCTGCTAAGTCTCAAGATGGGTTTTCTATTTCAAGGCAAGAAAATTCAAAGTTCTAAGGTAAACCCTACACATGCACACACACACCACACACACACTCAGTTCCGTTGCTCAGTCGTGTCGGACTCTTTGCGACCCCATGGACACACACAGTAGCAACTTATTATGGTGGTTCAAATCCCACTTTTATAAAGGACTCTGAAAACTTTCAGGTTTGTTTTTTTTTTTTTTTGCAAGTATCCAGGGCACCGAGGATCTATGGCTGGAAGCCAAACGTCAGTAAATATTGATGGGCTTTTGGGAATGGAGAAGCTGGCCTGCCGGCAGCTGCTCGCCCACACGTCCTAGAGATAGGGGTGCGGGTCCAAGGCGGGGTGCAGAAACAAGCATCCAGACAGGCTAACACAGGAGGGGCCGGCTCTGTCCACCCGGCGCACGTGGGAACGTTCGCCTCCCGACCTCTGGGCTGGCCACAGGTGCAGCCCGGCACTAGCAAGCCCGGGAGTGACAGGCGACCCGGCCGGGCCCCTTCCAAGAGGGGGAGGGGAGAGATCCGAAACGGGAGCCATTGAAACTCTCGGAGGCGCCGGGAGCCGAGAAGACTGGGAAACAAGGAAGGGAGGCCCCGGTGGCGCCCGGACCACACACCTAAGGCGGGTCCCAGCGCCCCACGTTCTCGCAGGAGACCCAGGTAAACGAGCGTCCCAAGCCCGGAGCGCCACCCGGAACCGACACCCCCCAGCGCTCCAGACCTCGACGAGTCTCCCGCCCCCCGAGGCCACCTCCCGGCTGTCGCCGTGCAAGTCCTGCGCCCCCCTCACCTTGGTGATGACCAGCGGCTCGCCGTGCTCGCGGCCGCCCTTCAGGGTGAAGCCCCAAGGGGCGCCGCCGCTCAGCTGCACCTCCACCAGGCGCCCGCCATCGGCCGCCCGAGCCTCGGCCTCCGCCAGGCGCTCCGGCCGCGCGCGGGGCTCGGCGCCCTCCATGGCGCAGGGCGCAGGGCGCAGAGCCGGCGCGGCCGCTCAGGCCCCCGGGCCCGCCTGACCCGTGCCCAGACGCTCCGGAGAGGCCCAGCCGGCCGAGAGCGAGGGAGAGTCTCGGCGCCCCCGTCGCCGGCCGCTGGCAAACTTGCGCTGCAACTTACAAGGAAAGTGCCGGCCCGGGGCGGGAGGGAGCCCGGAGGACGCGCTGCGCCGCGCACCGGGAAGGCGGGCCCCGGAGGGGGCGGGCCTGCAGGGAGAGGCGTGGAGGGGCGGAGCCGCGGGGAGGGGGCGGGCCGGCAAGGAGGGGGCGGAGCC
>CM035303.1:127000882-127020098 GCA_020226075.1 Hydropotes inermis
CCCCCGCCTGCTGCAGTTGTAGCATGCAGCTCCCTACTCCCCGCGGGTGGCGGGAAGTCCCAAGTGCACCTCCACCCCAGGCCCCCTCACCCCGGTGCGCCCACCTCTACCCGCCCCTCACACCCTCTGGGCACCTTGCGGTAACCCGATGGGTTGCTTCCCTCCCCTTGACCGGGAGCGGCGCGAGCCCCCAACCCTCCACGTGCAGGATCAGCGCTTCCCCCATCGCGTGCAGGGCGCGCCCTCCCTTTTCTGTGCGCGCAGCGCGAGTTCCCTGTTTCCAGCGCGCGGGGGCACCCCGGCACGAGCTCCCACTTCCTGCGCGCGTGCTGCCGGTCCTTCCCCCGGAGCAAGCCAGATCTTTCCTACAAATGTGACGCGAGCCCCCACTTCTTGCGCGCACTCCCGGCACACGCGCTGAGCCCCCACTTCCTCCGCCTGCGGGAGCGGCTCGAGCCTTCCCTTCTTGCGCGTTCAGGGACCCTGCAACCCGTGGCACGAGCCCCCCCTTCCTGGATGCGTGGCGGGAGCCGACCCTTTTTGCCGTGTGGGGCCCCCTGGCATGTGCCGCGCGAGCCCCCACTTCCTGTGCGTGCGCCACAGCGCGAGCCCCCCGGTTCCTGAGCGCGCGGGGTCAGCCCTCCCCCCGGCACGCGCGCCGCGAGCCCCCCCTTTCTGCCCACGCGGCGCGGCGCGAACACCCCCTTCTTAAGCACGCGGGTCCCCGCCACCCGCGGCGCGAGCCTCGCTTCTTTTGCACGCGGGGACCCCTGGCACGCGTGGCGCGAGCCCCTGCTTCCTGGGTATGTGGAAAGAGCCCCCACATTTTAAGCGCGAGACCGCGCACGCAGCACGGAGCGAGCCCCTCCTCCAGCGCACGCAGCGCGGCGCTAGTTCCCCTTCCTGTGAGCTGGAGGCCCCAATTCTTGCGTGCGCGGCAGAAGACCCCCACTTCCGGCGCACTCGGTGCGGCGCGAGCCCCCCCACCACCCCGTTCCTGCGCCCGCGGGCTCCTCCCTCCCCCCCGCACGCACGGCGCGAGCCCCCCCTTCCTGCCTACGCGCCCCCGCCTTCTTAGGCGCGCGGGTTCCCGCCACCCGCGGCGTGAACCCCCCTTCCTTTGCACGCGGTGACTCCCGGCACGCGTGGCGTGAGCCCCTGCTTCCTGGCTACGTGGAGAGAGCTCCCACTTATTGCGCGCGTGGGACCCCTCGGGACTCTCGGAGCAAGCCCTCACTTCCTGCGCACCCCGGGGTCAACCCTCCCCCGTCCGCGCGCGGCGCGAGACACCCCTCCAGCGCACGCTTCGTGTGCGAGCCCCAGGGCCCTGCGTGCGCGGGACCTGCCGACCCACCGGCACGCGCAACGCGAGACCGCATTTCTGTCCACGCGGGGCAAGCAATCCCTTTCCTGCGCGCGCAGCGTGGCTTGAGCATCCTCGTTACTGCATGCGAGGGCCAGCCCTCTCCCCAGTACGCGCGGCGTGAGGCCCCCCTCTTCCGGCCCACGCCGCGCGGCGCGAGCCCTCCCTTCTTGCCCGCCTGGTGCGACCCACCCCTTCTTGCGAGCGTGGGGATCCGCGGGGCGGGCGGCGCGAGCCTCCACTTCCTGCCCGCGCGCTGTGGCGCGAGCCCTCCAGTTCCTGCGCGCGCGGGGTCAGCCTTCCCCCCGGCACGCGTGACGTGAGCCCCCTCACCTTGTCCACGCGGCGCGAGCCACCCGTTTCTTGCAAGCTGGGATCCCCTGCCACCTGGGGCACGAGCCTCACTTTCTGCGCGCGCGCGGGGACTCCCGGCACGCGCGGCATGAGCCCACATTTTCTGCGCTCGCGGCGCGGTGCGAGTCCCCCGGTTCCTGCGCCCGCGGTGTCAAGTCTACTCCTGGCACGAGCCCCACTTTCCTGCCCACGCGGCGCAGGCCCCTCTCACCGTTCCTGAGCGTACTGTGCCAGCCCTCCACGCGGCGCGAGCCCCTCCTTTCCTGCACGCGCGGCGTGGCGCGAGACCCCCCCCCCCCACTCCTGCGCACGCGGGCTGCGCAAGCCCTCACTTCCTGCGCGCGTGGTGCTGTACGAGCCCCCTGGTTTCTGCGCCCGCGGCTACAGCACCCCCTTTCTTGGGCGCGCGGGCCAGCCATACCCTGGGCACGCTCAGCGCCAGCCCCGCTTCCTGCCCGCACCTAGGGATGAAACCTAGTGTCCGCCGCCTCTCCTGCCTGTTGTCCGGGCGCGGGTAAGGGCTGGGCCTCGAGCTGCTGCCCCAGCCGGACTCTGGCCCCATGAGGATCGCCAGTCACCTCCGCACCCCCCCAGGTCACCGCGAGCCCCGAGCTGCAGCCCCCCGCGTCCCCCCCAGGTCACCGCGAGCCCCGAGCCGCAGCCCCCCGCACCCCCTCCAGCTGCAGTTGTAGCCTGCAGCTCCCTGCTCCCCGACGGTGGCGGGAAGTCCCAAGTTCACCTCCACCCTGGTGCGCCCCCCTCTACCCGCCCCTCACACCCTCTGGGCACCTCGCGGTAGCCCGATTGCTTCCCGCCCCTTGACCGGGAGCGGCGCGAGCCCCCAACACCCCTCGTGCAGGATCAGAGCTTCCCCCATCACGCGCAGGGCGCGCCCTTCCCTTTTCTGTGCGCGCAGCGCGAGTTCCCAGTTTCCAGCGCGCGGGGGCACCCCGGCACGAGCTCCCACTTCCTGCGCGCGTGCTGCCAGTCCTTCCCCCAGAGCAAGCCAGATCTTTCCTACAAATGTGACGCGAGCCCCCACTTCTTGCGCGCACTCCCGGCACACGCGCCGTGAGCCCCCACTTCCTCCGCCTGCGACCCGCGGCACCAGCCCTCCTTCCTGGATGCGTGGCGGGAGCCGACCCTTTTTGCCGTGTGGGGCCCCCTGGCATGTGCCGCGCGAGCCCCCACTTCCTGTGCGTGCGCCACAGCGCGAGCCCCCCGGTTCCTGAGCGCGTGGGGTCAGCCCTCCCCCAGGCACGCGCGCCGCGAACACCCCCTTCTTAAGCACGCGGGTCCCCGCCACCCGCGGCGCGAGCCTCCCTTCTTTCGCACGCGGGGACCCCTGGCACGCGTGGCGCGAGCCCCTGCTTCCTGGGTATGTGGAAAGAGCCCCCACATTTTGCGCGCGGGAGACCGTGCACGCAGCGCGGAGCGAGCCCCTCCTGCAGCGCACGCAGCGCGGCGCTAGTTCCCCTTCCTGTGCGCTGGAGGCCCCACTTGCGTGTGCGGCAGAAGACCGCCACTTCCCGCGCACAAGGCGCGGCGCTAGCCCCCCCCACACCCGGTTCCTGCGCCCGCGGGGTCATTCCTCCCCCGGCATGCACGGCGCGAGCCCCCCCTTCCCGCCCACGCGGCGCGGCGCGGGCCCCTCACACCGTTCCTGAGCGTGCTGTGCCAGCCCTCCACGCGGCGCGAGCCCCTCCTTTCCTGCACGCGCGGCGCGAGACCCCCCCCCAACTCCTGCGCACGCGGCGCCGCGCAAGCCGTAACATCCTGCGCGCGTGGTGCTGTACGAGCCCCCCGGTTCCTGCGCGCGCGGCTCCAGCACCTCCTTTCCTGGGCGCGCGGGCCAGCCATACCCCAGGCATGCGCGGCGCCAGCCCCACTTCCTGCCCGCAAGACGCAGCGGGAGACACCGCTTCCTGGGGGCGTGGCGCAAGCCGCTCCCTTCTTGCGCGGACGGCCCCCCCCCCACTGGTGTCCTTCCCCCGCACAGGAAGGGCTCCCCAGTTGAGGGCCGTGTTTCCTCAACTCCCAAGAAAGGGGACCCCACCCGTGGGCCGTGTGTCCTTAACCGCGTAAGGAGGGGTCCCCACTTGCCGGCCGCGGGCCTCAACTGGGCATGCAGGGGTCCCGACCCGTGGTGCGCACGCCCAGAAAAAAACAGAGACGGGTCCCAACTCGCAGGCCTGGCATCCTCACCGGGACACACAGGGGTCCGGACCCCGCGTGTCGTGCGCCCTTAACTGCGCACGCAGTGTTCCCCACTACTGGGCTGTGCGCCCTCAGCCGCACACTGAGGGGTCTGCACCTGCGTGCCGAGCACCCTTAACCGCACCTGCGTGCCAAGCACCCTTAACCGTGCACAGAGGCGTCCCCACGCTCGGCCAGCGCGCCCTTAAGCACAGGGAGGGCTTCTCACCCGCGGGCCGTGGGCCTTTCACCGTTCATGCAGTGGTCCCCACTAGCAAGCACGCCGCGCGCCCTCGAGCACACACACCGGGCTCCCAACTTCCGGGCTACGCACCATCAACCGCGCTCGAATAGATCCTCAAGGCTGTACGCGCTTCCTCAACTGCACGCCAAGGATGCCCCACCTGTGGGCTCTGTGCCCTCAAGAGCGCACGGAGTTGTCCTCACCACAAGGTTGTGCGCCCTCAACGCCCAGGAAGGGCGTCCCCACTCGCCGGCCATGGGCCCTCAACTGCGCACGGAGGGGGTCCCCACTGGCGGGCCGCACCCCGTCAACCTCCCACGGAGGACCACCTGTGGTCCGCGGGCTCTCAACTGCGCACCTAAGCGCGCCCTGAAAAAACGCACAGACGCGTCCCTACTTGGGGGCTCAACATCTTCACTCACAAAAGGAGCCCTACTCGCGGGCCGCGCGCTCAACTGCGCGCGGAGGGGTCTCCACCTGCGCAGTACTCGCGGGCCCTGAAACACTCACGGAGGGGTCCTCGGTCGTGCGCCCTCACCTCCCAAGAAGGGGTCCCCACCCGCGGGCCGGGCGCCCTCACTTGCACACCGACGGGTCCCCTCCTCCCCCCGCCCGCGCGAGCCGCGCGCTCACCCAGGCAGCCGAGCAGGTCGCAAGCGGTGGCGGCGCGCACGATGCGCACGGAGGCGGGGCCGCGGGCCGAGGCCGGCGGGGAGGCCGAGGCGACCCCGGGGCCCGCGGGCCGGCGCCCGGGCCGCAGCTGCAGGAGGCCGAGCGCCAGGCGGAGCGCGCCGCTGCCCAGGCACAACGCGTGGAAGGCCCGCGGCTGGAAGCCCAGCGCGAGCTGCGTGGCGGCGTCCCGCGTGGGGCAGCAGAAGGTGCCGAGGCGCGGGGAGGCCATGCGTCGTGCTGGGGACGCGCGCGGCTCGGGTCTGCCGGCCGGCCTGGGTCATGTGCTGGGCGCGGGGGCCGCGGGGAGGGGGCGTCATGTGCCCTGGGCCGCCCCGCGGCCCCCGCCCGATCCCCGCCCCGCGCTGGCAGAGAAGGCGCCAGGCTCGGTGAGGGCAGCGCGGAAGGCCACGAGGCCTCACGAGGGTGATGCCTGGGAGCGAGGAGGAGGGGTGGGGGGCGGAGAGCTCCGGGTCGGGGAAGTCCGCTCTCTCGCCGGTCAGCAGGCCTTCCCGGGGTCGGGGGCGGTTAATTCTCCAGAACCCCGGAGCCCCCAACACTGCTGTCTCATCTTAACCATCTCCCCCAGAAAGCATGCGCTCTTGCCAGGTCTGACCAGTCTGAGTCGCTGACATCCTTCATTTTGATCCGTTGCCAGTTCATAAACAGTGACCCTGCGGTAATTAGCCTGAAAACACTGCTTTTCTATGGCCGCTCTCCACCACGGAAATCACCCCACAGAGCTAGGACTTTCGCTTGAAATCAACAAACCTTTGAAGAAAGGGGACACTCTTTTGCCAAACTGGACACACACACACACACACACACACACACACACACGTTTTGCACCTTCAGTTCCGCTCCATTATTACTCATCTGAATAATGTAGGGTTAGATTTTTCATGTTGTATATTAGCTTTCAGGAGTAATTCTGTATAGGGAAAGAAATGTTCACGTTTATTCAGATTTTCTTAAAGTGTGTTAGTCGCTCATTCGTGTTCAAGTCTTTGTGACCCCCGTGGACTGTACCCCTCCAGGTTCCTCTGTCCATGGGATTCTCCAGGCAAAAATACTGGAGTGGGTTGCCATGCCCTCCTCCATGGGATCTTCTGGACCCAGGGACTGAACCCAGGTCTCCTTCATTGCAGGTGGATTCTTTACCGTGTGAGCCACCAGGAAAACCCAACTGCTTTCATTTTTAGAGGAATTGAATTACACATTGAAAATCATGCTGAATTCTATACGCGTAAGTTTCAAAATGATATTAGTACTATTGGTAATATACTGAGTGAGCTTAAAAAAAAGAAAAAATCAACAGCAATTCTTCAAGCTTGAAAAATAAGAGCCCCATCTAAGTTATAGCTTTACCAAAAGTGAAAGTGAAAGTCGTTCAGTCCTGTCCCACTCTTTGCGACCCCATGGACTATATAATCCACAGAGTTCTCCAGGCCAAGATACTGGAGTGGGTAGCCTTTCCCTTCTCCAGGGAATCGTCCCAACCCAGGGATCGAACCCATGTCTCCTGCATTACAGGCAGATTCTTTACTAACCAAAACTTGAAAAAAAAAAAAGAAAGAAAAACACCAGCTCCATCATACTTATCATCAGGAACTTTAACAGGCCCATTTGCAGCCAGGAGCAGACAGTCTTTGACCTCCTCCCAGCAGTAAACATGCTGTCTCAGAATTTTTCCAACCAGAGGTAAGGCGTCCCTATGCTTTTCCACCACCTTCTCCCATGCCAGCGGCTCATCTCCATTTCCACCACCAGCTTTGCAGTTTTAAGTAAGACAGAGTTTGGACTCAGCTCCTCAGCCTTGCTCCTGGAAAACCACAGGACTGGGCTTCTGCTGGGGCGGAAGGCAGAGGGGAGGTCACTGCGAGATGGAAGCAGAGCCTCTAACTAAGAGCTGCAGACGCTGCCGCTTCAGAAGGATCCACGCTGGCTTGTCTGGAAGCAGGGGGCAGCTGCTTTGATAGAAGTCAGAACACACACTGATGCTGTGGAGACCTTAACCGCCCTTGGAGAGTATGCACTTAAACACAGGACAAACCATCTTAGGACTCCTCCCCACTCCTTCAGAGAGGGGAGAACTCAGTACCTGTTTGGAACAGTTGATCTTCTACTTTCTTGGCTCCTGGAAAGCAGAACATTCTTTTGGAAGATCGTGTGTGGAACGTGCCTTAGAAGATGAAAATGTCGTGTCTGTTCATTTGCGCCGATGCCAAAGGTTCCGGGGGCAGATCCGTCCAGTAGCGTCACTGCATTTCAGTCTGTTTCTGCCCAGTGTCCTCCAGAATGGAAAAAATGCTCGAGGTTGCCTACAGATCTTTAAGAGAATTAAAAAAAAAAAAAAAGCATTGCAGTGAGTTACATCTTGGCTTTCAACTCCTTTTCTGTCCCCCTACCCCCCACCCCGGGGGAATTCAGTAGCTCTTCAAATATTGCACACAATGGGTAGATTTTGAACCTGGGGCTTAGTGGCTCAGTAAACAATCTGCCTGCAATGAGGGAGACCAGGGTTCCTTCAGAGGTCGGGAAGATCCCCTGAAAAGGGAACAGCAGCTAGCCATTCCAGGATTCTTGCCTGGAGAATTGCGTGAACAGAGGAGCGTGGCAGGCTAGAGGCCATGCGGTCACAAAGAATCAGACTACAACTGAGTGGCTGAGACTTAGAAATCAAAGAGTCTGGCCTGTGGTTTCTGTGGGGAATTAACCTCACCTGATTTGGCTTCCGGAAGGAATCCCAGCCTTTGCTCTGAAGACACAGCAGAAATGGATGGCTTCACAAATAATGCCTAAGAGAGCAGTCAGCAGAACATGCAGTGCTGCAGCCAACGGTCTTGAAGTCCATGTCTCAGCCTGCAAAGAGGCGAGCCCAGGCTGGAAAGGAGAGGGTGAAGTTTGTGTCCAGAGACCAAGAAGGAAGCCAAGCTAACTTGAGTATCCTTATCCGAGTGCCTTCCGTGAGTTGGCTGCACTGGACAACTTCAAGTCTGGCTTAACTGGCACCCCCCACCCTGGCTCATCTTTCTATCTCCAGTTTCTGTCCAAGGCAGCAGAAGACGTGTGACATGTCCAAGCTCACAGAGGTCGTAGAGCTGAGACTTCAATCCAGGCAGATCACTCCGTAAGCTCCGGTGGGGAATAGGAGGTTCACCGCCCCGTCAACGTGAGTGTCTGCAAAGGGGTCAGACCGACCTAAGCGCTCTCTGTGACTCGCATCTCGAAGCAACAAGAAGTCCACTTTTGAGAGGCTGGAGGCAGGTCGCAGGTGGTCTCAGATGTGTTGGCATCTGAAGGTCACCACACTTTCAAGGAAGTGTGTGTTGGGGGGAGTATTGTGGTCCATGCAGCAGTTGGAAAAGTTTCCAGAGATGAGGCAGAATGAGAGGAGAGGAAAGTTTATTAGACTGGGAGACGCTTTTAGAACAAGGGGCCGGCTCAAGGAAGGGTTGACCCCTTTGATGGGCTAGCAGCCCATTTTTATAGCCTCAAGACAGAAAATTCCTACTCGAAGGGTGGCATTAGGTGATTGGTTAGGATACTATGTGTATTAAGTTGCTTCAGTCATGTCTGACTCTTTTTGAGATCCTATGGGCTGTAGCCTGCCAGGCTCCTCTGTCCATGGGAGTTCTCCAGGCAAGAACACTGGAGTGGGTTGCCATGCCCTCCTCAAGCGGATCTTCCTGACCCAGGGATCAAACTCGGGTTTCTTATGTCTCATTCATTGGCAAGCTGTTTCTTTATTTCAAGTGCCACCTGGGAAGCCCCTAGGATGCTATTGGGTGGATAACAGGTAGGTATTTTAGCTCATATGGGGTCAGGAAACTGGCCAGTTTAGATCTGGAGGCTCAGGGCAACAGTTGCTATAGAACTTGATCACGTACAGAGATTTTTATCCTGTGACCTTGGTCCAAGGGCCCCACACCTGTGACCCTGGTATAGGGTACCACAGGTAGATGTATAGAATGGACACATTTATCAGTTCAGTTCAGTTGCTCAGTCATGTCTGACTCTTTGCAACCCCATGGACTGCAGCACACCAGGCCACTCTGTCCATCACCAACTCCCGGAGTTTACTCAGACTCGTGTCCATTGACACATATACACACATTACGTATTTCAACCTTCATTTAAATGTTATGTTCCTTTCTGAGGCACAGTATACTAACATAGTAAAGTGAGATGACTGTTTCTGGCCAGGCATGTGCTCTGAAGTCAGATCTCGGCTAACAAAAAGGCAGTCTGCTCACTAACCAGGCTCTCGCTAATTTTGAAATGACTGCCACACTGTTTAGGCAAGCAGCCATGAGCAGGGGATAGGAAATCCACACGAAGCTCAAGGGCTTGACTTGTGGTGAGAACTCGTGTTTGCAGATGACATAAATTTACATGCAACTGGTCACATACATGGTGGAAACGTGTCTGATACCCAGACCAGAGCAACAGCTCCATCTGGGAGGGACTGAAAGGCACTCACAGAGAAAGTGTGGGTCTGTTCGCCCCCTGAGGGAGCCCATGGTTTGAACGTGGTGGCTCTTCCCTTCGGGTCTTTGGGTCTCATCGTGATGTCCTTGGTGTGGGTCTCATCCACAGTGAAATATGTCTGTAACCCTGGACTCTCAAACTTGTGACAACACTTTAGTCTATCAAGGGGTCAGAAAACTTTATTCTGAAGAGAAAAGTGAAAGTTGCTCAGACATGTCCAGCTCTGCGACCCTGTGGACTACACGGTCCATGGAATTCTCCAGGCCAGATTACTGGGGTGGGTAGCCTTTCTTTCTCCAGGGCATCTTCCCAACCCAGGGATCAAACCCATGTCTCCTGCATTGCAGGCAGATTCTTTACCAGCTGAGCCACCAGGGAAGGCCTGTTCTGAAGAGGCCAGATAGTACATATTTTTGCCTTTGCAAGCTGCATGATCTCTATGGCAGTTACCCACCACTGCCCTGGGGCCCCAGAGTAGCCACTGGCAGAAGGTAAGTGAATGGATGAGGCATGGTACCAATAAAGCTTTATTTACAAAAAGAGACAGCCACAAGCCACAGGGCATATGGGATCTTAATTTCCTGGAGAGCTTACTTCCTCTGCCGAGGAATCCATGCCCGCTGCGGTGGACGCACAGAGTCTGAACCACTGGACCACCAGGGAAGTCCCAAACTAAGAGTATTCTGAAATGTAAGAAACTGTATTGTTTTAAAAGCCAATCACACAATAGTTCCTGCAAGCTTTCTACAAGTCTAATCGTGCAGAGCTAAGGAATGACAACCTATCCAACTTTTAGAAACATGCTATGTGTGCCCGGAAGAAATCTCTCCATTGCAGTAAAAATTCCACCACCTTTCAGACAGCGGTCCTCCGTCGTTTCCTGTTATTTCTACCGCTAGTCAAATACTGCTATGTTCCTTGAAGGGGGGTCACACAGACTCATTTGAAACAAACGTTTTGGCCAGAGGTCAGTGAAGGAATTCCCAGCATCTGAGGCAGTAGCCGTGGAACCCCAAAGAAGCAGAGGCTTCCGTTGCAGCGTCCTTCTTCCTGTGAAGCCCTTGAATTATCTCAGCCTTCAGGATGCACAGATGACCAGTCCCTTTTGCCGTGTGTGTGTGTGTGTGTGTGTGTGTGTGTGTGGTCGTGACTGTACTGGGAATGAGAAGGAGGAAACTGGATAAACTTTGTGTGTGTGCTAAGTTGCAATTCTTTGTGACCCCTTGGACTGTAGCCCGCCAGACTTCTCTGTCCATGGGATTCTCCAGGCAAGAATGCTGGAGTGGGCTGCTATGCCCTTGAGTTCCCCTGAGCACTGATCAAAGCTGTGCCCCCTGCATTGGCAGCATGGAGTCTTGACCACTGTACCACCAGGGAAGTCCCATCTAAGAATCTCTTACAAGTATCTCTATTGGATTTTTTGGCTTCCCAGGTGGCCCAGAGGTAAAGAATCTGCCTGCAGGAGAGGCAGTTTCAATCCCTGGGTTGGTAAGATTCCTTAGAGAAGAAAATGGCAACCCACTCCAGTATTCTTGCCTGGAGAATCTCATGGACAGAGGAGCCTGGCGGGCTACAGTCCATGGGATTGCAAAGAGTGGGACACAACTTTCTGACTGAACATGCACACATTGTTTTTTTTTTCCCCCCTTAAAATGTGCCATATGAAGCTAGAAAGGCATTTATTGCATAATTACCCAAGTGATATCACAGTGAAGGAGCAGAAATTTCATTCTGCCTCTGGGCAAAGCAGTACATTTGAGGTTATCTTGCTGAAATCTCACACGTGGAATCTTTTTTGCAGCTTCGAAATCGCTTGCGTTGGTTTCCACTAGAACCACCTCCATGACACCGGTGTCGCGTTTTCAGCGGGCAATTTCATTGGCAGAACTATCCCCAAGTTACGAGCAGGTTGGGTCCCACAAGGCATGCAGGATTTGAAAAAGACGTTCCCAAATATAATACTAGGGATGAAGGTAAGGGTGCCAGGTGGGCATCAGGGCTCCTGTTCACTCAGGACCCTCAAGCCTGCCCCCTGCCCAGCGCTGTGACCTCCAGACCCTGACCTCAGCTGAGGGTCACCCATGGGGTGGTGATCAGGGCCTAGGCTGGGAGTTACTTCACACAACTTCTTTATCCATTCATCTGTTGATGGACATCTAGGTTGCTTCCATGTCCTGGCTATTCTATATAATGCTGCTGTGAAACTTTGGGCCGCATGTATCTTTTTGAATCATGTTCTTCTCTGGATTTATGCCCAGGAATGGGACTGCTGGTTCATATGGTAACTCTGTTTTCAGTTTTTAAAGGAACCTCCACACTATTCTCCATAGTAAGTGCATCAACTTACATTCCCATCAACAGTGTAGGAGGTTCCGTTTTTCCCCACCTCTTCTCCAGCATTTATTACCTGCAGAGTTTTTAATAATAGCCATTCTGACTGGTGTGACGCAATACCCCTTGGTGGTTTTCGCTTTGCATTTCCTTTTGTTGGTGATGTTGAGCGTCTTTTCATGTGGCCTGTAGGCCATCTGTATGTCTTCTTTGGAGAAATGCCTACCTAGGTCTTCTGCTGGTAGGTATCCCAGACCTTGGAGAAGGAAATGGCAGACTACTCCAGTGTTCTTGCCTGGAGAATTCCCCGGACAGTGGGGTCTCGTGGGCCACAGCCCGTGGGGTCACAAAGGGTCACACATGACTGAGCGACTGAGACAGGCCAAATCGTTCTGTGAGGGCTCCCCTGGGGGTAGTCCTCCCTCGGCTGAAGGTTGGGGACTAGGCTTCTGCAAGCACCACCTGAGGTCAGCAGATCCTTAGCCCGACTCCTGCTCCTCGCGAGGGGGAGCCCTGTAAGTCAGCTGTGGGGCTTTAGCCAGGCTTCTTCCAAACTAACCGGCAAAGTCCCCTTCATTCTCCAGGACACTTTTCAGTGGTTTCCATTTCTCCAGTAAGCTGACTAAATGTTTCCCAAAGATGACAGCTCCAGATCCCGGGAATCCCATCAACGCTACCTTATTTGGAAAAAGAAAAAGGTCTTTGCAGATGTGATTAAACTAAGGATTTTGAGATGAAGAGGCGATAGTTGATTCTTTAGGTGGGGCTTTAGGGCAATCACAAGAAGCACCTATAGCCATGCGAAGGTGGAAGTGGGGAGGAACAGAGTCACCACTAGTGCCTCCAGGCATGTGTGGCCCCACTGACAGCTTTTAAAATAAATGTACGTGTGCGTGCTCAGTAATTCGTGTCCGACTCTGGGCAACCCTGTGGACTGCAGCCCACCAGGCTCCTCTGTCCATGGGATTTCCCAGGCAAGAATACCGGAGCGGGTTATGCTTCATCTGACTGTGCCAGCTCTTAGTTGCGGCATGTGGGATCTTGGTTCCCTGACCAGGGATCGAACCTGGGCCCCCTGCACTGGGGTGCAGAGTGTTAGCCACTAGACTGCCAGGGAAGTCCCTTCTGCTGACACCCTGATTCCAGACTTCAGACCTCCCAAAGGGAAAGAGTAGCTCTTCACTGCTTGATAGTACTTTGTTACAACAGCCCTAGAAAAGACAAGACAGTATCCGGAAAGCATCTCAGATTCCACTTACCCGAAAGAGACTCATAATTGCTTCCCTTCAAGTGTGCGTCTGCCCAAAATTCCATTCAGGAACACTTCAACTCAGCTAACTTCAGCCGAAAACCCAGGAAGTTGTTTCTGATGGCCTCCAACCCCCCAAGATATTAACCAGCCCTAGGGGAGGGGGGGTATGGAGACTCCGGACAGATTCAAAATGAACTCTGGGCTCATGCACTAGGTTGCCACCAAGTCCTGACGCTTGCAACTTCCCCAGAGAAAAGAATCCTTTCTTTGCACCTGGGGCCCCTGCCTGCACCATTGCCCCACGTCCTCTCAGCCGGAAGCATAAGAGCTCAGTCACTCCTTCTAGGATGTGTTTTCAGACACTTCAGAGGAAAAAAAAAAGTGGACGAGAAGGAAACCAAGAGGTCTATTTCTTTCTTTTTTCTTCTCTTCTCTACTTGGATTTCTCTGCTGCTGCTGAACCTTTTGCAGGGGAAAGCCATTTTGCACGTTAATTGTGCCCTCATTGTTTCATGGCAGCTAATGATGTTTTCTTTATAGCCAGAGTGAATGTTTTCATATTTCTTGCATCCTTTACATTCCTTCGCAAGTCCTCCCTGGTGCTGGACAAGTAAAAAGTCCTCAAGAAACACATGCTCATTGGCTACCTAATTAAAAGAAAAAAAGAAAACATTGAAAAATAGCCAATGGCTTTCTAAATATGTACTTTAAAATGCAAAACATGCTTGGGACGTCCCTGGCAGTCCATTGGTTACAACTTGGCGCTTTCAACGCCAGGTCAGGGAACTAAGATCCTAGGAGCCACATCGCATAGCAAAAAAAGAAATCAATAAAAACTTTTGCAATAGTCGTTTTAAATAAGTACTCTTTTTGAAGGATTCCTGATCAGCATAGTTAGGTATCGCTTTATATATCTGTGTGTGTATATTATTTTAACCGTCATGTATTTGCTCTGTGTGCTCTGAGTTGCTCAGTGGTGTCTGACTTTTTGCGACCCCCATGGACTGTAGCCCGCCAGGCTCCTCTGTCCATGGGGATTCTCCAGGCCAGAATACTGGAGTGGGTTGCCATGCCCTCCTCCAGGGGATCTTCCTGCCCCAGGGATCGAACCCTCATCTCTTACGTCTCCTGCATTGGCAGCCAGGTTCTTTACCACTGGCAGCACCTGGGAAAGCCACGGAGCTCTTCTGGGTTCTCCTTTATAAAGTCCTAATCCCATTCATGAGGCTCATGACCTGATCGCCTCCTAGAGACCGCACCCCTTCATTCTATTTCACGTGGGTCAGGACCCCACATATGAATTTGAGGAGTGAGCACAGGCATTCTCTCTGTTGCCCTGAATGCCTGACTTAACTATACAGAGAATAAAGCAAAGGGGCCCGTGGCATAATTTAAAAAAAAAAAAAAAAACTGAACTAAGGAACACAAGTTATTCCACACTCATCATTTCTCAGTCATCAGCAAAATCTCTCATTAGAGGTCTCTGCAGCTTCATTAAGTCTTTGGGGTGAAGGTAAAAAGAAAGATGACCTTTAAAACTGAATTGGCATTGCCTAAGTCATAGACAAATCACTTCTCTCAGTCTTGTTACAGTTATATCTGTGGGAAAAGATCTAATTTTTTTTTCCCGTAACTGCAGGGAGTGGAATTATACAGATGCCCCCAAGATCCCCACCCCACTGGTCTGTGCATCCCATAATATTCCTGCATTTGAAGGTCAGCCTGGTCCTTGCATAGGATGGATATCAGCCCAGTGATGAGGTTGCAGAGATGAGCTTCCCTGGTGGCTCAGTGGTAAAGAATCCAGCTGCCAATGCAGGAGACCTGGGTTCCATCCCTGGTCCAGGGAGATCCCCTGGAGGAGAAAATGACAACCCACTGCAGTGTTCTTGCCTGGAGAATCCCATGGACAGAGGAGCCTGGCGGGCTACAGTCCATGGGGTTGCAAAGAGGCAGACATGACTGAGTGAGCACACAGCAACATATAGCAGACGTGAAGGGTATTTAGGAATGATGATACTTGTTAATGCAGGATTAGGGTTCCCTAATGAAAGTGAAAGAGAAGAGTGAAAAAGTTGGCTTAAAGGTCAACATTCAGAAAACTAAGATCATGGCATCCGATCCCATCACTTCATGGCAAATAGATGGGGAAACAGTGGCTGACTTTATTTTTCTGGGCTCCAAAATCACTGCAGATGGTGACTGCAGCCATGAAATTAAAAGACGCTTACTCCTTGGAAGGAATGTTATGACCAACCTGGACAGCATATTAAAAAGCAGAGACATTACAAACAAAGGTCCGTGTAGTCAAGGCTATGGTTTTTCCAGTGGTCATGTATGGATGTGATAGTTGGACTATAAAGAAAGCTGAGTGCCAAAGAACTGATGCTTTTGAACTGTGGTGTTGGAAAAGACTCCTGAGAGTCCCTTGGACTGCAAAGAGATCCAACCAGTCCATCCTAAAGGAGATCAGTCCTGGGTGTTCGTTGGAAGGCCTGATCATGAAGTTGAAATGCCCACACTTTGGCCACCTATTTTGAAGAGCTGACTCATTTGAAAAGACCCTGATGCTGGGAAAGATGGAAGGCAGGAAGAGAAGGGGAAGACAGAGGATGAGATGGTTGGATGGCATCACTGACTCAATGGTCATGAGTTTGAGTAAACTCCACGGGTTGGTAATAGACAGGGAGGCCTGGCATGCTGGGGTCCATGGGGTCGCACATAGTCAGATACGACTGAGTGCCTGAACTGAACTGATCTGAACTGAAGCGCAGACTTTGAGCTGTCGCTCAAGAAGAAATTGTTGTTGACGGATCTGACTACCTCCGTGAGCCTTTTCAAAGGTTTACAGCCAAGATTCTCAACACAGGAGCATCTCTCTGAAGCCACCCATTGTGAGTTTGACAGCCCCAAAGAAATGTTTTCTTCCAACAGCCAGAGAGCTCAGAGGAGAATTCTCTTCTGTAGATGAGGACTCAGCCTCTGGCTGTTCCTCCAGTAGTTTTAGAGCAAGGTAAAGGCTCCCAAGAGCCAGGAGAGACTGGTGTTAACACCCGAGATGTCCTCTCCAGGGCTTGCGTTAACTGCTCAGTCGTGTCCCACTCTGTGTGACCCATGGACTGTAGCCCACCAGCCTCCTCTGTCCATAGGGAGTCTCCAGGCCAGAATGCTGGAGTGCATTGCCATGCCCTCCACCAGGAGATCCTCCCGATGCAGGGATGGAACCCAGGTCTCCCACGTGTCAGGCGGATTCTTTACTAAGCTACCAGGAAAGCCCAATCATGTACATATAGTCGCTTCTAGTTGCAGCACGAAACTTGGCCCTTTGCAGACATAATATTTTTAAAATTTATAGAATTATATTTTTTGGCTGTGCTGGTGTCTCCATTACTGCTCACAGGCTTTCTCTGATTGCAGCAAGAGGGGACCAGCCAGGAGAGGTGTGGGGTGCGATGTTTTTGGTTCAGGAGCTCTAGGGCCCTCAGACTCAGCAGCTGTGACGCACAGGCTTAGTCACCGTCTGGCACGCGGGCTCCTGCTGGCCCTGTGAAAAAGGGGTTTCAGTATGCTTGAGCTTACAAACTGAAAGGTAGTTGGCCCTGTAATTTGAAAAGTACAAGGAAAATTCTGGAATTCCATCCTCCATTACATTTATAGTTATACATCTGTTAGAATTTAAAAAATGAAACAATCTGTGCCCTACTTCATGAAGAGGATTAGCTACTGATTTCAATCTCTTCCCTGGTGGTTCAGACGGTAAAGAATATGCCTGCAGTGTGGGAGACCCAGGTTCGATCTCTGGGCTGGGAAGATCCCCTGGAGAAGGGAATGGCAATCCACTCCAGTATTCTTGCCCGGGAAATCCCATGGCAGAGGAGCCTGGCGGGCTACAGTCCATGGGGTCGCAAAAAAGCAGACACATCTGGGGGACTAACACGTATATAAATCTATAAAAGTTGGTCCAATTCGCCTTGTTGACCGATGCACTGCTTGCTGATAAGTGAAAGCAGGACCACTTTCATTTAACTTAGCTCCGCTCTATCAAAGGAAATAAACCTTAGACTTGACAAGGTGGTACACACATTCCTGAGACTATCAAACGTCTAGGTTTGGACGCTCAGAGGGTCCAGAAGGATACATGTTCAGTCTTGTGTCCTAAGCAATGAATGTCCAAAAAAGTGAGAAAATCCACAGAATAAATGTGCTCTGCCTTTCCAGAAGAACAAAATCTACATTCCTGTTGTTCAGTCACTAAGTCGTGTCTGCCTCTCTGACTCCACGGACTGCAGCACGCCAGGCTTCCCTGTCCTTCACTATCTCCTGGAGGTTGGTCAAACTCATGTCCATCGAGTCAGTGATGCCATCCAACCATCTCATTCTCTGTCATCCCCTTTTCCTCCTGCCTTCAATCTTTCCCAGCATCAGGGTCTTTTCCAATGAGTCAGTTCTTCCCATCTGGTGATGCTTTTGAACTGTGAGTTGGACAAAACTCTTGAGAGTCCCTTGGACTGCAAGGAGATCCAACCAGTCCATCCTAAAGGAAATCAGTCCTGAATATTCATTGCAAGGACTGATGCTTAAGCTGAAGCCCCAGTACTTTGGCCACCTGTTGTGAAAAGCTACATGCTGACAAACATACTCTACTCTGGGAAATTCTGCCTGAGTTGTTAGTTATTAGAAAAGAAAGCTGTCACCAGCAGAAGTCCGCATGGGCTCAATGTCTGACTGAATGCTTCCCAAAGGGGTGCAAGGTTGATACATTGTGGCTATGCCTTTCACTCACAAGACAGAGGTAATGTCACACCATGGATGGTTGACAGTCTTGTCATGATATGTGAAACGTGATACCGAAGCCTCGGTGGGACGGGACCACAGACAGATGGGCTCAACTGTGTAATCCCAGGAATGTTGAAAGATTTATGAGGGGCTGAGAGAAGGGCACCTATTTGACAGCAGGCTTGGTGCTGTCTCTTGCAGAATGTTTATTAATGTCAATATAGACTGTGGTTTTATGAATATTGAACTGATCCTAAGCAGAAAGCAAAGAGGAACTAGAGCACCTCTTGATGAAAGTGAAACTGTAGAGTGAAAAAGCTGCCTTAAAACTGAACATTTGAAAAATGAAGATCATGGCAACTGGTCCCATCACTTCGTGGCAAATAGATGGGGAAACAATGGAAACAGTGACAGACTTTATCGTTTGGGCTCCAAAACCACTGCAGATGGTGACTGCAGCCATGAAATTAAAGCTCCTTGGAAATAAACTGTCAAGGGAATAAAAAAAAAAAAAAAAGCTCCTTGGAAGAAAAGCTATGACCAACCTAGACAGCATAATAAAAAGCAGAGAGATTACTTGGCAGACAAAGGTCTATCTAGTCAAAGCTATGGTTTTCCCAGTAGTCATGAATGGATGTGAGAGCTGGACCATGAAGAAACTTGAGTGCAAAGAATTGATGCTTTTGAACTGTGGTGTTGGTGAAGACTCTTGAGAGTCCCTTGGACTGCAAGGAGATCAAACCAGTCCATCCTGAAGGAGATCAGCCCTGGGTGTTCATTGCAAGGACTGATGCTGAAGCTGAAACTCCAATACTTTGGCCACCTCTTGCGAAGAGCTGACTCATTGGAAAAGACCCTGATGCTGGGATGGATTGGGGGCAGGAGAAGGGGCCGACACAGGATGAGATGGCTGGATGGCATCACTGACTCAATGGACACGAGTTTGAGTAAACTCCGGGAACTGGTGATTTACAGGGAGGCCTGGCGTGCTACAGTCCCCATGGGGTTGCAAAGAGTTGGATATGACTAAACAACTGAACTGACTGAAGCTGGAAGGGATGCCTTATGTGAATATTTAAAACAAAAAAAAAAGCTCAGCAGCATGATGTTTAGTGAGGATGTAGGTAAAATTACACCTCAGTTCAAGGAATGACAGTATAACCCTTCTGAGTGGCAGCTGGGTGATCAGACAATGATTACACAGGGAACGGAAAATGTGATAGACCCCTGCTACTGTGATTTATGAAGACAAGGATTTCATGCTTTAGTGGACCGAGTGGTCTGAATTCCAGCCCTAGGTAAGAGCTAAGGTTTAAATTGATATGTTTTAGTCAACACCAGCTTTCGGGCTGGGGGTGGCCAGTGGGAGGGTGAGGGGAACAGCACTGTTGTGAAAGTGAAAGGTGCTCAGTCGTGTCCGACTCTTTGTGATCCCACGGACTGTAGAGTCCACTGGATTCTCCAGGCCAGAATATTGTAGTGGGTAGCCTTTCCCTTCTCCAGGGCATCTTCCCAAGCCAGGGATCGAACCCAGGTCTCC
>CM035303.1:127034013-127072544 GCA_020226075.1 Hydropotes inermis
CTGGCGGAGTGCGGGGTTGGGCAGGTGCTGGCCCTGAGGCTCTGCACCTGGCGGAGTGCGGGGTTGGGCAGGTGCTGGCCCTGAGGCTCTGCACCTGGCGGAGTGCGGGGTTGGGCAGGTGCTGGACCTGAGGCTCTGCACCTGGCGGAGTGCGGGGTTGGGCAGGTGCTGGACCTGAGGCTCTGCACCTGTACTCTCCCTCCCTCAGCACCATCCTGCTGTACCACCTGATGGCCTGGGGCCTGGCCGCCCTGCTGAGCGTGGAGGGAGCCGTCATGCTGTACTACCCTTCCTTGACCAGGTAAGCCAGGGCTCCCCCGATGCCCGACCCCCTTCTGGGGCATCCTCCTGCAGGGCATGCCTGTGTGCTGACCCCGCGTGGGTGGGCGGGCCAGTGTCCAGGATCCGTGCAGCCGCGAGCACATGCCTGGCTCCTTGAGTCGGTCAGAGTCCCCCGCTCCTGCCCGTCACGTATGTGTTGGGTCGGTGCTGTGCCTAGTGTGGATACACAGCTTGAGGTGGGGCTCGAACGGCACCGTGGATGTCCTAAATGCCTCTGAGTCATCCACTTTATAATGGTGAGTTGATGTTACATGACTTTTCACTACATAGATATACTCTATGTTTTAATGGAAAACTTAAAATCAGAGGTTGGACACGGTGTCTTGGTGATCTTAAGGTGGTGTAGACCCAGGGAGGGGCTTCCTGGGTAGCTCAACTGGAAAAGACTCTGCCTGAAATGCAGGAGACTCCAGTTCAATTCCTGGGTTGGGACGTTCCCCCAGAGAAGGGATAGGCTACCCACTCCAGTATTCTTGGACGTCCCTGGTGGTTCAGACAGTAAAGAATGCACTTGCAATGCAGGAGACCTGGGTTCGATCCTGGGTTGGGAAGATCCCCTGGAGGAGGGCATGGCAAACCACTCCAGTATTCTTGCCTGGAGAATCCCGTGGACAGAGGAGCCTGGCAGGCTACAGTTCATGGGGTTGCGGAGAGTCAGACACGACTGAGTTACTAAGCACAGCATAGCACAGACCCAAGGATCAGTACCGCATGGCCCTTAGTACAGATCCGGCCCTTCGCCTGCTTTTGTAAATAAAGTTTTATTGGCACACAACCGTACCCATTTGTGTATGTATTGTCTATGGCTGTTTCCATTAGAGTTGAGTAGATTTGACAGAGGCTGTGAGGGTTCTGAAGCCTAAAATATTTCCTATCTGTTTAGAGGAAAAGTTTGCTGACCTGTGGTGTCGACTTTTTCTCCCCATCTTTCTTAATTTCTTGTAGCTGCTCAGTCAAATGTCTCCACAGTCCTATTGCCTTGTCAACTGTGACTACTTCCAGGCCTCAGTGTAGACCCCTCAAAATAACCTGCTCTCCCCAGGAACCTTAAAAGGACAAAGACAGAGTAAGCAGCTGTTACAGAGGGATGCACTTAATTGGAAAGAATTTTTATCCCTCACCTCCACCCGTGGGATCCTGGGGCTGTTTCCTTTGAGCCCAGGTGCTCCTGAGATTAACACAAGGCCCCCTGAAGCATCTTAATTCTCCATCAACTCATCCTCCAACATCTCCAACCTCAGTCCTCCCCACCTTCTATCATCTCCAACCTCCATCATCTCCACCTACCATCATCCCATCATGCCCATCTTTCATCCTCTCATAGGCCATCATCTCATCCTCCAACATCTGCACCCTATATCATCCCCACCCTCCAACATCTCTACCCTCAATCATCCCCACCCTCCAACATCTCCATCCTCCAACATCTCCAACATACATCACCTCCAACCTCCATCATCTACAACTTACACCATCCCATCTTCTCTAACCTCCATCATCTCATCCTCTATCATTTTATCATCTCATCTTCTATCATCTCTATTCTCCATCATCTCCACCATCCATCATCCCATCATCCCATCCTCCATTATCTCCACCCTCCATCATCTCCATCCTTGATCATATCCATCCCCATCATCTCCAGCCACCAAAATATTTGGCCACAATCATCTCATCTTTCATCATGTCCACCCTCCATCATCTTCACCCTCCATCTTCTCCAACCTTCATCATCTCTACCCTCCATCATTCCATCATCTCATCTTCCATCATCTCTACCTGCCATCATCTTATCCTTCATCATCTCCATCCTTCACCATTTTCATCCTCCATCGTCTCTAGCCACCATGATCTCCAGCCATCATCTCTCACCGTCCATCATGTCCACCCTTCATCATCCCATCATCTCCAGCCTCCATCACCCCATCATGTCCATCCTCCACCCTCTCCTCCTCCATCATCCCATCCTCTCTGCACTACATCACCTCCAACCTCCATCACCTCCCATATCCATCATTTCCAACTTCTATTATCTCATCTTCTCTAACCTTCATCATCTCATCCTCCATAATCTTCACTCTTCACCATATCCACTCTCCATCATCCCCTAATCTCCTCCTCCTTCACCTCCATCCTGCATCATGTCCACCCCCCATCATCCCATCATTTTCTCCTCTACCATATCATCCTCTATCATCTCATTCCCTCAGCTCCACCCAGTATCATCTCCATCCTCCCTCATCTCTTCCCTTCATCATTTCCATTCCTCTACCAACTCCACCTTCCACCATCCCATCATGGCCACCCTCCATCATCTCATACTCCATCATCACCACCCACCATCATCTCCAGCCTCCATGATGTCCAGTCTCCATCATATCTACTCTCCAGCCTGTCCACCCTCCATCATCTCCTTCCATCACCTTCTCCCTCCATCATCCCATCTCCACCCTCCATCATCTCCACCCTCCATCATTTACATCCTCAGAGACAGACCCACAGCCCCCAGGACTGGGCAGGCTCCCACCCTCATTCATTTGTCCCTCATGCTCATCATTCAAATTTCATCTTTTGCTCCTTGTGTTTCCACTTCTTCCCTCAAGCCCTTGTAGACCATGGTTTAGCTTTCACAGCTGAAGAAGAAAGCTTCTTTTAAAAAAGAACTCACCATCTTCACATGGTATTGCCATCCTTAGGGCAAGAAAAGATGGGCACTGCATTTTTCATGTTTGTTTTCATGCATTTTCCGGCCACTTTGGTCTCTGGTTTGAGCACTCCATACTGATGAAAGCACCGGCATCTTTATCATCCCCCGCTTCCCTGGCCACCAGTGCTGTGACCTCCTCTGGTTTTCCACCTCGTCTGACCTGAGCAACTTCTCCTTTGGATTCCCTCTCCCTCTTTGCCACTTTCTCTAATTATGCATTTGTTCAGTGACACTTCAGCTTTGGTAACATACCTGTGTGTAGCACACCACCATGTCCTGTTGCTGACGAATGAGTCTCCCAACCCATCAGTAGACATTCCTGTCTTTCCTTCTGGAAAGAACCACCAAAATGATTATGGGTCACCTTGAGAACTAGTGTCCTGAGAAATAGGGAGCTCGGGTGTTTTCAGTTGTTCGAGGGCAGAGCTTGGATCTTATTGGTGATGTCAGCCAGGCCTCGCACGTAGTAAATTGCTGAGCACCATACCAGTTTATTGAGTGCCTTTGTCTTGCTTGAACAGGGTGTGTTTTCTTTGAAGGGGCTCCACAGGGGGGTTGTGGTGGGGGTGGGGGTCCACCATCCCGGAGTCTTTTCCTGTCTTTACTGTTTTCCGGCAGGGAACTTGAAACAGCAGCCCGCTTTCTGAGACAGACAGAGCTGTGATTGATCCTCCTCCTTCTGTGCTTTACTTGCTTGTCCACAGACATGATGAGATGTGAGTCAGCTTTCCTTCCGGCAGCCAGAAGTGATCTGTGCATTTCCCTTTGTGCTCTGGGTCCTCTTATCTCCGCTTTCAGATAAGGCAGCGGGTTATTTCAGGCAAAGCCTCATTGTTGCAGAATGTCTGGGTTTTTCTCCCTCCTGCCCCCAGGTGCGAGAGGGGCCTGGAGCACACCATCCCCCACTACATCACCACGTACTTGCCACTGCTGCTGGTCCTCGTGGGCAACCCCATCCTATTCCGAAAGACGGTGACTGCAGGTAAAGGGCAGGGAAGCTTCCCCGGGGAGGAGGCCACGGGATGAGCCCCAGGTCTTGGGCCCCAGTCATTATCTAGGACCCCTGACCTCATCTGTCATCCTGCAGAGATGAGCGGAATGAAGCTGGGGAGGGTGAGTGGGTTTACATCAGTGACAGGGAGCGAGCCCACTCAGTCACGGGCTAGATGAAGTCTTGGCCAGCATCCGTTATTTCACAGCTTGGGGACCCATGGACCTGTTCCCTTCTACCTGGACTCATCCTGGGTCTGTCCTTGGTGTGCCCCCAAAGACCCAGTGTCCTTGAAAACCAGTGGAGGGGGAGGTGGAAACAGGAGGGGAAAGGAAAGGTCAGCCATGGGCCAGGGGCAGAGATGTCCCTGGTGGGTTGGGGGGGCTGGCTCCCCCTGTGTTGTCTGGGCCCATGTCTTCTCCCAGCTGGGCAGGAAACAGGAAGGGGCGCGCAGGATGTGAGTCAGAGGCACCAGAATGTGTGCCCTGTGGGTCCCTCACAGGCAGAATTGGAATAAAGAAACACACCTCCACAGAAAGGTCACCAGAGGATCGACTGTGGATTGCAGAACTTTAAGCAACATGCTCTGCTACTTAGGGAGACAGCATCACCAAGGCTCTTTGGGTCTCCCTCTTTGTATCTGCATTGAAAACCAGTGTGTGTACACTTGTAACTAACACAACGTTGGAAATCAACTCTACTGCGATAAAAATTTAAAAACACACAGCCCCCATAGCGTATTAGAAGGAAAGAAAGTGAAGTCACTCAGTCGTGCCTGACTCTTTGTGATCCCATGGATTGTAGCCTACCAGGCTTATCCATCCATGGAATTTTCCAGGCAAGAGTACTGGAGTGGGTTACCATTTCCTTCTCCAGGGGATCTTCCCGACCCAGGGATTGAACCCAGGCCTCCCGCATTTTAGGCAGACACTTTTACCATCTGAGCCACATACAGCTTTTTAAAAAACATTGCTTTAAAACCTGGTGATTAAAAAATAATGATTCATTTACATCAAATAAGTGAAAACAGCGTGTAGAAAAAACACTGGAAAGAAATACAGTAAGATGCTAACAGTAGTTGTCTCTGGGTTGACCATGGGTTATTAATTTTTTTTTAAACTTCTTTTTATATTTTCCAACTTGTCTAAAGGAGGGATGCTAAATCTTTCAACATTTTAAAATAGCAAGTATGGGACTCCCCTGGTGGTCCAGGGGTGTTAGGACTAGGAGCTTTCACTGCAGGAGGGCCTGGGTTTAATCTCTGGTTTGGGAACTAAGATCCCACATGCAGAGAGTCTTGGCCAAAGAAAGAAAGAAATCAAGGATAAATTATTATTATTTTAAATTTTTTTGGCTGCACCTTTCAGCATGGGGCATCTTAGTTCCCTGACCAGAGATTGAACCTTCGCCCCCTATGTTGGATGCATGGAGTCTTATAACCACTGAACCACCAGAGAAGTCCCCTAGTAAATTATTTTTATTATAAAAATAATTTTTATATTTATATTTTTATAATAAAAATAATTTTATATTTATATTTTCATAATAAAAATAATTTTTATATTTATATTTTATATTTATAAAAATAATTTTTATAACAAAAATAAAAAGTATAAACTGTTAAAAATACAGTTCCTGAGCTAATAAAATCCAGATAAAATTGGAGGTCTAGTTAACAGCACTGTACCAGTCTTGTTTTTTTCATGCTGAGCAACGTGAGTGTGATTGTGGAAGACGTTAACATTGGGGGCAGCTGGTTGTAGCTATATGGGGACTCTACTATCTCTGTGTATCTTATATAAATCTAAAAGATTTCAAAAGTGAAAGTGAAAGTCATTTGAAAGACTGTGACCCCATGGGCTATAAAGTCCATGGAATTCTCCAGGCCAGAATACTGGAGTAGGTAGCCAGCCTTTCCCTTCTCCAGGGGATCTTCCCAACCCCAGGGATCAAACCCAAGTCTCCACATTGCAGGGAGATTGTTTTTTTTTTTTTTTTTTTTAATGATAAAAATGCATTTTTATTTGAAAAGTGTGCAGAAACAATCACTGAATACAGTTCTTGACTGTAATATTTAAACCCACACACCACAAAATCATTGAATGCTCTGATTTCTGAATCTACTAGAACTTTGGTACAACAAAATAATGACCTGACAGAGTCTGTCAGGCACCACAGTCTATTCAGGGGCACAGAGAATAAAAACTCCATGTTCAAGGTTTTAATTTACATTCATATCACTAGACAAAACAGAGATCTGAGTAGATGACAGACAAAACAATTGAACGTGCTTAGCCTAAAAATGAGGATAATATCACTTAAATGTAGACTGTTGGGATACAGTGAAGTACTTCAGTGTTAGGTCAAAACATTGTCTACTTTTAACACATTAAGCAGGATAACTTACTTTCCTCAAATAATTTCAGATACAGTCAGTATCTTTTACAAGGCTGCGGACACAAAGCCCTATTTATACAAGGAGGATTTTGACCAAATTTTAATATACTATTGTAAGACCCAGAATTCGGGCCTTTGTTCCAAGGAGGAAAAACCGCGCGACCCAATAAACGAGCCCAGCAGATGCAACACGCAAGAGGGTTTATTGTCGGCTGCGCAACCGGGTGACTCTGATCTCCTGGGAGGCAGAGCACACCGAACAGCAAATTGGGCAAGCTTTTTATAGACAAAAAACCATACTATCAGCATGTTACATACGAGTTACAAAGTGATTGGTTACACGCTTGCAAAGCAATCCTGTTGGTACAGATTTCGCGGGCTACATGTTTACAAAGCAATTCTATTGGTACAAACGGCGCGGGCTTTTTACTGGGGGTGGGGAATCCCACCATTTCACAGGAAACCGAAACCCAAGTCCCGGCTGCCTGCCAGCCCCAGCCCCGGCAGCCCCGGCAGCCCCGCATAATAAAACTTATTTCTCAGCTTCAAAAACCAACAAGAAAAATATCAGACACATGAATTATAGACACCGGTAAAAGGGAAACCAGATATCGACTAGTCAAAATACATCAAACAATTTTGCAGCCCCACACTATCTAGAATGTAATTGGATTCCTTGAAAGAAATACAAGATGACCTACAGAATGAAATGGAAATCATATTTATTTTTTCAATAACTTGAGATATATTAAACATTTTCAATCAAAGACAATGACCAGAGCTGACTACCCATTTCAAGTTTCTGATATCTCTACTGAAATTAGTGTTTCGTGCCTGCTATAACACTTGTGAACATGTGATTGTGAAAGTATGACTGTGATATTTTATTATTCTTAGCTTGGGATAATAGTGTCAGTTTGTGAAATGGAACATAATTTATAAACCAGTTTCTACATATGTTCTCTTTGGAGCCTGAAATGAACCCTGTGAGTTACACAGGCTTCAGAAGCCTCATATGAGAAGAAGCCATATTTCATGAAATATCCACAGCTCCCAAGTTGTTCTATCTGGCCATTTTCCTTTGTACAATAGTAGTCTTCCTCTCAAACAGTGTTTGAAAAAATAACCTTGAGAAGAGAAGAGTAAGGGTAAGCATATGTTATTGCTTTGCTAGGGACAAATAATATTTTGATGTGTCAACAATAGCCATTGGTTACATAAGGGATCCATCAGGATAAGAACAGACATGCAGCTCTGACAGAATTTGCCAATGACTAAGTCTACTGAGGGATAATAGCCATGACTTCCAAGACCTATTGGAAAGAAAAGGAACTGGGGAACAAATTTAAATAACCCAATTCAGAGATGATTTCTTTGTATTTTTTTTCTTCAAAAGATGACATGCTTTTAAATAACTGTGTTATTTTGGTACTCGTTTTTTTGTTTGTTTGTTTGTTTGCCTGTTATTCTCTCTAAATATGGATTAGAAAATATCTTAAACATAGACTGTTGGTAAAAAGAACTGTACAGAAAGGCCTTTGTGATGCTACTTCTTAAAAAATTAAAGTGCAATTTATGAGGAAATTAGATTCAGATAGGATAAATAAAATGGTTCTAAGTGTCTCAAACTTTGATGCCAATCATGAAATATTTGGTATTCAAATATTTTTATTAGCTTAGTTCTAAGGGCCTAAACTTCTACTTGGAAGATAAAAATAATAGGTAAATATTTGCCGTGGTGGTGGTTTAGTGACCAAGTCGTGTCTGACTCGTGCAACCCCATAGACTGTAGCCAGCTAGGCTCCTCTGTCCGTGGGATTCTCCAGGCAAGAATACTGGAGTGGGTTGCCATTTCCTTCTCCTGCAGGGAGATTGTTGACCAGCTGAGCCACAAGGGAAGCTGCAGAATCCTGGAGTGGTAGCCTCTCCCTTCTCCAGGGGATCTTCCTGACCCAGGAATCTAACAGGGGTCTCCTGCATTGCAGGCAAATTCTTTTCCAGCTGAGCTATCAGGGAAGCCACAAAGACTTCAAAGTAAACCTTTAAAAGCTATGTACGCCTCCCTCCCACCCCCACCCCATGCAGTGATGAGAGAAGCATGTTTAGTATATTGCTTCCTGCTCTTCAGGGTGACTTGCGGGCTCCTATCCACTTTGCTGCCCTTTGTAAATCATGAACATCACACACCGTTCCCCCCTGCTCTCCACAGTGGCCTCCTTACTGAAAGGAAGACAAGGCATTTACACGGAGAACGAGAGACGCCTGGGAGCCATGATCAAGACCCGATTCTTCAGAATAATGCTGGTTTTCATCGTTTGGTAACATGCGTCTTTTCCTTTAAACTGTCACTGGGAAGTCAAATGCAAATCGCTTGTCAGGTGCCTTCCCAAGTGTGACCTGAGTTCCAGAGCAGAGTCTTGGGAGAGGAAACCTTTTGAGGCTTGTCCAGATGGCCCTGGAGGCAATGCTCTCCAGACAGGAAGGCCAGTCTACAGTCATGACCTTCTAGAAAGATATTCACGTCCGCTCCAATTATAGAGAATCTCTAAGAACAGAAAATCCTCACTTTAACGTGGACACATCCCAACCACTTGCCTCCCGAGTATTGTCCCATTGCCGGGGTTAATGTTCAAATCAAATGCTTCATCATGCCTTCTAAACCAATCTTTTATTTTTACATCCATCTTTGTATTATTTTTCAATTAATTAATTATTATTATTATTTTTTGCTGCAATGTGAGGCATGTGGGATCTTACTTCCCCAGCCAGGGATTGAACCCTCATCCCTTGCACTAAAGTACCGAGTCCTGACCACTGGACAGCCAGGGAAGTCCCTGCATTTGTCTTGACAGCAGGGTTCCTGTATCTGATGAGACACAGGGGCGATGGCCCTTGTCTGTGTGATGACTCACAGCTCACGGCAACAAGGACAGAGACCAGGACTCCCCGGGCGGTCCAGTGGTTAGGACTCTTAAGCTCCCACTGCAGCGGGCAAGAGTTCCATCCCTGGTTCGGGTAACTAAGATCCCGAAAGCTGTGGGGCACAGCCAGAAAAACAACTAAAAATAATAATAATAAAAAGAAGCGTAGAGAGCAATCTTCATCCCCTCAGCAGCCTGCCCCCCACAGGCAGCCTGCCCCAGCATTTCAGGGGGGCTGTGTTCTGTGCAAATAGACCTGTGACAAGTACCAAATCAGAAAGCCCTTTGCTGCAGCGATGGAGTGATTTGCAAGACAGGACACACAGTGGTGGTTAATAATTTATCTGATGGGGGGAGGCTGGTTTGGACATTCTCCTGGGACAGCCGTGAGTTACCTACATCTGAAAATAGCCCGAGCCCGCCATTTCCAACTTCACTGACTTGCCGACACTAACATCAGAAAATTCTGACATAAAACATCAAGGTTTGTGTTGGTCTCCAGCAAGATGGCAGCTTGCTCGTCAAAGGAGGAATGACTTCTGGGCTATTTGACGTGTGCTAGAACCTTCCACCCAATGTGATGTTGATTGTGACCTTTGGAAGGGTCTCTTGGTCTCTGCTTTTGGCTGAGTGGGGTGCCATCTCTGAGGTTTAATTCTTGGGGTGCTGGTTCCTCCTGCAGCTACTTGGCCACCCCTCCTGGACTTCTAGGTCTTGGGAGACATGTTACCTGGAGCTTCTCAGGTGGTTCAGTGGATAAAAAAAATCTGCCTGCAATGCCAGAGATGTGGGTTCGATCCCTGAGTTGGGGAGTTCCCCTGGAGAAGAAAATGGCAACCCTCTCCAGTATTCTTGCCTGGGAAATCCCATGGACAGAGGAGCCTGGCGGGCTACAGTCCATGGGGGTTGCAAAGAGATGGACATTACAGACATACTCAGCACTCATGCATGCAGACATGTGCCCTGACCTCTGGCATTGAAAACAAATGATATTGTGACACAATTATCCTCCCACTAAAAAATAAGCAAAAATTTTTAAAAAGCAAATGATATTGCATGTTCTCTTTACCTGTGGCCCATTTTCTTTCTCACAGCTGGTTCTCAAATGTCATCAATGAAAGCCTTTTGTTCTATCTTGAAATGCAACCAGATATCAACAGTAGCTCTTTGAAACAGGTCAGAAATGCAGCCAAGACCACATGGTTCATGATGGTAGGTCAATCGTGATTTAAAATGTACTTCCTAAAGAAAAAAAAACAAAAAAACAAGCAAAAAAAAAAAAAAAACCCAGACAGGATTAAAACCACCGAGAAGTATAATCTATGTGTTATTAAATATGCAGTGAGTTGAAGAGGTTGCAGGTGCCCACATATCTGGCTGTGGTCCATGAGCTAGCTTGTGCATTCAATGTTGGCATCATTAAACGGATATGACTCTGGTAAGTCAGTTTGGCAAGTGTCTCAAACCTTTCAGGTAGACTAAGAATATCTGAGAATTTCTCTGGAAGAAATGTTTCAGACTGAAAAAGCCACAGAGTTGGAGGTATTCCTTAGAACACTATCCATAAATATAAAGCATTCTAGACAACCCACATCTTTTTTTTTTTTTTTAAAGGGCATGGTTAAGTAAATCACTGTCTTTGATCTTGATGCAATGGTATGCAGATGTTGAAAATGACAATGTAAAGTATGACAATTATGAAATCTCGTAATAAGTGAAAAATGCAGGATGTAGAGATTATACTCATTTCAACTCCCAAATCACACGTATAGGCAACAATATTGCCTAGAAACACAACACCATAATACGGTGGAAAGACCACAGATACATTGTCCTCGATGTTTCTAGTATATTGTGTCTCCACTACAAAAACTCCATACAGGAGCTGTTAGTGGAGAGATGCCTGGGTTTCCCTGGTGGCTCAGCAGTAGAGAATCTACCTGCCGATGAAGGAGACCCCAGTTCGATTCCTGGGTCAGGAAGTTCCTCTGGAGAAGGACATGGCAACCCACTCCAGTGTTCTTGCCTGGTGAATCCCATGGGCAGAGGAGCCTGGCGGGCTACAGTCCATGGACTTGCAAATTGTCGGACACGACAGCGAATAAACAAGTGAGAGGCACGCCGTGCCCTCAATTAAATACTTGTGTATTCAGTGTTGGCATCATTATCAGACAGATATGACTCTGGTAATCAGTTTTGCAAGTGTCTGAAACCTCTGAGGCAGACTAAAAATATCTTGGAATTTCTCTGGAAGACTGAAAAAGCCACAGAGTTGGAGGTATCCCTTGGAGCACTGTCCATAAATACAAAGCATTCTAGACAACCCACATCGTTGGGGTGATGCCCGGGACCTTCCTCTCCACCCCCTTGGTGTCCCCCACATACCTCTGAAGGCCCAGCACCTCCAAGCCAGTCTCTCTCTTGCCCCAAACCAGCCAATGGGGCGCGTCCCAGTTGAGGCCAGCGCTATGCACCGGAGTGACCCCTGTGAGCTCTGATGCCCGTGGGCGCCCTGACTTAGATGCTCTTTCTCCTCCCTCCCAGGGGATCCTGAATCCAGCCCAAGGTTTCCTCTTGTCCCTGGCCTTCTATGGCTGGACAGGCTGCCACCTGACGCTTCCAGGTCCCCGCAAGGAGATCCCATGGGACTCGATGACCACCTCTGCTGCCGAGGGGGCTCCCCCGTCCCCCGGGAGCCCTCACAAGCCCGGGGAAGGCCCCACTCCCAAGAAGGAGCTGCCAGGCGGTGCGCACACTTCTGACGAGGCCTTGAGCCTGCTGTCTGAAGGTAAGAGCCTCAAGGTAGGGGCAGGGCTAGGTTGGGGATCCCGGGCTCCCAAGGAACTCCTTTGTCAACAACCAGGAGGCTCTCTGCCCTGTTTTCTGGAACCAGCTTCAGGGCATGAGTGGAAAGGGATCACCTTAATCTTGCAGCTCATCACTTATAATGTGAGTGTGGTGCCTTTTCTCTGCCTGCGTGCCATTTGGCTTCAGTCCTGTTGAAGTCTCTGCGACCCCAGGGACTGTCACCCCGCCAGGCTCCTCTGTCCGTGGGGATTCTCCAGGCGAGAATACTGGAGTGGGTTGCCATGCCCTCCTCCAGGGGATCTTCCCCACCCAGGGACTGAGCACCACAGCCTTGTGTTAATGATCACTAGCTCTGCCTTGGGATGCATGACATTCTGAGTCTGAGATAAACGGTCACTTCTCACCCGGCACTGACATTTCCTGTAAGACAATGGACCGCAGGCAACCTGTCCTCTGGAGTTTTTTATGTGCAATTTTGGTTTGTCCACTTCATCTGGGGGTGTTTAAGACGAAATGCAGGTCACCCATCGCAGGCTCTTCTGCTCTGTCCTCTTCATTTCAAGACTCTCGCACTGTGGTCCTCAAATCGGTCCTCTTTTTAAAATCCTGCTCATCTAATTTGGACTGCCCTGGTGGCTCAGATGGTAAAGTGTCTGCCTACAATGCCGGAGACCCGGGTTCAATCCCTGAGTCGGGAAGATTCCCCTGGAGAAGGAAATGGCAAACCCACTCCAGTACTCTTGCCTGGAGAATCCCATCGATGGAGGGCTATAGTCCGTGGGGTCGCAAAGAGTCTCACACAACTGAGCAACTTCACTTTCACTTTTCAGCTAATTTGTGGTTAATGTCCATTAGCCCAACTGATATGGAGGATGAAAGTATCATTTTAAGGCCCAAATAATGCTTCTCTGAAGCTTGAAAGTGAAGTCACTCAGTCGTGCCCGACTCTTCGACCCCATGGACTGCAGCCTACCTGGCTCCTCTGTCCATGGGATTTTCCAGGCAAGAATACTGGAGTCGGTTGCCATTTCCTTCTCCAGGAAAACTTCCCGACCCAGGTATCAAACCTGGGTCTCCTGCATTACAGGCAGACACTTTACTGTCTGAGCCACTAGGGAAGGGTTTCTTTAAAGCTTATCAGTTACTAAAGCTACTACATATATTTAATATTTATATATTCATGTATATCTATTTATATCTATTGATTATAAATATTCATTACATATACCTTTCGTAAACTTACTATTACCCTGTAGTTGATCGTTTGCTCTATATTCTGAATTCATGGTTACAAAAAGTTCATTCTAATCAAGATGGTTAATGAGAGAGACAGTAACGACCAGACTATGAGCTGTATTCCTAATTAAATCTCAGTGACCATCACGGCTGTGACAACTGATTCATTTTTACGCTCCCTCATCTATGCAGATTTTATCCCCTTGAACGATCCTTCTGGAGTGGACGTTTTGCTGTTAGCGTTGAGTAGCGAGACTGAAAATCCTTTCCAAGAAGAAAACACATGTTTGCAGCACCTCCTCTGGGGGCCGGGGGCTGGACTCCCACAAAGGCTGCTTGGGGATGAGGCTACCCCACCCCTTCCTTCTGTCCCCACCAGGGCCTTGAAGGTCTCCCTCTTGCCACTTCCCTACACTGGGGCCAGCTGAAAGCACTTTTAACCAGAATGCATCACCTTGCATCCCATGGACCATCTTGCATTCATACCTCATGCTTGACTGCTACATCTGGGAAGGGCCAATAGTTGTTTAATAATTATGCTAAATTACATGTTTGATGGCAAATTAGTCCTAAAAGGCTTCAGTTCAGTTCAGTTCAGTCACTCAGTCATGTCCGACTCTTTGCGACCCCACGGACTGCAGCACACCAGGCCTCCCTGTCCATCACCAACTCCCAGAGTTTACTCAAACTCATGTCCATAGAATTGGTGATGCCATCCAACCATCTCATCCTCTGTTGTCCCATTCTCCTCCCACCTTCAATCTTTCCCAGCATCAAGGTCTTTTCTAATGAGTCAGTTCTTCACATCAGGTGGCCAAAGGATTGGAGTTTCACCTTCAACCTCAGTCCTTCCAATGAACATTCAGGACTGATTTCCTTTAGGAAGGACTGGTTGGATCTCCTGTGGTCCAAGGGGCTGTCAAGAGTCTTCTCCAACACCACAGTTCAAAAGCATCAATTCTTTGGCGCTCAGCCTTCTTTATAGTCCAACTCTCACATCCATACATGACCACTGGAAAAGCTATAGCTTTGACTAGACAGACCTCTGTCAGCAAAGTAACGTCTCTGCTTTTTAATACGCTAAGTTGGTCATAGCTTTTCTTCCAAGGAGTAAGCGTCTTTTGATTTCATGGCTACAGACCCAATCTGCAGTGATTTTGGAGCCCAAGAAAATAAAGTTTCTCACTGTTTCCGTTGTTTCCCATATATTTGCCATGAAGTGATGGGACCAGGTGCCATGATCTTAATTTTTTGAATGTTGACTTTTAAGCCAACTTTTTCAGTCTTCTTTTTCATGAAGACATTCTTTAGCTCCTCTTTGTTTTCGGCCATAATGGTGGTGTCATCTGCATATCTGAGGTTACTGATATTTCTCCCCGCAACCTTGGTGCCAGCTTGAGCTTCATTCAGTCCAGCATTTTGCATGATGTATGTATTTTTCATGAAGCTAAATAAGCAGGGTGACAATATATAGCCTTGACATACTCCTTTCCCAGTTTAGAACCAGTCCATTGTTCCATGTCCAGATCTAACTGTTCCTTCTTGACCTACATACAGACTTCTCAGGATGCAGGTCAGGTGGTCTGGTATTCCCATCTCTTTAAGAATTTTTTACAGTTTGCTGTGATCCACACAGTCAAAGGCTTCGGCACAGTCAATAAAGCAGAAGTAGATATTCTTCTGGAATTCTCTTGCCTTTTTTATGATCCAACGGATACTGGCAATTTGATTTGTGGTTCCTCTGCCTTTTCTAAATCCAGCTCAAACATCTGGAAGTTCTCAGTTCACATACCATGGAAGCCTAGCTTGGAGAATTTTGAGCATTACTTAAAGGCCTAAGAGTAACTAATTGTAAGATTTAAAGAACTCTTAGACATGATGCTTAAAGATTTAAGGGATTCTTTGTAACATACAAGTTAGGGTACTATGTCAGATATATCTCAAAAGAGCTGGGGAGAAAAAAAGGGTTGAGATTTTCTTAACACATTTTTTAAACTGAGACTTTATGATGAATAAGCACTTTCTTTAAATTGTAGCAACATTTGTCAAGCTTATTAGAGGCAAGGTGACTTAACGAACTAAGTATAAGGGATGCAAGAGCCGTGACAGTAACCTCCAGGAAGGGTTCCTGGCGTCTGGGCACAGGACTCCTCATCTGGGCCTCCTCCACATGGGCTGAGCACTAGCCCTTCTTGCAAATCTCCTTCAGTATTTCTTGACCTCTAATCAGGTAATAATGACCATGATTCTCATAAGATTATGTAGACTGTGCAGTGTGTGTTTACATAGTGCTGGGACAAAGAGGGCATTCAATAAACACTAAATCTATTAAGAATGCCTAAGTAACACTGTGATGTGCTAAGTCACTTTAGTCTTGTTTGACTCCGTGCGACCCTATGGACCGTAGCCCCCTATGGACTGTAACCCCCCCCCAGGCTCCTCCATCCACGGGCTCCAGGCGAGAATACTGGAGTGGGTTGCTGTGCCCTCCTCCAGGGGACCTTCCCGACCCAGGGATTGAATGCGCATCTCTTATCTTCTACCTGCATTGGCAGGTGGGTTCTTTACCACTAGGGCCAACTGGGAAGCCAATGACATATTCATAAATTGAGTGGGAAGATGAAGCAAATGTTGGGGAGGAATAGAACTAAATGGCCATGAAGGGGACTTCCCTGTTGAGCCAGGAGTTAAGACTCAGTGCTGCCCCTGCAGGGGGCAAGGGTTCAATCCTTAATCTGGAACTAAGCTTCCCACATGCCATGTGGTGTGGCCAAAAAAAAAAAAAAGAAGGATCATGAAAATTTCCAATCTTCATTTAAAATATCAAGGCAGAGCAATCTGGGCTAAAGATGTGCGTTCAGTTCGGTTCAGCTCAGTCGCTCGGTGGTGTCCCACTCTTTGCGATCCCATGGGCTGCAGCATGCCAGGTGTCCCTGTCCAACACCAACTCCCAGAGTTTGCTCAAACTCGTCTCCATCGAGTTGGTGATGTCATCCAACCATGTCATCCTCTGCTGTCCCCTTCTACTCCCTCCTTCAATCTTTCCCAGCATCAGGGTCTTTTCGAATGAGTCAGGTCTTCACATCACGTGGCCAAAGGATTGGAGTTTCAGCTTTAGCATCAGTCCTTCCAATGAATATTCAGGACTGATTTCCTTTAGGATGGACTGGTTGGATCTCCTTGCAGTCCGAGGAACTCTCAAGGGTCTTCTCCAACACCACAGTTAAAGATATGGGTACAAGTCAGCAAACAGAATCACTCCTACATACAAGACGCCCGCATCTATGCTGCAGGCTGTATGCTAAGGAACCAGAAGGCCTGAGGAGCCGGAGGCCTTTTCGAATAAAGTGGTAATCTTGGAAATGAGATAAGGCTGCCTTAATCTCAGGCGTGTTTCCTTTCTCCTTTCCAGCCACTTTGCTTTCATAAGACATAAAATACTGTTATGTGTCAGAGAAAAGCCCAGAGATACAAGCCTCTCCCCGTCTGCACTGTTAGGAGGAAGCTTGACTTGCTTATCATATCCTTAAGCCTCTATCTGCTACTTCAGGATTCATTTCCAGGCCAACAGGCTTCTACCGAGCCTCCGTCATTAAGCGTCTAACACGGTGTCTGGCACTTACTCGCCACTTAACAGAGAAGTCAACTGAATTTGAACAAATATTCACTGAGTGCTTGCAACCCGGTCAAAACCACTTTAGCTGCGGCGGGGGCTGGGGTGTGAGCATCTCTGAGGAGTATCACGTGGGGAACTTAGAAATAAAGACTTACAAATAAATAAAAGGCTGAACTTTCATGTCGTTTGGCAGTGCTAAGCTGGAGAGTGGCAGGTGGGGAAGAGAACTGTCAACGGGTGTTTACAGATTCTGCATTTTTATCTTGCGGCCAGCAAAAGGCCAGTTAAGGTTTCTGAGCGGAGACAGAACGCTTACATTTGCTCATAGGACTAACCTAGTGACTGGAAAATTCCATGGATGGAGGAGCCTGGTGGGCTACAGTCCAGGGGGTCACAGAGAGTCGGACACGACTGAGCAACTTCACTTTCACGACTGTGGCAACAGTTCACAGTGAGAGGATTTTGTGTATAATTCCTGATGACAACTTGAGTTCAAAATACAAAGAGCATCTCTGTGAAGAATCAGGATTTCCCACAAGCTGTCCCATCTTTCCAATAATCCCTTGCTTTTCCATACGTCCTCCTTCTCCATGCAATCCCCAGTGTTTCCCACAAAGCTCTATTTCCCTGTAATTCCCCACTTCTCTCTCCAACCCTGCGTCTTTTCTGAAGCTCCACACTTCTCCCACAGTTTCTTTCCTATAATCCTTGCCTTGCCCACAACTTTCCATTTGCCCACAGCTTTCTGTTTCATTCCAGAATTCCTCTTTCAAATAATTTAACTTTCCCACAGGTCTTTGCTATCTGTCGTCAATCTCATATCGCCATTTTATCTGCTATGGTTCTGTTCCCAACCACATTTCAGTTCTTCTGCCATTTTATTCTTCTACGATTTTCTGTTCTCATTTTTGTTTTTTTCTTTTCCACAACTACCCATTCATCCCACAATTATTCTCCCAGGGCTCCCACAACCCTCTTTTCCACGATGACCAGCCTCTCCCACAACATGCTTTCCCCATAATGAAACAGAGTTAAGACTGTATGGTTCTTGCCCACCCTCCGGCCTTCCATCATGTTCTCTGCCTGCCTGTTGCTGGTGGAGAAGTTTAGTCAAAGAATAAGTTTAATCAGAGAGATGAGACATGCTGAAACAAAGGAAAACAATCAGAGGAGACCAAATAATAATAATGTAGTTATTTAGTGAGACTTCTGCCGTAGCTCAAATGGTAATGAATCTGCCTGTGAGGCAGGAGACCCGGGTTTGATCCCTGGGTTGGGAAGATCCCCTGGAGAAGGGAATGGCAGCCCACTCCAATATTCTTGCCTGGACAATTCCATGGACAGAGAGGAGCCTGGTGGGCTACAGTCCACGAGGTTGCAAAGAGCTGGGACATGACTGACCAACTAACACATATACACAAGGACCTTTAGTTCTTTCTGAAGGGCTATAGATAATATTCTGAGCCACATCCTGTGAGCTGTCTTATAGATACCAAAACAGACCAGGTGGAAAGGTTAATTATATGATGACCTGACTGTACCCAGGACTTGAGCTGCCAACAATTCCCAGAACTCACTGCAAAGACATGGGGACACTTGCACCCGGGAACTAAAGATTATCTGTGCCTAAAACAACCATGATGACACTAGCCAGATAACCGATGACCAATGTGAAGATGATGATCAGAGATGACTATACCGTTTCAGCATGTAACCACCCCCCCCCCAACTTTGTCTATAAAAGTTCTCACCCCCTGCCTATCGGGGAGTTGGCCTTTGGACAGACATCTGCCACCCTCCCCCTGCAGTTGCCGGCATCTGAAATAAAGCAAATTTTTCCTTTCCACCAACCTGGCCTGTTTACTGGCTTTTGAACGGCGCACAGCCAGACCCTTTCATGCATATCTTTTGGTAACATTAATTCTCTGTTCTGACAATTCCGTATCTCTCCTCCAAGTTCCTGTCCTTTCCCACAGCACCCTCTCTCACGATTCTGTCTCTCCCACCTCTCTGTATCCTCTGACACAATTCCGTGGCTCCCAGAGTTCCTTTTTCTCTTCTGAATGCCACTCTTTCTCACGGTTCTCTTTTCCCCCATCATCCCACATCTCCCTCTTGCAGTTTTCTCCTCTTCTGCAATTCTGTTGCTCTCACAAGACCTTGTCTTTCCCTCCACTGCCGGTTTCCTCTTTCTTTGTTCTCCCTCCACACATGGTTCTATTTTGCACAATTCTTCCCTTGAGCTTCAGAGTTCCCTGTTCTGTCCCACACATTCCCATTACCTTCCACGTGTTTCTACTCTGTCTCATCCATCGTGTTGTCTCTTATTCTTTCCTGCCACCCACGTGCGGTCCACAAAACTCCAGGTGGCTCCATGGGTTGCCAATGCCAGGGGAGTCAGGGAGTTAACACACCCCTAGGGCTCCAATCTGTCAGGCCGGCTAAACCTGGAAGGCGATTCCACGACTTGCAGGGGATTCAGGGCTAGGTGTCATACGTTCTCTATAGCTTTTGCTCCGTGCCTCCCGGTTGGGGTTGCTCATCTAGGGCTCTGAGATGTCAGGGGATCCAAGAGACAATGGCCCAGGGCCCAGGAGACGACACGCCTCCCAGAACGGTAGGTCTACATGGAGACAGGAAGCTCCCAAGAGCCCGCCTGGACTGGCGAGGCTCACTGCCGGGAGTTGCTAGGAAGGGGCCCTGGCCCTTGGGCACTGTGAGGTCACCAGCAGCTGCACTTCCTGCAAGGACACTCGGGTATTCACATGCCACCAATGCTGAATGAGTACACACCCGCCACGGCCTTGTTGGATTTGCTGAGACCAGACGAGGAACCCATGGAAAGGCAGACATGCTGGAAAGCACTCAGTGCAGACAGCAGACCAACTCAGCCCAGGTGGGGTTAGGCTTGGGAGAGGGGGAGAAGGGGTCATCTGCAATGGTGCTGGCATCTGAGACTCATAGAGCGGTTGTGGCAAGAAGGGGTCTCCCTTGTGGAGCCTGAGGGGACAGCAAAGGATGCAAGAACTTTGAAGAAAAAAAAAAAAACAACACAGGGTGAAGAGCATGCCCTAAAGTGTCAGGTCACGAGGGTGGGTGCTCAGCTGAGACCTCGATCATGAGCCACCGTGTAATTCTCCAGGCCGTGGTCTTTCTGCAAGAACTACAGAAACTGCACACAGGTTCCCACGAACTCAGGATGTGAGTGTTAACAGTGTGGGGTGACCCTGTGAGAAATCAAAGCCTTTGTGAAGCGGCTCAAGCAGGAATGCGGTTTTGGAGCTGGAAGTTGTCTTCCCAGCTGCTGCCTGGTTTCCAGCTGAGCTGTTTCAAATCCTAAAAGATGATGCTGTGAAAGGGCTGCCCTCAATAGGCCAGCAAATTTGGAAAACTCAGCAGTGGCCACCGGACTGGAAAAGGTCAGTTTTCATTCCAGTCCCAAAGAAAGACAATGCCAAAGAATGCTCAAACTACCGCACAATTGCATTCATCTCACACACTAGCAAACTGAGGCTCAAAATTCTCCAAGCCAGGCTTCAACAGTACATGAACTGTGAACTTCCAGATGTTCAAGTTGGGTTTAGAAAAGGCAGAGGAACCAGAGATCACATTGCCAATATCTGCTGGATCATTGAAAAAGCAAGAGAGTTCCAGAAAAAACATCTACTTTTGCTTTATTGACTACACCAAAGCCTTTGACTGTGTGAATCATAACAAACTGTGGAAAATTTTTAAAGAGATGGGAATACCAGACCACCTGACCTGCCTCCTGAGAAAGCTGTATGCAGGTCAGGAAGCAACAGTTAGAACTGGACATGGACCAACAGACTGGTTCCAAGTAGGAAAAGGAGTACATCAAAGCTGTATATTGTCACCCTGCTTATTTAACTTATAGGCAGAGTACATCATGAGAAACGCTGGGCTGGAGGAAGCACAAGCCAGAATCAAGATTGCCAGGAGAAATATCAATAACCTCAGATATACAGATGTTACCACCCTTATGACAAAAAGTGAAGAAGAACAAAAGAGCCAGTTGATGAAAATGAAAAAGAGTGAAAAATTTAGCTTAAAACTCAACATTCAGAAAACTAAGATCATGGCATCCAGTCCCATAACCTCATGGGAAATAGATGGGGAAACAATGGAAACAGTGAGAAACTTTATTTTTGGGGGCTCCAAAATTACTGAAGTTTGGGACTGCAGCCATGAAGTTAAAATACACTTGCTTCTTGGAAGAAAAGCTAAGACCAACCTAGACAGCATATTAAAAAGCAGAGACATTACTTTACTGACAAAGGTCCGTCTAGTCAAAGTTATGGTTTTTCCAGTGGTCATGTATGGATGGGAGAGTTGGACTATCAAGAAAGCTAAGAGATGAAGAATGGATGCTTTTGAACTGTGGTGTTGGAGAAGACTCTTGAGAGTCCTTTGGACTGCAAGGAGACCCAACCAGTCCATCCTAAAGGAAATCAGTCCTGAATATTCATTGGAAGGACTGATGCTGAAGCTGAAACTCCAATATTTTGGCCATGTGATGTGAATAACTGACTTCTTGGAAAAGACCCTGATGCTGGGAAAGATTGAAGGCGAGAGGAGAGGAGAAGGGGACGACAGAGGATGAGATGGTTGGATGGGATCACTGACTCAACGGACATGAGTTTAAGCAAGCTCTAGGAGTTGGTGGTGGACAGGGAAGCCTGGAGTGCTGCAGTCCATGGGGTCACAAAGAGTTGGACGCGACTGAACTGAACTGACTGCTTGGTCTCCAGGAGGAGCGGGTTCTCTGCTCCAGTAAAACGGCTGCTCCCACCATCTCGATGGGCAGCCTGGACTCTCCTGAGATGTGGCTGCAGGGTCCATGGCCATTGACGTGAGCCCTTCCCCCACCCCCCCATTCTCTAAATTCCTCTGCTCTCTGAGGGCTCATCACTCTTGGTGTGACCTACTCTGACCTAGATCCCCCTGGACTCATCTTCATCCTTCCCCGGGAGGACTCTCCGAGTGCCTCTCCCCACACAGGTCATGGTACGGTTTCTTGTGGTGGTCATGGAGACGCTACAGGCACACACTTGCTTTTTCTTGGTCATAATCACAGCATCTTCCTGCATCTCAGGCTTCTCCAGGTATTTACATCCCTGAGGCTCTCTCTTCTCTTCCTTGAGTGGTCTCCAAAACTCTGCATGTGTTAAACAGGGCTCGTTTCTGCCTGTCTTGATATATCAGTGTCTTAATGCTCAGAGGGACCTGTGTGGCCTCCCTCTGGTATCAAGGCCATGACCCCACGAGATTTATGCATCCCACATTTGTTTATGGAGTCCCTTCTATGTGTCAGGGGTCACACATACTATGGCAACTAAGAGAGATGAATGCACTGTCCACGACACTTTCCATTCTAGCAGAGAGAGAATGAAAATCACAAAGAATTGAAGGATGTCCCTGGTGGTCCATGGGGAAGAATCCACTGGCCAGTGCCAGGGACATGGGTTCGATCCCTGGGTCAGGAAAACTCCCACATGCTGGGGGGGCAACGAAACCCATGCACCACAAGTCCTGACCAGGAAGTGCTATGAAGGACCCCAGTGATTCCTTGGTGGTCCTTGGTGCTGTGAAGGACTCTTGGTGGTCTGGTGGTTAAGAATTTGCTTTGCAATGCAAGGAACGACAGTCTGACCCCTGGTCCAAGAAGATCCCACATGCCACGGGGCAACAAAGCCTGTGTGCCACCAACTACTCGGCCTATGAGTCACAAATACTGAAATCCGTGCACCCTAGAGTCTGCTCTGCACAAGAGAAGCCACTGCACTAAGTCCGCTTACTGCAGCTAGAGAAAGCCCATGTGTAGCAACAAAGGCCCAGCACAGCTACAAACAAATAATTTAAAATAATGCACTTAAAGCACAAGTGACTCAAGGGGAAAAAAAAAAGTTTGGACGTCATCAAAACTAAAAGCGTTATAAAGGAAAAGGGAAGTGCTGTGAGCAATGGCATATCTGTAGAGGGCAGGAGACTGGTCTTAGCCAGGCGTCCAGGACACCTCCTTGAGAATGAAGTAACATTTGAGTTGAGACCTGAGTGCAGGGTGGGAGTGAGCCACAAGAAAATCCAGAGAGTTTCATAGGCAGAAAAGGGGACGTGCAAAGGCCCTGTGGCAGGACTGAGCTTGGGTGTAAAGAAGCCTGTGCTTGAAGGTTCTGAGCGAGCAGAGGGCTGTGATGGGAACAGGCTGCAGCCGTCCGCAGGGTGTGTAGGTTGAGGGAATTTGAGATTTGGAGGTTTTCAGCAATGGCAGGTTTCCACCTGCGTCATGCACAGTTGAAAAGGCCACCCTTCCCTATGTCTTCCATGGCTCATTCCTCACACGCATGCACGCACACACACACACACACACACACATACACAGACACACACCCCTAGAACCTGGCACAACAGCAGGCAAGCGTGGGTATTTCTGCCCTGAGAGAATAATTCGCACATCTGCTCCCACAGGGTCCGGAGGAAGGTGTGTCACTGGGATGGATTAAACGGGCCTCTAGGAGTACAGTTTTGGCCAATGACGCCTGGCTTTTCATTCCACTGATGGCTCCGCACACCCTTCCTCCTCTTCCTCCAACCACATGGCATCATCTGTGAAAAGGCCCCTCTCAGTTTTAGCAAGAGAAGGCCTCCAGGCACGTCCTGGACTTGCACCAGAGGTTTCCAGGTGACCACTGCCCGAGTGACCCCTCTAGGAGCACAGACCACTGAGATATCTGGACCCTTGATTTAGCGCAAGGCCCAGGGCCCCGAAGCTGCGCGGTGTCAACAGGCCCGGTTTCCATTTGCTCTGCAGTGCCCACGAGGATTGGCTGAGAGTGTCTCAACGTGGGCTAGTGCGGAGGATACACTCATGACGTGAATCAAGTTGCCCGAGATGATTCCGTAGGGTTCGCTCTGTCCTTTGGGATGCCTTAATCCCACGTAGGTGGACGTATTGTGCATTTTTCTTTTTTCCTCTTGAATACGGCCGTGCAACATGTGAAAGGCACTCCCAGACACTTAGGCTGACTCGTGACATTCTTTCTTCCTCCCCAGGTTCCGATGGCAGCACCATCGAAATCCACGTCACAAGCGTGTCCCGCGGCGGCAAGGCGGCGGACTCTGTTCCGCAAGTCCGAGGAGACCCGTAGAGAGGACGAGACGGGGCTGGGGCGGGAGGGGAGGGGTTGTCCGGGCCCTCTGTGTGCGTTTTCAGACGCGAGGGTTCTCATCCCTTACACAGTGGTCTCGCCCCCGCAGTCAGCACACTGCGGGGTGTAGTCTACGCCACCCTCCCCCCCACCTCCCCACGAATCTTCTTGCCAGCACAGTTAAGAGCGTGTTCCCTGGAAGCCTCTGTGTGACGCAGAGGCCCACCGTGAGCCTGTGCTTGGGAACGAAAGGCAGATTCCCTTCAAGACCAGCAGCTTGTCCTGAGTGTCCGTGGACGTTCGTTTTTCTGATCTGGCTGTAATGTCAACGCCAGACCCAGGTCCTTTGTAGAGTCAATAATGACAATAAAGAAGTAGTTGTGTCTGAGCTCCCAGCCTGGCTTGGGGTGTGTCTGAATAATACCTCTAAGCGAATGCTCTTGTTTAAGATAAGTGATGATGCAGGGACCGGTGACGCACCTGGGAGCAAGTTCCTCATCCACCACTAGGGGGCAGAGGAGGGCAGGCTTGGACCACCAGGTTAGCCTTTGGTGGGTCCTCAGCTGTGCTGAGCGGTGGTGATTCAGTCTAAGGGAAGCTTCCGTTCCGTTCAGTCACTCAGCGTGTCAGACTCTTTGCGACCCCATAGACTACAGCACGTCAGGCCTCCCTGTCCATCACCAGCTCCCAGAGCTTGCTCAAAGGCATGTCCATTGAGCTGGTGATGCCATCCAACCATCCCCTTCTCCTCCCGCCTTCAATCTTTCCCAGCATCAGGGTCTTTTCCAAGGAGTCAGTTCTTCGCATCAGGTGTCCAAAGTATTGGAGCTTCAGCATCAGTCCTTCCAATGAATATTCAGGACTGATTTCCTTTAGGATGCTCTGGTTGGATCTCCTTGCAGTCCAAGTCTTCTGCAACACCACAGATCAAAAGCATCAGTTCTTTGGCACTCAGCCTTCTTCATGGTCCAACTTTCACATCCACACATGACTATGGGAAAAACCGTAGCTTTGATTACATGGGCTTAGGAAGGACCTGACTCTGCTCAGATCATTGCCAACATTTCCATCTTTCCATAATTTTACATATATAATAATATAAAGCTGTCCTTTGGTATTCATGAGAGGGGACCCCCATGGATACCAAAATCCACAGATGCCCTCCACATCTGCATTCTACATTTGCAGGGCAGTGTGGAGGACTGTTTACAGACTTTATGTATTATAAACATACATGTGTTTTGGGGGACAAAAATACTGTACATACTACACACAGGAGACACAAGCCACCTAGATAAGTCTATGGCACAAGCACACACCATTTCCTCAGTTTTGCCACGTGACCCTCATTCACATCAAGATCAGAACTCTGTCTTGCTTGGGGAAAGCTGTCCAGGCTGCTTCTGGATTTGTGCTTTTGGAGTCCTAGGGCCACAGAGGGGATTCAGGGCATCCCATGACCATGAACGTGGTATCTAGGGCTGCAAGCTCCTAAAGCTGCATGTGTTATGTTGTCACAGCCACCTTGACCCAAAATGTCTAGCAGTGGTAAAAAGGACTTTTGAGATTTTCTGGGTTCTTAACCTCTGTATTGATATCCTGTCTGCCTGAATCATCAGAAGCCCCGAGGTCTCTCCTCTGAGGGTTCCTCCTTCCAAGCGAGACACAGCCCCAACCCAACTCTAGAGCAAAAATGCTAGCTGCTGGCTTTCCCAGGCTCCCTTGCAGCTAGAGCGCGTCTCAGACGGGCCTGGCGCGGCTGAGGGGACTCATGCCCCAATTCAACGTTGGAAGCTGATGCACAAGGCAATGGGCTGTGCAGAAGCAATTCTGGGGAGGGGTTGGCAGCTGGAATGTCTGCTTTGGAAGGCGGCCTGGGTGAATTCCTAGGGGCCAGCCCAGCGTCTGGCATTGAGGTGTGGGCAGCTCCCCAGTGCTGTGTGTGTTACCTGCATGGGCCCGATTCTGTGTCTGGCTCTGGCTGCTTCTGTCTGTCCTGCCCCCACACCTGGGATACCCCAGAGCTGCTTAGTATACTTGTAAGTCATTCTGGCTTCCATTAGCCAGAGTCTAGTGGCTGAGCTGGTAAAGAATCTGCCTGCAATGCAGAATACCTGGGTTTAATCCCTGGGTCGGGAAGATCCACTGGAGAAGGAAATGGCAACCCACTCCAGTATTCTTGCCTGGAGAATTCCATGGACAGAGGAGCCTGGCGGGCTACACACAGTAGCAAAGAGTAGCAAAGAGTCAGACATGACTGAAGTGACTAACAGTTTCACTTTCAGCTCAGTTCAGTCGCTCAGTTGTGTCTGACTCTTTGCAACCCCACAGACTGCACCACGCCAGGCCTCCCTGTTCATCACCAACTCCCGGAGTCCTCCCAAACCCATGTCCATTGAGTCGGTGATGCCATCCGACCATCTCATCTTCTGTTAGCCCCTTCTCCTGCCCTCAATCTTTCCCAGCGTCAGGGTCTTTTCCAGTGAGCCAGCTCTTCGCATCAGGTGGCCAAAGGATTGGAGTTTCACCTTCAACATCAGTCCTTCCAATGAACACCCAGGACTGATCTCCTTGAGGATGGACTGGTTGGATCTCCTTGCAGTCCAAGGGACTCTCAAGAGTCTTCTCCAACACCACAGTTCAAAAGCATCAACTATTCAGTGCTCAGGTTTCTTTATAGTCCAACTCTCACATCCATACATGACCACTGGAAAAACCATAGCCTTGGAAAGTGTTTAAATGAGCCTACTCATTGCCCTATTGCAGATTCCCCACCTCCTCACTCACAATCATGTTTTTGGTGGAGTTTCTCTCAGTAACTGTCTCAAGCCTAAGTGTTTCTCTTTATAGGAGCTCCCATGCTCCAGAGTTATTATTATTAACTTCAAGGTTCAGGGGACGGTAACACTTTTAACAGTCCCTGCCTGCCCCGACCCCTGTGGAGTCTACCTCCCCTTGACTTCCCATGCGGCTCTCGGGGTGGATCTGTATCTTCACTTTGCTTACCTTGTGCATGGATGAAGACACTTTGCAGAAAAAGGGAGCTAGGCTGGGGGAAAAAAACCCCAAAATACCACCCAATTCGGAGTCTTTTGTAAAGGTCCATTATCTGCTGCCCACGCCTTCTCACGCATGTAAACTAGTGATTTGCAGGCTCCCATCACCAACAGTGACCAAAACCAGTGCCCACAGGGGCACAAAGACCTCCCCATGAGTATGAAGAACACCTCAAAGACCTTTTAGGAACATCACCCAGATGTGGGCCCCTAAAAAAAAACAAGTTCTCTGCCCTGTGAGTGGAAACTCGGATTCCCAAAACAAATTGGGGAGGGGAGGGGTCTCAATGGACAAATATTTTTAGAATCAGTGCAGCAAAGGCTTCCAGAGAGATGATAGTTAGGTAAAAGCTAGGGCCATCTGGTCTCAACCCAGTTTCCATGACAGCACAAAGGGGCCTCCTTGCAGCTGTGACCGAGCTACCAGCGTGTTGCTGCAGCTACGGAAGCCCAAGTTCCACCACCCTCGTTTACCAGTGCTTCAGTCCTGCCACGCAACAACCCTGGTGGGTTCATGACACGGGTCACCCCAGACTCTTCAGCAGAAGGGCTCAGAGCTTCACCCCAGATCCGCCGCGTGAGAGCACGCTCGGTCAGCTCGGTAAGTCTTACAAAAAAAAAAAGAGAGAGAGAAATAATAGAATCAGGCAGGTCTGCACCCTGGCAACACTGGGGCAGAAGCAACAGCCCAAGTCTGGCGCGATTCCCATGCAGGGTCAGCTTGTGGCCGGAGGCTCTTTGGGGTGACTCCCATGCATGGCCAGATGCAGCCCATCTGGCCGCCTCTGTGTCAGTTCCCCGCTGCCTGTCACTAGGGGTGGGGTGGACATTGCTTCAAAGTGACCATGTGGCTTCTGTTTATGGATTACAGTGGCATAAAGGGAACTGGTCACTGTCTGCACGTGTCTGCCTGCGGTCACCGGCTGTCCCTATGACTTTAGGCTCTTTTTAAGTCTATTCATGTGGAACTCAAAACTGCCAGTGACCCAAGCCTGCCGACAGAACATCCATCTGCTTTAAGACTTTTCTAAAACAGCCAGCCTGAAACAAAGTAACGAGAAAGAAACTAGCTACAAAAAAAAAAAAAAAAAAAAAAAAAAGCATGCTCGCCTTTCACATCCTAAGGCATCTACACTCCTCTGGTCTCTTCACCTGGTTTACAACCAGCCGGTTGTAAAAGCAGCCCAGGCCCCTGCCCATCTCTCCTGGAGGAAAAAACACAAGAACTTGGGGACTTGACTCAGTGGAGCTGACAGTCAGCGGGGGCCCCCCAGAGATGCCGCCCCAGATGAACAAAGAAAGCACACGCGGAAAGTTCTCTATCAAAATAGAGCAATTTATTCAAGACAACCGAATATGGTTTGTTGATTCTCTCTTGGAACAAATGGACCATCACACACACATACACACACACGCGCGCGCGCGCACACACACACACATACACACATGGTGATTCTCTTTCCAGGAGCGCGTGAGGGTGAGGGCTGCTGTGGGGGATTGGTGGAGAGCACGGAACGGGGTGGGGGCCGTGTGGATGGGACAGAAGCTGGAAGATGCGGACAGGACATCTGGCTGTACGTCTGACACAGACAATAAAAACCGCAGAAGCCAGAAATTCACAAACCTCGGGGAGCGGAGGGAGGGAGACACTCTGCATTGGATGGGAAACACGATCGGAAAAAAAAAAAAAAACACAGCAACAACAAAAAAGTGGGCCGAAAGGTTAAAAAAAAAAAGACACCGAACAAAGTAGACCCTTGCTCCCGACAAAGTGCACTTCGCTTGGCTCCGAGATCTCTTTTCAGAAAGACAAAGTGAACATCGCGGAGATGCAGCCGGCGAGTGGCATCGGACGCGCTTCCGCGGGCTTGCGTGCGTGCCGGACGAGTGCCCGGCGCGGCGGACGATTCCAAGGATGGATCTGTGCGTTATTCTCTGCTTTCAGCACCAAGGTCCCATCCGGGCGGTGAGGACCGCGAAGCGCTCTCCACGACGTCTAGGAGCTGCTTGCGCTGACCAGGCCATGTGCCCGCCGAGCGCGGCCAGGAGGCACAGCAGGCGTGGCTCAGGGTAGGCATGGCTTCCAGGGATGTGGGCTGCCTCCTCGTGGCCCCCACCCCTGGGCCTCTTCCCCGATGGTACACGGGCAGTTCTGCCTCCCGCAGCAGCGTCACGGCACCGCCACGCCCGGTATCCAGTCTGCGTCCTTGGCCTTACACCTGCCCGCTGGTTCCAACCCGGCAACTTCCAGCCTGGTTCAGGTTCACCAGGAGGCAACACTCGGGAGGCCCTGCGTACCGACCTCCCCGTGATGATCCTCTCGCAAGCCTTTTACACCGAATCCCACCATCGGCACCCTCCAGCAGCACTCGGCTCATCAAACGCAAACTGCGTCCGGACCCTGGACAGCTGATGCTGTATGGAGAGTGACACGTTTTTACTCGGGGAGGGGTACACATATGGTGTTCAACTAGACCTCTGCAAACTGCATCTCCAAGTTAGTCATTTTGGGGGTGGTGGGGGGAGCAGTGATTATCCGTGGACCCCTGAGGGTGTCTGCTTTCTTCAAAGGTGGGAGTGGAGACTCCAACAGAAGACTGACCCTCTTCTGAAAGGTTAAGCGTTTAGATACAGCAGAGCCTGAATAACACGCCAGACCTGTGAACAGAGTGCCTTTCGGTCTTCTACCGTTGGGGATTGGGGGGCGGTTTGAAAAACTCTGAGATCCACGGAGACTCGTTAATGAACGGAGAGAGATGAATGCACTCTGGCTTTGGGGCTGCTCCCGGGACAATGCAACTTCTGCACAAAGGCCTGGCTATGCCCTGCGGTTGGCTTTTGGGTCCATGGACAGATACCACCACCCTCCGTATACCATCTGGGCTGGTTGCTGGAACACAAAAGGGCTGTAACCTACCCACCCACTGCTAGCCCCACTGCCAGCTGGGGGAAGATAGGTAAGCCAGAGGCCCCACTGCTAATTTATAAGCTGGGTCAGCATCGGGTCAAGACAACTGTTAAGTACAAAGATCACCTGATCCAAGGGAAAGGAAAACTCCCCTAGGGACACACAAAGCCATGTTTTAATTTTTTTTTTTTTAAAAACAGTAAAAAGATTTGTTAAAAAAAAAAAAAGGAAAATTCCTTTCTCCTGACCTGCTGCCAGAGGAAGCAAACTGTGAAGATGACCTGTGAACACACCCTACATCTGTTAATTCACCCCCCAGGACTGAAAAGCTCTCCCCGATTGCTTCTGTTGCTGGGAAACCCCATGAGGTCCCAGAGGCCCCTCCGGTTGGTCAGCCCTGGAGGGACTTGGCCGAACTGCTTCTGGTTTTGGGGTGGGGGGCCCACTTGTGGCCTCGAGTCTTGAACTAGGCGGCATTGGTGGTGTGGAGTGGGGTGGTTCCGACGGCCCCCTTTCACTGATGCTGGTTCTGGGAACGCTTCTTGGGTTCCACGGCATCCCCTTGTCCGTGGCTACGGTAGGGCGCACCAGGGAAAAACAAACAAACAAACAAAAAAAACCTGCCCAGGTCTTCCTGGAGCAGAAAAGGGGCTGGGGTCTTCCGCTCCAGCCGCACAGACCAGCCCTGAGGCCAACCCCCAGAGCTGCCCACCCAGAGTCCCCTCGCTGCCTTCCACCAAGCTGAAAGTGAAGAGACTCCTCTACCTGTCTCCCTAAAGGTATCTTTTTTTTTTTGTTAAATATGAATCACACAAAGCTCTCATGTCTGAATGGCCATTTTAGGATTTTAAAATTGTTTTTAACATAAAAAATATCTTTTTTTTCTTCTCCAAAAATACTCCGGGCTCTTTCTCTTATAAGTCACTTTTTTTTTCTTCTTCCCCCTCCTGTAAAAAGTCCCCCTTGCCCTGCCTTCTTACATAAAGCACTTATTATACACCGAAAGTGCCCTTGAGACGGAGGATGGGAGGTGACTATGAGGGAGCCGGGTGGGGGAGGGTCGTGGGGATAGGGAGGGGCATGGGGGAGTGGGGAGGGGAAGATGCAGGCAAGAAAGCTGTCGTCAGAGACTGTCACCGCATCCAAGAGAGAGGGGCTGTCTCTCCAGTGGGTGAAACAACAGCAAAGAAGCAAGACACCCAGGAACAGTTTCCACCTCGGACCCAAGGCCCGCCCATTTCCCCCACCCCCCAACCCCACCAACCAAGACGACAGGATTCCAGCTATAGAAAAACCACGGGGACAAAGATTCTAGAAAATAGAAACTGTTGGGATTATAAAGGTATCCATTTCATCCATACAAACTGGTCTGTCGAATGTCCTTGTGAGAGTTTAACTGTAGTGTCCAAATTTTTAGGGAAAAAACCAAGAAACAAAACACCCACTGACGGGAGGAGTTTTTCCTCCCCTTTTGGTTTATCACAGCATTTTTTTTCTTCTTTTCGTTTTGGCACAGCCTTTCCTTTTTTTTTTCATTCCTCTAAACCACTGGAGCCTGTTCTGGGTGGAAACCGATTTGTGCACCATGTCAAGCTGGCGGCTTCGCTCTCCCCCAGGGCTGGACATTCCGGGTGAAAACCATTCCTTTTCCTCCCTCTTTGATAGGACTTGCATGTGTTTTCCGTTTTAAACTTCTCAGTGAAGGTTATCCAAAAAAAAAAAAAGAGAGAGACTCCGGTAGCCAGGGATGACTTGGTCTCAAAGGACACTCCCTAAGGTCAGGCTGGCGCCATTTCGGAGCTGACGGAATTGGGTCTGAATAGTGCTACAACCCCACACGTTCACTGCTGGTCCATTAGAATTCTCTTCTTGTGTTTATATTTTTTTCTGTGTGTGTTTATTTTCGCAGATCTAACACACACACCTGGAAGGAGAGAGAAAAGCACCTGTTATCTTGAGAGGCAACATAAGATGCCCTTAAGACCACAGGATGGCACACGGCCCCGTGGGCCAAACCTGGCCCACTGTCCACTTGTTCAAAAATAAAGTTTTATTTGCATACAGTCCACTCTTGTGTTCATTCAGGGTGAATGAACATTCATTCAGCGTGAATTCACTCAGGGTTCATTCAGACCAGCTCTAGCAGACAGGTGAGTGTCTAAACATCATTACCAAGCAACCCCAGGCCATGGCCGTGGGTGGGTGTCACAGACCAGACCACTACACGGTGGAGCAGAAGGCAACTGAAGCCTCAGCACACATCTGGGGCAGGGGGGCAGGCTGACACTCAGCCAGCCAGCGCCCAGCCTTACATTACAGCTCAGGACAGTTCCAAGGTACAGGCGTGAATCGTAAAGCTGGACACCTCAGGGGACCAGCAGACGGTTATTGGGACCCAGGAGACCAGTGGAATGGAAGGTTGGGCCTTCATCACCAGAGGGTCTGGGTGGGAGGCACTTCTCTGCTGTGGGGGAGGTCCCAAGCACCCTAAGAGTTCCAGCAGCAGCCACGGTTTCCACATCAGGTGCCAGCAATGCCCCCCCCACCCCCCCAAAAAAACTAACAACCCAAATGTCTCCAGACACTTCCAATGTCTCCAGGGGTGCAATTGTTCCAGCTGAGAACCACCAATTTCGCCAGGAAAAAAAACAACATCCAGGAAGTGAGAAGAGACGTCCGCTCCCAGAGCACTGCCCAGCCCAGATGCATCCTTCATCAACACGCATCTCCGAGGCCCGTCACGGCCCTGGGAGCGCGCCCACGTGGGTCTCAGGGGTCTGGACTGCTCCTGATCCCCTCCCTGAAACCACCCCTCGCCCCTGCATCCCCTCTCTCTCCCGCCCGGGGAACCCCAGGGTGCTGCTTACGGAGCCGTCTGACGCACTGGCGCCCACTTTGTCGCCCCGGGCGTTCCAGCACACCTCGAAGATGCCCCCAGTGCCTCGGTAGCTGTGGACGAGACTTCCGCTCTGCAAAGCAAGGGTGTCGTCACTCGAGAGGGGAACACTGATAAGGCCACTCCCCGCCGGGGATGTCAGCCCAGAAGCTTCCAAAGACACGGATGCTGATAGAACTTTCAGTTAAAGGGGTTCTGGCAGCTGCGGGAACATCTGAATCAGAACTACGGCCACAGGGTGGGGGGGGGCGGTCCTAAATGACCCACGGCTGCCCACCGAGACAGACAGCCTCTACTAGTTTCCAACGAGCTCAGGCCTCCTGGGGGAAGGAGAAAGCCAGCAAGATCGGATATGTGCTTATATTTCAACTAGTCCGACTCACACTGAACGTTCAAGGGAGTCTCAGAATGACTCAAGAGAGTTTAATGATTTAGCCGGGGGGGATGCAAAATGTGGGAAGCTGCTGTATACAGCATGGGGACCTTAGCTCGGTGCTATGTGATGACCTGGAGGCTTGAGATGGGTGGAGAGAGGGAGGTTCAAGAGAGAGGGGACATATGTATACATATGGCTGATTCCCTTGCCACATGGCATAAATCAGCTGTTAAAAAAAAAAAAAAGCAAGTATCCTCCGATTTAAAAGCAAACAAACAAACAAAAAAGTGGTGGGTAAAATGATTTGATGAACTGCTGACGGCAGGCAGAACCTGGCTGATGATGGCAATTTTTTTGAAGTCAAGAATCCTCCTGCAATGCGAGTTTGATCCCTGGGTTGGGAAGATGCCCTTGCAGAAGGGAATGGCTACCCTAACTCCACCACTCTTGCCTGGAGAATCCCGTGGACAGAGGTGTCTGGCGGGCTACGTAATATAAGTCTCTGAGGTTGCAAGAGTCAGACAGGACTGAGCGACCAAGCACACACATGGGCGGCCATTGGCCTGGTTCCACGTTAGGGCCACTGTTGCATCTCGTTTGCCAAGAAGGCACGATCGTGTGAGGAGGAGCCCGAGGTCTCAGTGGACCACCCTCGGCCCCAGGCTGGCTAATGTGGCACCCGTCACTACCTCCCTTGAGACAGCACATTCATCAGAGTGTCAGCCGGGCCTCGGGGCACACCAAGGGGGTGGCAGATTGTAAAGAGGCTGCTTCATCCATCCTGGGACCACACGCAATGTCTGCTGCTGCCAATAGAGTGCAGTGGCGGGTGCAACGTTTCCTGCCAAGGACTCAGAAAAAAAATAACCCGAGTCCCTGGCAGGGGCGACCCAGCTCCCACAAACAGCCTGGGTGGCGCTGGGTGGGCTTATGCTCCCCTCCAGGGAACCGAGGATGTGTCTAGATATGTGTCCGAGGCGAGGCACTCCTGAGTGCAAACTCAGGTTCTGGGGTCACCAAGAAAGTGAAATCAAAGTGTCAGTCACTCAGTCGTGTCTGACTCTTGGTGAACCCAGGGACTGTAGCCCGCCAGGCTCCTTTGTGCATGGGATTCTCCAAGCAAGAATATTGGAGTGGGTTGCCGTTCCCTTCTCCGGGAGAATCTTCCAGACCCAGGGATCAAACCCGGGTCTCTCGCATTGCAGGTGGATTCTTTACCACCTGTGCCACCAGGGAAGCCCATGGGTCAGTGAGAACTTGACTGTATTGGGTGTGGGGCTGGGGAGGTGGGAGACCCGGGCGGTGGGAATGCAGGGGGCTTACCTGAGTGTTCCAGATGTGCACGCACTTGTCGAAGGAGCCGCTGGCCAAGTACTTCCCGTCGGGGCTGAAGGCCACACTGTACACGGGTTCCTGGTGCTTGGTGAGCGTGTGGATGCACACGCCCCGCTCCACGTCCCAAAGTCGGACGGTAGAATCGAACGAGGCGCTGGAAAGACACAGAGGTCGCCGCGGATACCCGTGGGTTCAGAAAAGCTTACCACAGCTGCCAGCAGTTTCCTGCCGGTCTCCAGAGGACGCGACTCACACTAAAAGAGTGCTCTCCTGTCCAGACTCTGAACGTTTCAGAGACTGTAAATGGGTACCTCTTCCTCTTCTAGAACATGACTCAAGATGCATTGAACACAGAGCCACAGTCCAGGGAGGGGACACATGTATGCCTGTGGCCAATTTGTGCTGAGGTATGCCAAAAACCATCACAACATCGTAAAGTGTTTCTCTTCCAATTAAAATAAATTAAAAAAAACAAGTCATGTAATAAATCTCTTTCTCTTTTTGGGTGCCGTTATCAGGGGAACAAATTGACAACCACACTCATTTATTTCTGCATTTCTCTGAGACACAAACGATACATCTTCGCGACATTTTCTAAAACGGTCCCACCACTGACAACACATGTTATCGCTGCCAACGAAAACAATGCCAAAAATAGAGCCGAGAGTCATATTTGGGGAAATAGCTAAGTGAGCGAACACAAATGTTAATCCCACGGGAATTAAAATATAATCGCATCCAAATATATAATCACACTCCCGGGAGCTGCAAATTTGAGTTACGTCTAAATCTGAAAGAAGAGCAGGCATGCATACATGCCAAGTTGTCCCATTCATGTCCGACTCTTTGTGACCCCATGGACTGCAGCCCGCCAGGCTCCTCTGTCCATGGGGATTTTCCAGGCAAGAACACTGCAGTGGGTTGCCATGCACTCCTCCAGGGAGTCTTCCTGACCCAGGGATCGAACCCATATCTCTTACATCTTCAGCGCTGGCAGGCAGCTTCTTTACCACTAGCGCCACATGGGAAGCCCATCCACCACAAAGGTGTTTCACCCAGCATTTCTTCCCTCTTCTGGGACTTACATCCATCCCTTTATGGCTTGGTTGTCTAGAAGGCTCACTTACACCCGTCATGGGTAACATGTGATTCAGAAACAAAACACAACAACAAAAAAAGATACTGTTTTGTTCCTAGACCTTTAAGTGGATTTCAGGACAGTGACTTGCAATAAGAGGATAACAACTCTCCTGTTTTTCTGGATCAGCTTTTCAGCTGATGCAAGAATTCCTTTCTTTGTTTTCTGAGAGATGGCCTTGGGTCGGGCACTTTCAGTAACAGACTGTTTATCCCACTGTTACGGGACAAAGACAAGGGGAGGGGGGCTCCCCCTCACTTACAGCAGGGCTGGGCCACTGGCCACTTCTCCCCACCACCCCATTCTCTGCAACTACACAGAAAAAAACCCACTACCGCTTCCTCCCAAGTCCTGTCTTTCCCAGGCCAGACACACCCACGCTTTGTGGGATCATGGTATCCAGAAGCCTCAGTGTATCCTTCCTTCACTTGGAATATCTTTAGCTTGTGTTCCTCAAGGTTCTTACTAAAATATCCTATTGGGAGTGCAACATTGTATCCTGAGTGAGGTCGGACCAGGACAAGGAACACACAAGACTGCAGAACACAGCCTCAGTGATGAGCTTTTGTGAACATCTAACCACTCTGCTCCCTTCTGGCGTATCACTGACTGACTAGTCGTCTGCCTCCAATGCTGGCATCAAAGGGGGTTTACTGCATATACCAGGGGTCCCCATCCTCTGGGATCTGATGCCTGATGATCCCAGGTGAAGCAGATGCAGTCATAACAGAAATAAAGGGCGCAATAAATGCAGTGCACTTGAATCATCCTGAAACCTTAGGAAAGTGATTTTCCATAAACTGGTCCCTGGTGCCAAAAAAGCCAGGGACAGGCAGGATGGACAGTTAGATTGGATCTGGTATCGGCTGGGGGACCTTTCATCACCATTCAACATTCTTCCCAGCTGCAGCCAAGTTGAGCCAAGTAAACCAAGCCCAAAGTTAAAGTCGCTCAGTCGTGTTTGACTCTTTGTGACCCCATGGACTAGAGTTGATAGCCTTTCCCTTCTCCAGGGGATCTTCCTGCCCCAGGAATCCGAACCAGGGTCTCCTGCATTGCAGGCAGATTCTTTACCAACTGAGCTATCAGGGAAGCCCAACCAAGCCCGAGGTCCAAGCTAAATTGTTTCTTTTTTCAGTTGTAGTAAAAAGCTTCATCAAAGCAAAGTGCCAGGAGACTGGAGGTACACAATTCCTTCCTCCAGCCTCAAGGTTAAAAGCATCCTCATCTCAACTCAGCCATGATGTGATAACCTCTATCTCGCAGCCCTTTCACAGTGAGTGGGCTCTCTGTTTGAGTTAGTTTCTAAGTAACTTTGAGTGTGAGTCGCTCATTCATGTCCAACTCTCTGCAACCCCACAGACTGTAGCCTGGCAGGCTCCTCTGTCCTTGGGATTCTCCAGGCAAAAATACAGGAGTGGGTTGCCATTTCCTTCTCCAGGGGAATCTTCCCAACCCAGGGATTGGACCCAAGTCTCCTGCATTATAGGCAGACTCTTTAGCATCTAAGGGCATAAACACGTTTGCAAGACACCCTGACAGCATCTCGTGGTCTCTTGGGCACATGAGTGACTTTTACCGGCTGCGTGGCTGGCACAGTCTCAGCGATTGAGGGAGCTTTCGGGAACCGAGACTGGGGTGCGGGCTGTCTGTCCATTACCTTGCCAGCATGATGCTGGAGTTGGGGTTGCTGGTGGCCGGACCGGTGGGACTCCACTTGATGGTGTATATCTCTTTGCTGTGCGCCTGAAGGTCGTGGACACACGTGTCCTGCTTCATACTCCAGATCTAGGGGACACAACAGGATCGCGGTGAGCAAAGGCTGATTCTCCCACCCTGGGGGAGGTTCGGCACCGTTCCTGCTTGGGGCATTGCAGAGGTTTCTCTTGTCTTTGGGAAGCTCACGGCCAGCGGGGATGGGCGGTTGACAATGGGCAGGTGCTTCACAGGCAGAGTCATCTGCTGACCACCAGGCGGCGCCCGTGAGAAAGGCCAGGGCCGGTTGGGGGGGGGGCGCGGTCCAAACGACCCTGGTCTGACCTCAGAAGCTAGGCAGGGTCTGGTTGGGTCTAGTTAGTACTTGGATGGGAGAAAGCCCTCGGGAACAGAAGGAGGCTCTGCGGGACCGCGGCCAATAAACAGGGCTTCACTGCCGGGGCAATCGGCACGCCGTTTGCAAAGAGAAAAGACAACAGAGACAGCAAGGGAGCTCACGACAGAACGGTCAGCTGCAGGAGCAACACTGGGAATGAAGACAGCATGGGGGCTCTGGGGGTCACCTAGGGTCATAACAGCCTTACCTTCAATGTCATGTCATCAGAACAGGAGGCTAGCAACATGCCAGAGGGATCCCATTTGATGGCGTTGACCTCATTCTGCAAGAGAGCCAAAGGTTTAAAAAAAAGAGAAAGAAACGAAGGCCTGGGAGTAGTAAACACAAGCTTCAAGCAGGAGGCAGGAGTGCTCTGCCTTCTCTGCAAAAAGCCTGGGCGTATAATAAAAATCAATGGAGGGAGGAAAAAAAAAAAGCCTGGGAGTAGTAAGCACAAGTGTCTAGCAGGGGGCAGGAACGCTCTGTCTTCTATGCAAAAAGCCCGGGAGTAGTAAGCACAAGCGTCCAGCAGGGGGCAGGAGCGCT
>CM035303.1:127077544-127121409 GCA_020226075.1 Hydropotes inermis
GGAGTAGTAAGCACAAGCGTCCAGCAGGTGGCAGGAGCGCTCTGTGTTCTATGCAAAAAGCCCGGGAGTAGTAAGCACAAGCGTCCAGCAGGGGGCAGGAGCGCTCTATCCTCACTGCAAAAACCCGGGGACCTGTAACAAAATTTGAATGCAGAGTTCCAAAGAATATCAAGAAAGTCTTCCTCAGCAATCAATGCAATGAAATAGAGGAAAACAATAGAATGGGAAAGACTAGAGATCTCTTCAAGAAAATTAGAGATACCAAGGGAACATTTCATGCAAAGATGGGCTCAATAAAGGACAGAAGTGGTATGGCCCTAACAGGAGCAAAAGATATTAAGAAGAGGTGGCATGAATACACAGAACTGTAGAAAAAAGATCTTCAAGACCCATATAATCATGATGGTGTGATCACCAACCTAGAGCTAGACATTCTGGAATGTCAAGTCAAGTGGGCTTTAGGAACCATCGCTACAAAGCTAGTGGATGTGATGGAATTCCAGTTGAGCTATTTCAGATCCCAAAGATGATGCTGTGAAACTGCTGCACTTAATATGCCAGCAAATCTGGGAATCTCACCAGTGGCCACAGGACTGAAAAAGGTCAGTTTTAATTCCAATCCCAAAGAAAGGCAATGCCAAAGAATGCTCAAACTACTGCACAATTGCACGCATCTCACACGCTAGTAAAGTAATGCTCAAAATTCTCCAAGCCAGGCTTCAACAGTACATGAACCATGAACTTCCAGATGTTTAAGCTGGATTTAGAAAAGGCAGAGGAACCAGAGATCAAAATGCCAACATCTGCTGGATTATAAAAAAACCAAGAGAGTTCCAGAAAAACATCTACTTCTTTCTTTATTGACTATGCCAAAGCCTTTGACTGTGTGGACAACAAACTCTTGAAAATTCTTAGAGATGGGAATATCAGACCACCTGACCTACTTCTGGAGAAATCTATATGCAGATCAGGAAGCAATAGTTAGAACTGGACATAGAACAACAGACTGGTTCTAAACAGGGAAAGGAGTACATCAAGGCTGTATATTGTCACCCTGCTTATTTAACTTATATGCAGAGTACATCATGAGGAATGCCGGGCTGGAAGAAGCACCAGCTGGAATCAAGATTGCCCAAAGAAATATCAATAACCTCAGATATGCAGATGACACCACCCTTATGGCAGAAAGCGAAGAAGAACTAATGAGACTCGATGAAAGTGAAAGAGGAGAGTGAAAAAGTTGGCTTAAGACCCAACATTCAGAAAACTAAGATCATGGCATCTGGCCCCATCACTTCATGGCAAATAGATGGGAAAACAGTGGAAACAGTGGCTATTTTTAGGGGCTCCAAAATCACTGTAGATGGTGACTGCAGCCATGAAATTAAAAGACGCTTACTTCTTGGAAGGAAAATTATGACCAACCTAGACAGCATATTAAAAAAACAGACATTACTTTGCTGACAAAGGTCCGTCTAGTCAAAGTTATTGTTTTTACAGTAGTCATGTATGGATGGGAGAGTTGGACTATAAAGAAAATTGAGCAGATGCTTTTGAACTGTGGTGTTGGAGAAGACTCTTGAGAGTCCCTTGGACTTCAAGGAGATCCAACCAGTCCATCCTAAAGGAAATCAGTCCTGAATATTCATTGGAAGGACTGATGCTGAAGCTGAAGCTCCAATCCTTTGGCCACCTGGTGCGAAGAGCGGACTCACTTGAAAAGACCCTGATGCTGAGAAAGACTGAAGGTGGGAGAAGGGGACGACAGAGGATGAGGTGGTTGGATGGCAACACCGACTTGATGGACATGAGTTTGAGCGAGTTCCAGGAGTTGGTGATGGACAGGGAGGCCTGGTGTGCTGTGGTCCGGGGGGCCGCAAAGAGTCGGACAAGACTGAGTGATGGAACTGAACTAACACAACCTTCCAGAAGCGCTCTGTCGTCTCTACAAGAAGCCTGCTTGCATTTACCCTGGATAAGCAAGCACCACCCCAGGTTTCAGGCATATTTCCTTTTCTCCTTCCTCCTTGATAGAAGCCCTATACAACCAGCCACCCTCAGCCGTATTTCTCCAAGGGGGGGAAAAATCACATCTAAGAAGGAAGCCAAATGAATTTACCTAGAAACCAGTATAAAACCAGTAAGTTATTTCAAAGCTGACTTTAAGAGTCATATTCCTACTCACTTCCCCAGCCCCCAACACCCCTTTATGTCCTCAGACATTTTTATAATAGCTACTTTAAAGTCTTTCCTGCAAAATCCAACACCTGGCTTATACCAGATAATTAAAACACTGCCAAGCCAGGTGGATAGCTGACCACCAGAGGTGGCTGCAATAGCCCCGGGGAGGCTGTGGGAGAATGAGTCAGCAGTCACAGTAAGTGGGCTTTTAATCCCAGGCAGAGACTAGCCGGTTTCCCAGCTCCCCACACACCTCTCGTGAGCCCGAGGCGCCACCGTGAGGACTCACACTCACCGTGTGTCCCTGGAACGTTTTGACGGGGCGGTCGCAGCCGAGCCTGCAGACGTGAATACACATGTCCGTGCTGCACGAGGCGAAGGTGGTGTTGTTCTGCCAGTCCACATCGAGAGCAGGGGCTGCGGAGAGGCCAAGGGGGCAAGGGTGGGGGGCGGGGACGACACGGGCATGCAGCGGGCATGCAGACCTCAGCTCGCTCAGGAGGAGCAGCAGCAGAGCTGAGAAATCTGACGACGTGACGAAGCAACACGCGCCGCGCCAACACGGCCTCGGTCCGTCACAGACCCTGAGGTCTGTCGTTTGTTTGCACGGATGGCCAGACGGCTCCAGAGAGAGAACCCCCTACCCTGAAAGCACCCAAAGTGACGCTTCGGGTGCCCTGAGCACACAGCGCCTCGCTCCCCTGGTGCAGATGGGACGGGAGGGGAGAAGCGCCTTGCTGCTCCCAGGAACACCACCGGGCTGGGTGATGGATTTGAAAAAGACTTTCCAGCGTAAGTTCACTGAGTGTGTGCCTCTCACTGAGTTATATCCGACTCTTTGCGACCCCGTGGACTGTAGCCCCCCAGGCTCCTCCATCCATGGGATTCTCCAGGCACAAGTGCTGGAGTGGGTTGCTATTCCCTTCTCCAGGGAATCTTCCCTGATCCAGGGACGGAACCCAGGTGTTCTGCACGGCAGGCAGATTCTTCACCATCTGAGCCACCAGGGAAGCCCCATGTTCAAGGTATCAGTGTTGAAAAGAAATGCGCCACAACCCGTGACTGCGTTCTACAGCTTGAAGATGCTGAGTTGACAAGGACATCTGAGGGGAGACAGGTGGCCTCAGGATGGCCACCGTCTCAGGTCTTGGGCCTTTCTCAGGCCGCTGGCTTTAAGACCTCTGTGAAGGTTTGGGGGATGTGACGACCCTCTTCCCTTATGTCATCCTCCCCAGGAGACGACTCAGCATCCCTCATTCTCTCCAGACACATCCCTGCTTCTACGGAAAAGGAGGGTTAAGTCCTGAAAGCCTCTGCTCAGATCTTCATCAACTGATAAATACCCAACCTTGTCTCATGTGTGTTTCTTACATGTAAGTCAGCACTGACGTGGGACAAGAATTCACCTCACCCAGGACATGATAAACTGGATGACCCCCTCCCATCCTTAGCCTTCAACATATATTTATTAATTTTTTAAAATTTATACTTTGGCCACCTCATGCAAAGAGCCTACTCATTGGAAAACACCCTGATGCTGGGAAAGATTGAAGGTGGGAGAAGGGGACAACAGAGGATGAGATGGTTGGATGGCATCACCGACTCGATGGACATAAGAGTCTGAGCAAGCTCCGGGAGCTGCTGATGGACAGGGAGGCCTGGTGTGCTGCGGTCCATGGGGTCACAAAGAGTCGGAGGCGTCTGAGTGACTGAACAGCAATGTCTGGCTGCGTTGGGTCTTGGTTGCTGGGTGGGTGACTCTGTAGCTGAGGTGTGCGGGGCTTCTCACTGAGGTGGCTTCTCTCGTCAGGGGTCACAGACTCAGGAGTTGGAGGGCACGCATTTACTTGCTCTGTGACACACAGTACCTTCCTGGGTCAGGGATTGAACCTGAGTCTCCTGCCTTGCAAAGACAGACTGTTAACCACTGGACCACCAGGGAAGCCCCCGTTCTGAACCTTCAAACCAGAGGTGCACCCCGTCCATCTTCCTGCCTTCCAGAATGGCAGGATGGACCCCATCAGCCTCCACGTCTAGCCCCATCCCCTCACAGAGCCTGCGGTGGGAGGGTTTCACGGAGAGGCAATGCTGGCTTTTTCTCAGCAACCCACGAAGGCGGGGTTCAGCACACATCCACGGCTCTTGCTGAAGGTGCCACACATGCCCGACAGAATGAAGGAGCATTATCTGCTCAACAGGACGATCCAGGGAGTGAGGAAGCAAAGCCCGCAGCTGCCCTTGTTTTTAACACTGCACTCATGAGCCAAGTCACAGATTTCCCAGGCCGGTCTGTGCCTTCGGGGGTGCAATTAATACGCCTGGAAGGGTGACAATCTGGCACGTGGTTCCGGGGATGGTAAACGGTACCTGGCCATAAAAACTAACGTGTGCTGAGCCTAGGCCATCTAAATGGAGGACGCTGTGTACTCAGCTGACTGGGGCCGTCAGTATGCATCCACACTGCTGCTGGGACCCTGCCCTCCCCCCATTAGTCATGATCCAGGGCTCAGCTGTTCGAGTGGGTCTGGGTGACCTCCTGCTCACACTTGGCCAATGACGTCTGACCATCAGCACTTTGCTCCAGGTACAGGCAAGCTTCACTTTGCCTTTTCCTTTTAATTTTTAATTGAGAAAAGGTTATAGAATTGGTGCTCTGGAACTGTGGTGCTGGAGAAGACTCTTGAGAGTCCTCTGGACAGCCAGGAGATCAAACCAGTCAATCTGAAAGGAAATCAACCTTGAATATTCACTGAAAGGACTGATGCTGAAGTTGCAATACTTCTGGTTGCCTGATGGGAAGGACTGACTCACTGGAAAAGACCCTGATGCTGGGAAAGACTGAAGGCAGGAGGAGAAGGGGATGACAGAGGATGAGATGGTTGGACGGCATCACTGACTTGATGGACATGAGTTTGAGCAAGCTCTGGGAGAAGATGAATGATCTCAAGGGCCGATCCGTGTAACCACCACCACAGTAAAGAGCCACGAGCGTGTTCCAATGCCACCAGGACCTCCCTTGGGCCATGTTACTGGCCCATCATCCCCTTCCTGGACTGAGATATAAATGGTATTTCACCCAGCATGTAATAGTTGGGAGTCTAACTTTTTTTTTCCAAACTGCAGAACCCCCTTGAGACCTATCGAAGCTGTTGGGTATTACCCATCTTATGAGTCACTCAGCTGTGTCTGACCCTTTGCAACCCCATGGACTGTATAGCCCACCAGGCTCCTCCATCCATGTGATTTTCCAGGCAGGAACACTGGAGCGGGTTGACATTTCCTTCTCCAGGGGAATCTTCCCAACCCAGGGACCAAACCTGGGTCTCCTACATTGCACACAGATTCTTTACAATCTGAGCCACTAGTTAGGTCCTGGGCTGTGATTTGACCCTCGTAGCTTGGACAGTATCATCAACAGTCTATTGAAAAAAAAATTTCAAAACACTCTATTGGTAATCTATTCCTTCTCATGGCTGAGTGGCAGAAAACTGTAAAAAAAAAAATCAGACCGTCAGTTTTGACTCTTTGTGACCCCATGGACTGTAGCCTGCCAGGCTCTTCTGTCCATGGGATTCTCCAGGCAAGAATACTGGAGACGGTTGCCATGCCCTCCTCCAGGGGACCTTCCTGACCCAGGGATTGAACCTGGGTCTCCTGCATTGCAGGAGATTCTTTACTGTCTGAGCTACTAGGGAAGCCCCTGCACTTGTTTTAAGCCTGTTCTTCCTCATTGCTGAGTGGTGGAACACTGTTAGGCTCTGAGGCCTAAGATACCCCCAACCAGGTCTTCAGGGGGAACACCTCCGGAGAGGCAAGGCAGCTGCTGAGATCAACGTATCCCATGCCGAGGACGGCTGTCCCTCCAGCTTGAACAAAAGCACGCTCCCTTCTCTTCCATCTTGGACAGTGTCTACCACACCACCTCACGCTTAAAAAGCAAGAGGAAATGACATCAGAGCCGACCCAGCGACGGGATACGGGTCGATTTCGTGTGCAGCAACTCCCCAGGTCAGAAGCTCCCTGAGGACAGAAGAGACACATGGCCCATGGGATAGAAAGCCTGGGACCTTGGGAATGCTCTGGGGAAAATTTACATCCTGCTGACTCAATACACGACTCCTCAAGATGAAAACTCTTTCAAGTTTATCTTGGGCACATGACTCTCTGAAAAAATCAGAAGCTGCGTGTGTTACAGACATCCACCCCCATCACGGGAGCACCCTGGTGCTATGCACTAGGAATCAGAACCCTGGCAAGGTTCTGCCCCGTCACAAGACACATGCAGAAACACACAGAGACCCACATGCACACGCTCACAGGTTGGGCCACCAAGCTCCCTGCCCTCGGAGCCCTGCCCACCTCCTGGCGGGGAAACGTCATTCTACAAAAGGCTCAGCGACTCCCGCCTTCATCAGCACCCCCCGAGATGTGTGCAATGTGGTGTCCCCGAGCACAGCCACGGAACACCCGGGCTGACTGCCTCTCCGGGGGGCAAGGCATGCATGGGACCCTCCGGGGCTCTGCCGGCCGAGCCAGGAGGGAACGAAGACCGCGTGCCTTTGCCACAGTCGTGTCGAGGGCCCTGCGGGGAACCTCTCCTCTCAGCCTGCTCCTGGAGAACCACACCCCTCCCTGCCTGCTTGGACCCTCCCAGGTACTGAGCTGGATTGTGCTGGCTTGGGGAGCCCTGGCGGCCAGCCCCGTGGGTCTGAGCATCACCAGGAACCCAGATCTGCCCAGCAGGAGAGACCCTCGGATACCTGCCAACACATCACCTCGGGGCCGCCCGATGTATCAGCAAATGTCCACCCCGCACGCTCAGCACTGCTCTTGAGGCATGCCTTCTTCCGAGCATTCACCCTTACTTTAAGAGACCCATCTCAGGACTCCGAATTCTTACTTTTGAATTAAAAACAAGAAAAGTAAAATAGAAAAAAAAAGAAAAAAAAAAAGGAAAAACAGGGAAGTACTCACCGGAATGAAACGGAAACTGTTGTTTGGCTTCTCCTGTGTGAGCGTCCCAGATTATGGTTGTCTGTGCTCCGCAAAAAAAATTAATAAATAAAAAATTTAAATTCCGGTTCCTCCTGCAATGTTTTCTCCTGAAAAACTTATCACGCACAAGAACACAGCGAGCCCCTCTTTTATTCTAAACCAGGACTGCTCAACTTAAAAAATTTCTAGCAGGCACGGTAAAAAATGAAAAAAACAAAAAGAAAGAAACCAGTAAAACTGATTTTCACAATATATAGTTTATTTCACTCCAGTACGGTGAAAATGCTGTCACTTCAACGTGAATCAATGTTTGTATCACGTGGCCTGCGTCTTTTTCGCCCGCTCTTCAGATGTGTGTGTCTTACAGACTTAAATCACCCAGACGTCACACTTATGAACTCCGCCACATGTGTCTGCTCATTACACTTCTCTGGACAACGGAGCCGTAACTATATGCAGGAAACTACCAATTTTGGTGGGAATCCCATCTATATCCTCAAACTCGAAAACCTATCATTAAAAAAAAAAAAAGACTTTTCCTTTTTAAATGAAAATATTTTTGGTTCCACAGGACTTGAGATCTTTAAGCTTCCCCAGCCATGGATCAAACGTGTGGCCCTCTGTACCAGAAAGCACCAGACCCACCAGGGAATTCCCAAACATGAAAAACTATTGGGGGTGGGGAAATGCATATCTAATACTGCATTTTGGGGTATTATTCTGCAGGTTCACAATTGGAAAACTGCCCCAAAAGGCGGTATTAGATATGCATTTCCCCCCCCCCATATTAAGGAGAAAAAAAAAAAGGATCTGCAACCTCAGAAGACAAAGGAAGTCATGAATGCTTATGAACACATTATAGTGTTGGGGAGACACTTGGGGAAGAAGCTGGAGGCAGCTCGATGCAAAACATTTGGAATTAATTCTCAACTGGAATTTTCAGCCAAATTGGAAACCTGACACCTCCCTGTCAACGACATTTTAACAAAGATCTTCCTTTAGGAAGGAGTGGTTCTCTTTTTGTATCAGCTGCGTTAATGTTCCTGGAGAAATACTGACAGCATTGAATGTGTCTGAAAAACTTCAGGCCAGCTCCAGCGCTAAGTCAATTCAGTTGTGTCTGACTCTCTGAGACCCCATGGACTGTAAGTCCACCAGGCTTCTCCGTCCATGGGATTCTCCAGGCAAGAACTCTGGAATGGATTGCCATGCCTTCTTCCAGGGGATCTTCTCGACCCAGGGATAGAACCCACGTCGCTTATAAGTCTCCTGCACTGGCAGGCAGGTTCTTTACCACTAGTGCCACCTGGGAAGCTCTAGACCAATTTACAGTTTTATCCCCCGGTCCACTGTGTGGTTTATGGGATTTTAGGGTCAAAGCCAGTGTCCCTAACTTAAATTTTATCCCTGAGAATATATCAGTTTCAAGAACATTGCTATTATTCTCGCCATAGTTGATTCATCACGGTAGACAGTCTCTCACTCAGAGGCTTCTAGAATTCCAGAAGATCAAAACCACAGAAGCTCACAAAACCTAAACAAGACCCCTTTGATTTCTTAAGGGGAGGCAGAATTTTCAAAATTCCAAGAAACCGTGATGTTTCCCGAGAGACTACACACAGATGAAAAAGCAGTGTATCTTACGCAAACACTCACTTTGTCTACTCCAGCACTCAAAATGTAATTCCCCTTCTTGTTCCACTTCAAGGCGAAGATGGGGCCTTTATGTTGGCCTAAGGTGCTGGCCAGGTTACCTGGTATGTTAAAAAGGGAGAGAGAGAGCAGGGTGATTTCTGAGACCCGCCAGGTCTGTAACGCTGGAGGATGACAATTCAAAGCACCCCCTCCTCCAACCCTAACGTGAGGGAGGCGGGGCCAGGAGCACTTACCATCCTCTGTCCATATTCTTGCAAAACCATCATAGGAACCCGTAGCCAACAGTGTTCCATCACTCTGTGGGCCAGAAACACATACCAACACAAACTATTTATTAGAGGCTGCACACGGGACCTTCATTCTCCGGGCAGGGGTCGAACTCACGGCCCCTGCAATAGAGGTGCAGACTCCTGACCCCTGGACCACCAGGAAGGTCCCAGACTTCCGCCACCCCAAATCAGCGCAAGGCCAGGGGGCAAGCAAAACACAGTGCACCCCATCACCATTGACGACACCAATAAGACACCATTCGAAAGTTACTGTGTGACTCTGGGAGACCTAGGCGAGCTCTGAAAAAGAGCTGTAGACACTTTGACGAGAGAAGAGTCTGTGATGAAATGCCAGGACATACAGGAAAGTGATAAACTGTTGGTGGGATTGCAAACTAGTACAGCCATTATGGAGAACAGTGTGGAGAGTCCTTAAAAATCTGGAACTAGAACTGACATATGACCCTGCAATCCCCCTTCTGGGCATACACACGTAGGAAACCAGAGTTGAAAGAGACACGTGCACCCCAATGTTCATCGCAGCACTGTTTATCATAGCCAGGACATGGAAGGAAACTAGATGTCCCTCGGCAGACAAATGGGTAAGAAAGCTGTGGTACATATACACAGTGGGATATTACTCAGCCATTAAAAAGAATACATTTGAATCAGTTCTAAAGAGGTGGATGAAACTGGAGCCCATTATACAGAGTGAAGTAAGCCGGAAAGAAAAACACCAATACACTATACTAAGGCATATATATGGAATTTAGAAAGATGGTAACGATAACCCTCTATGCGAGACAAGAAAAGAGACACAGATGTACACAAAAGACTTTTGGACTCTGTGGGAGAAGATGAGGGTGGGATGATCTGAGAGAATGGCACTGAAACATATATATTATTATATGTGAAACAGATTGCCAGTCCAGGTTTGATGCATGAGACAAGTGCTCAGGGCTGGTGCCCCGGGAAGACCCTGAGGGATGGGATGCGATGGGATGGGGAGGGAGGTGGGAGGGCGGGTCAGGATGGGGAACACATGTACATCCATGGCTGATTCATGTCAGTATATGGCAAAAACCACTACAATATTATAAAGTAATTAGGCTCCAATTAAAATAAATTAAAAAAAATAAAATGGAAAACAGAAAAAATAAATAAGTAAACTGTATAGTCCAAAACCAAAAAGAACATGATAAAGAAACAGTGAAAAGACGCTGGAGAGCTGTGTGTATGTCCGGGCACAGATGCTGAGGCTTGGGTGGAAGTCAGCTTTTCCCTGGGTACACCTCACAGGGTAGCCCCACATAAGAGGCTCCCCGATAAAGCCGCCAGACTGCTCCTGCCGACATGTAGCTTACTGAACACCACCAGGCTGGCAGTCTGCCGATGCGGACAGCCTCAGGAGCAGCGCTCAGAAAGCGGGGGGTGGGGTGGGGTGGGGTGGGGTGGGGGCCCACCCAGACCCCCGGGTGGGCTGACCCACAATCCCATCCCCCTTCCTGGGGTCCGCCCCAGCTCCATCTGACACCACAGCCCTTGCTGAGGCCACAGGGGCCACGCAGGAGTCCCTGACGGCGTCGGGGAGGGAGGCGGCTTACGTTCCAGTCCAGCGAGGTGACGTCTTTGTTACTGGGGACATCGTGGCCCCCCTCCCGGATACAGTGCCGCAGCACCAGCTGCGTGGAGCCGCCGTTGCTGTTTTCATTCAGGTTCCATATCCTGGCGGTCGAGTCTCCGGACCTGCGCAAGGAACACACCCGGCACTCAGCGCCCGGTCACAGAGCAAGGAATGCCCACCGCCGCTTGTCGCACGGCTGGCTCTCCCCGCCTTTATAACGTTGCTCAAAACAAAACAAAACAAAACAAAACAAAACAAAACACAGTGGTTTTCTTTCCAGTTGTAGGTGCCCTTAATCATTTTAAATGTCAGTGCATAGCTTTCCACATGGCTGAGAAAAGAGCTGAATAAGGACTTCTGCACAGTCTTAGACACCCCAAGAGGTCCCCCCACTCAAAGCCCTGGTCCGTACACTCTAGGAAGATGCTGCATACGACGTAGGAAGGGAGTGTCTGGCCCAGCAGGAAGGACTCGGACACCTGGACCCCAAGCACCCCTAGCTGACCCTGGAGGACTCGGACACCTGGAATCCAAGCACCCCAAACCTGACCCTGGAGGACTTGGACACTTCGACCCTGGGCACCCCAAACCTGACCCTAGAGGACTCAGACACCCTGACCCTGGGCACCCCCCACCTGACTCTGGAGGACTCAGACACCTGGACCCTGGGCACCCCTTGGCTGACCCTGGGGGACTCGGACACCTGGACCCCGGGCACCCCCCAAACCTGACCCTGGAGGACTTGAACACCTGGACCCCGGGCACCCCCCAACCCTGACCCTGGGGGACTCGGACACCTGGACTCCAGGAAACCCCAACCTGACCCTGGAGGATTCAGACACCTGGACCCCAGGAAACCCCAACCTGACCCTGGAGGACCTGACACCTGGACCCCGGGAACACCCCAAGCCTGACCCTGGAGGACTCGGACACCTGGACCCCAGGCACCCCCAACCCTGACCCTGGAGGACTCGGACACCTGGACCCCAGGCACACCCCAAACCTGACCCTGGAGGACTCGTACATCTGGACCCCAGGCACCCACAACCCTGCCCCTGAGGACTCAGACACCTGGACCCCAGGCACACCCCAAGCCTGACCCTGGAGGACTCGGACACCTGGACCCCAGGCACACCCCAAACCTGACCCTGGAGGACTCGGACACCTGGACCCCAGGCACCCACAACCCTGACCCTGGAGGACTCGGACACCTGGACCCCAGGCACACCCCAACCTTGACCCTGGAGGACTCGGACACCTGGACTCCGAGCACCCCTGGCCTGACCCCTTACCCTGAAGCCAAGAGGTCACTGACAGGGTTCCAGGCACAAATGAACACCTCGGACTCGTGGCCCCGAAGGACGGTGGCTTTGCTGGGTGGGATCTCCACGTCTCCGTCGATTTCCATTGGTTTCGAATGATTATCTAATGAGGGGAACAGGACAGGACATGTGTCGGACACTGAAGAAACCCATCCATCCTCAGGGCACGTTAGCTTTACAGAAAACTTCCTCTGCTGTGATGTCGGGTCACTTGTGACGATTATAACCAGGTGATGGCTTCTGTGTAACCTTCTGTGAAGCCACACTTCCTCACAGCCTCCCAATCTGATAGGGGAGTAACAGCTGGTGTTTATTCTTTCTAACTAGGGCCAGGCTCTTCGGTAATAACAACGGGAATAAGACTGGACACAAACTACAGACAGCTGTCTCTTGAGCAGACTTTGAAGGTTCCTTCTCTTTTACCTCTACAGTAAAAAGAAGCATATTCTGTTTTATTTTCCTAAGAAGTCTATGAGGAGAAGGGGACGAAAGAGGATGGGTCACCGAAACAATGGACGTGAGTTTGAGCAAACTCCGGGAGATGGTGATGGACAGGGAACACGTGCATGCTACAGCCCATGGGGTCCCAGAGAGTCAGACACCAATGAATGAACAACACAAGTGAAATTAGGGGTTTCTGAATACCAAAGGCTATCTCACTCTTTGGTATATGCCTAGAACTTCAGCTGTGTTGTTCCTATTTAATCCCTAAGTCATGTCGGACTCTTTGTGACCCTCTTTCTCTGTACATGGGGATTCTCCAGGCAAAAATACTGGAATGGGTTGCTGTTTTCTCCTCCAGGGGATCTTCCCAACCCAGGGATCGAACCCACATCTCTTAAACGTCTCCTGCATTGGCAGACGAAATTTTTACTGGTGAACAACTTATCAACTGAACAAGTCAGTTGCAAACACTGCTGCTAGAATGCAAGTTACAATTCAAGTGACGCTGGGAATAATTAGGATACACGTAAAAGTATTTTCAGCAAAAGTTCCTTCCTGTTGACGGGACAAGTCATTTTATAAGACACTTTTAAGATTTTATAAGACCTTCCTGAGGTGTCACCTGCTTAGCTACAAAGCTCCCATGTGGACACACCATCCTTCTTCCAGAAGGCTCACTACCCACAACCCCTTGGCCTGCAAACACCCTCATGGTCTTGGGACTCAAATGCTATTTTCCTACTGGAGCCAAGTGTATTCCAGGCTCTCGAAGCCATGCAGCCACACCCCAGATGACCCAACGGGGACTCCGGGTTGTGAAAGGGTGGCGGCGACAAGTCAATGGTAGACGCCACCCAGAAGAAACTCATCCTGGATCATGCTATAGTGTTAAGTCTCTCAATCATGCCCGACTCTTTGTGACTCCATGGACTGTAGTCTGCCAGGCTCTGTCCATGGAAGAATACTGGAGTGGGTTGCCATATCCTCCTCCAGGGGATCTTCCCCACCCAGGGATTGAACCCGAGTCTCCTGCACCGCGGGCAGATTCTTTACCATGGGAGCATCCAGCAAAGTCCTGAAAAGTGGACCCATTTTTTTCTCTTCTATGCGGCACATGAAAGAAAGTTCTTGAAGGTAAGGATGAAGTCTAACTTCAGATGCTGTAAGTCTGGCTGCAGCTGCCTTTTAACAAGAGCAGTTGGGACAGAATGGAAGTCAGAAGCCAGCGGACGTTGCATGTGTGTGTATGTGTGTGGGGGAGGTTGATGGGGGTGGTGGCCAGCCTTCAGGTGGAAAGTAACCCCACTGCAGAGGCCCCTTCAAATGAAGGAGGAGCCGGGAGCTTCCAGTGCACCTTAAGCTGTGTGCTTGTCTCCATGAGGCTATGCTCCCTTGGGGTTTTAGACTGAAAGATACGGTGCAGCTTAAAAGTTTACAAGATTTCTGTCACAGTAGTAGGTAAGCAGATGTCTCAAAGCTCACAAATTATGCTTCCTTTCTGGGGTGAAAGATGAAGACAACAGGGACGTTCACCTTCTGGGCTGGTGGCTGAAGCAAGCAAGGACGTCCACCTTATTCCTGTTTTACTTTGAGCACCCTGATGGAGAGACCCCACGGGAGTGGGCCAGCCCACGAGTGACGTGTGGGCACAAGCCACATTATCTTTTCTTCTCCTTTCCTGCCCCCCCATCCTTGCGAATCTTGTGGACACTGATTACTGGAAGGTCATTTGATTTGACACTGCACACGGACAGTTCTTGAAGCCGTCCTGCATGGCAGCCTGGCCCTTCTCTCTGCCCAGTGGTGGAGCCTTGTCCCGACTCCAGTGGGGAGAGGCTCGGCCCAGAGATGACAAGCTACCTCCTCAGGGATGCACAGCTGCTCGGAGGGAAGGGGCGTTCAAAACAGGGAAGAACATACTCGCACTGGCAGAGACTCACAGGCACGCACACATATGCACACTCTGAACATAGAACTTCCTTGAAGCCGTCTCTGAATTTGTAGGCAGGAGGTTCTCTGGGCTTCTCTGGTGGCTGAGATGGTAAAGAAACTGCCTACTAATAATGCAGGAGATGCAGGTCTGATCCCTGGGTCGGGAAGATCCCTTGGAGAAGGGAATGGCTACACACACCCCAGTATTCTTGCCTGGAGCATCCCATGGACGGAGGAGCCTGGTGGGTGAGGGTCCATGGGGGTCATGAAAGAGGCAGATGCAACGAAAGCGACTTAGCATTCTTGCACAGGAATACACTATTGTGATGCAGGGAGCTCTGTGAACAACCTAGAGGGATGAGATGGGCTGGGAGGGAGCTTCAAGAGGGAGGGGACATGTGTAGACCTATGGCTGATTCATGTTGATGGATGGCAGGGGAGCTATGTATATCTATGGAGACGTTGCTGTTGATGGATGCCAGAAACCAACACGATACTGTTCATTAATTATCCTCCAATGAAACCAAAAAAGAGATCATGCCTAACCATTTCGATGGAAAAATTGGAGGAAGAAGCTGTCCTGGGTGTAGAGCAAGCAAATGCTAGCCACGGCCTGCAGGGTACCGTCCAGCAGACCCAGCCAGACTTGGAGGACACCAGAGAAGCCCGCTGGGCCCAGGTGCTGCGCACTCACTGATGGCGTGCGCGCCATTCTCCTCCCCGTTGACTGTGGCTTCGCCGTTCTTTGGAGGGTTCTGCTGGGAAACGGCTGCGGGGGCTGCTGTTGCGGCCGCGGCTGCTGTGGCTGCTGCGGCGGCGGCTGCCGCGGCCGCGGCCGCCTGCTGCTGAGCCAGCTTCTCCCGGAAGGCTTGCTGCCGCGTCTGCACCACGTCCGGCATCACCGCGTCGATCAGGGAGAGGGACTCTATGGGGCGGCCGTCGAACACCGTGCCGTCCTGCGGACAGAGTCCCCGGTCGGGGGGTGGGGGTCAGCTCCGACTGGGGGTCTCCTGGGTCGGAAACGCAGGTGCCTGGGGCCCCGGGGAGGCTGGGACTTGGACTGGGAAGGGGTGGCCAGTACACATGCAGTACTCGGTCGATAGCAACGTGAACCCAGATGTCAGGGGGCCACCCCGAGCCTCCTATTTCCCGTCACGACCCGAGGGCTGCCTGCTGATGCAGTGGTCTGAATGGAAGGGGGCGATCCTGGCCCCCGGGGGGCGGGGGGCATCTGGGAAAACCTGGAGGTGTGTCTGATGGTCACGACTGTGGTGGGTGCAGCTGGTAAGGAGTGGGGAGGGACCAGAGATGCCGCCCAACATCCTGCAGTGCACAGAATGCCCCCCGCCCCACCCCGAGAGTGGTGTGGTCCTCAAGAGCAGAGCGTGCAGAGGGAGAGAGACCCCACCCTGGCCCGATGCTCTGACAAGTCTCGGGCTCAAGCTGGACAGTCCTGCCCCATCAACTCTGACGGTGAGCACTTCTGTCCATCTGATGTCATCAAACACATGTGCTGCCATGTGAAATGACTTTCGGGGACTCAGGGTGCAGACAGACGCAGCCATGATATTGCTAAGGATGGCACCGCTGAGTTACCATGCCTATTTCCTCAGCTTCCTCTGAGTCTGCCAGTTTCCATCAAGGAAGAAAAGACAAAAATCTCCCTACCCACTCAGAAAACACAGGAGAGCGTGAGACAGTCCTTTCCTCAGAAGGTGCTCTGATTATTCGAGTCACACGAAACTCAGGGCCTCTCACTGTGTCTGCTAGATGTGCAGACAGGTTTTAGACCATTTTTTCCCTCATAAGTCAGGAAGAACTGAAGGACATACGTATCCACTACACAGTACTCAAATAAAACAGCACCCCAGCTGACTACTGGATACCACACGATATTTGAAAATTACGAGCCAACAGAAAACAATGTAGAACATGGAAAAAAGAAGCCACCCCCATGCCCTGATTCTGCCGATGGAATGGCCAGTGTTGACCGGCTGGCCAGCCGGCTTCTATGTCACCTTCTTCTTTGTACATTCATGCCCCAGATGGATGACAATCTTGTAAGAGGTAGTAACTGCGCAGAGCAATAAAGCACTTCCTTGCTTAAACTCTAAATGCACACTGTCTCACTTGTAACAACCGGAAAGCTAAGTGACAAATGACCTTTCAGTCTCCTCTAGGCAACACTGGATTTTTGAATTGCCAAGAGAGAGAAGGTATGGAGATGAAAGGCATGGACCCTGGGTGTGTATGTGCATATGTGTTTGTCTGTATGTGTGTGTGTGTCTGTATGTGTGTGTGAAAGTGAAAGTCTCTCAGTCGTGTCTGACTTTTGTGACCCCTTCTCCAGGCCAGAATCATGGAGTGGGGAGCTGTTCCCTTCTCCAGTGGATCTTCCCGACCCAGGAATCAAACCTGGGTCTCCTTCATTGTGGGTGGATTCTTTACCAGCTGAAGATTCCTTGCCTTTACAAGGGAAGCCTGTATGTGTGTGTGTATGTCTGTATATGCCCATGTGTGTATGTGTGTGTGTGTGTGTGTGTGTGTAGGGAAATCCAATCACAGCCTCACACAATCTGAGATCTGGGGTCCTGTATTCCTATCCTCACATTTGTTTTGTGGGGAAAAAAAAGAGACTTAGATGGGGTCACGTTGCCAGCGGAAGATCCCGGGTACCCAATGTAAGACAATGAAAGAGGAGACTGCCTCCTGTCGGGCAGGAAAGCCCAGAGTGTCGGCAGACAGCAGAGGCTTCTCCGAGATGCTGGGACTTGGAAAACAGCAGAGGAACACATGTGAGAGAACGTGAGATACGCTACTTCAGTGACCGTAAAAGCTGAAGGGAAAGTGGAGGCGAACGCTACGAAGAAAAGACTGGCTTGCCAGGATGAGAAAGGGGAAGAGCAGGCGGAGGAAAGTGTGGAAGGGTTCAGGGAGACGGGCTCAAGAGTGGGGTGACCGTGGACGTGGACGTCTGGTGGTAACGGGGAGGGGTGTGTGGCCACCTAATGGGGTAGCTGTGCTGGATGCGTTGGAACAGAAAACGAGGACTTGGGGCACAGTGGTATTCTGGATGGAGGTGGGGTACAGAAAGAGGGGGCACGACAAAGGAGAAAGGGCGTTAAGTGCAGTTACAATCAGAGGGAGTCAGATCGAGACTCTGGGAAGACCCGGACATCACAGGACAGTCCCCAGAAGGAAGCTAAGCAGGTGGGAAGGGGAGCTGTCTCGATCCCTCACCCTTTATCTTTACAAAGGTTCAGTTCAGTCACTCAGTCATGCCTGACTCTTTGTAACCCTTTGGACTGCAGCACGCCAGGCCTCCTTGTCCATCACCAACTCCCGGAGTTTACCCAAACTCATGTCCACTGAGTTGATGATGCCATCCAACCATCTCATCCTCTGTCGTCCCCTTCTCCTCCTGCCCTCAATCTTTCCCAGCATCAGGGTCTTTTCCAATGAGTTGGTTCTTTACATCAGGTGGCCAAAGGACTGGAGTTTCAGCTTCCAACAGCAGTCCCTCCAATGAATATTTCAAGACTGATTTCCTTTAGGATGGACTGGTTGGATCTCCTTGCAGTCCAAGAGACTCTCAAGAGTCTTCTCCAACACCACAGCTCAAAAGCATCAACTCTTTGCCGCTCAGCTTTCCTTATGGTCCAACTCTCACATCCATACATGACTACTGGAAAAACCATAGCTTTGACTAGATGGACCTTTGCCAGCAAAGTAATGTCTCTGCTTTTTAATATGCTCTCTAGGTTGGTCATAGCTTTTCTTCCAAGGAGCAGGCATCTTTTAATTTCCTGACTGCAGTCACCACCTGCAGTGATTTTGGAGCCCCAAGAAAATAAACTCTGTCACTGTTTCCATTGTTTCCCCATCTATTTGCCATGAAGTGATGGGACCAGATGCCATGATCTTCGTTTTCGGAATGTTGAGTTTTAAAAAAGGTTACAATAACCCATTTAAAAACTGGTGTAAAATTGGACCCAATACTCATGAGCCCTGATCTATAAAGAGGGAGGGTATTTAACCAAATTAAGGGGTGACTTAAATGTACATGTCTGGCCCCAACCTCCCGGAGGCAGCTGTTCAGTGAGTGCTCTAACACAGCCTCCGCTTGAAATAACCCTGTTGAACTCAACAGTACTCATCTCTCCGCGTTGATCTTCTGGGAATGCCCTCGGTCAGGTGCACACAAAACACAGGCTCTATGCGAAATGACTCACAGGGTCCCTCTTTGACCGAACTGCTGAGAGACACCCAGGAGGAAGGGTGATTTCTGGGATTTCTGTGTGGCAGGTCCACGCCCGTCGTGAAGCGCGGCTGAGGTCTGAACGAGGCGGGTCTGACTTCCCAGGGTCCACCACGCGCGGATGTGTTTCAGTGCGTTTACCACTGTGTTTGCCCTCCGTGGTGGGCGGAATCCGCAGATACAGAAGGGCCGGCTGTGGGACCTGAGCACCCCGTGGATTTTGGTACCCACAGCAGGTCTTGGAACCAATCCCCGGCGGATTCCGAGAGACGACCATATAAATCAGCATCCTTTTCAATGCATCATGATAGCTTTATGGTGAATGGTGTCGGATTCTTGATCTCCCAAGAAGACGATTTAGCTTTGGGACCAGGAACCAGGCTTGATCACTCAAGAGTTTTTGTGTAGTAGAAGTTTTATTAAAGTATAAAATGGGACAGAGAAAGCTTCCAACACAGACATCAGAAGGGGGATGGAAAGTGCCTGCTCACTAGTTTTCAGTTCAGTTCAGTTGCTCAGTCGTGTCCGACTCTTTGCAACCCCACAGACTGCAGCACGCCAGGCCACCCTGTCCATCACCAACTCCTGGAGCTTGCTCAAACTCATGTCCACTGAGTCGGTGATACCATCCAAACATCTCTTCCTCTGTCATCCCCTTCTCCTCCTGCCTTCAATCTTTCCCAGCATCAGGGTCTGTTCAAATAAGTCAGCTTTTTGCATCAGGTAGCCAAAGTATTGGAGCTGCAGCTTCAGCATCAGTCCTTCCAATGAACACTCAGGACTGATCTCCTTTACAATGGACTGGCTGGATCTCCTTGCAGTCCAGGGCACTCTCAAGAGTCTTCTCCAACACCACAGTTCAAAAGCATCAATTCTTTGGCGCTCAGCTTTCTTTATAGTCCAACTCACATCCATACATGACTGTTGGAAAAACCATATGCTTGACTAGAGGGAGTGTTACTAGTGTTAGCAAGGGAATTATACCTCCTTTCTCATTAATTATTACAATAAATGAAAAGAATGTCTCAAGTTTGTGAAAACTTTACCAGACCCACTCCCAAAATTTACATTTTAAGATAACAGGATTAGCCAGAAGGTTTTCAGGAAGGAGAAATTGTCCTCAAGCAGGAGATGCACTGTTGTTATACAATCCTTAGTCCAGAGTTTAAACTGAGCTGTTTCTTATGTACTCATCAGTTCAGGCTTAAAAAACAAACAAACGTTTTATGCGACTCAGACTTTAGGAAGGTCAAGGGGAAAAAAAAGATGTTTGTCCTTTCCTCCTCCTTGAGAATTCCAGGCCCCTATCTTCAGAACCTCGAGAATCCCAGACCCCTTTCTTCTTTTCCTTCTTCACCTCCTCCTCTGGGAGTCTGGACTTCTTATCAACCTGCCTAGGCATTGGCGTCCGGACTTCTTATCAACCTGCCTAGGCATTGCCTCTCTCAGTGATACAGCCGTGACCAGCTAGCCCACAACCATCTATGGGGCCTTGGGAGCTGGCTCCTTGGGTATCACAGCACTGGGATCCCCTGCTGGAGAAGAGAACTACCATAAAGGGAGACGAGGACCTTAATGCACTGGGAGAGGCCGTGGCAAATTCCCCAGCTGAGGTCTTCCCAGCTCGCCCAGGTTCCCCGGGGGTGGGGGCTGCAGGGCCTCCGTCCTGCTCCCCCCGCCTCCCCAACCCTCGGGAGGAGGGCCCACATTACCTCGTTGATGCTGATCTCGGCCTCCACATACTGCAGGCCCTTCTGCAGGATGGAGATGAGGGCGGCCGGCGGCACTAGCGTCCCATTGATGTTGGACTGGCTGATGTGGCTCTCGATACCGAACGTGAACGCTGAGTGGGAAAAACCTGCGGAAACACAGGGGAGGTGGGGTGGGCGGGGTTCCGTGAGGCCTGGACTTGTAGGAGGCACCCCTGGTGGGTCAGATGCGCCTAATGAGGACAGGGCAGGGGGTGGAGATGTGGTGATAGGACGCCCGGCCTCTTGTGTGGGTGGTGTCCGAGACAGATGGCAGACCAAGGTGTGCCTGGCATGAAGCAGCTGGCAGAACAGCAGGCTTAAAAAAAAGAAAGCAAGCAAGAAAGCAGAGGCTTTCCAGCGCATTATTACTATTTGAAAAAAAAACTTTTTGGCTACCATAGTTCCCAGACCAGGGATTGAACCCACGTCCCCCACCCCCCGCTGCTGACTCGGAGCTCGGGAGTCTTAACCACTGGACCGCAAGGGAAGTTTCCCCCTCCCCCCACCCCAACTAACCCTTTCCAGTGTTATTAAAAGCAAAACAGAGGCCACCATCTGCCCTGGCGTAGACGTTACAGAAGTCGGGCCCCAGGCTTTCTCTGCCTGGGTTCTGCACGGCTCCTTCCAGAAGCTCACGCTGATGTCTGTTGGCAGGAGCCCCCTTCCAGCGTTCAGGGCAAATGAAGCTCACCACCAACCATGGAAAAAAACAGAGGCAGCTCTGCACCCACTGAGGGTAACCCTGAGTCGCTTTACTGAACTGGGCATGTTCCCCACCCCCTTGGCTAAGGGCTGAAGGGTCCCGCACACCTTGCAAAGCCCCTGCAGCACCCTCGTCAAATGCCTCTGCACCAATGTGTGGACAGCACCAGGCAGGTGAAAGGCGTTCACAAATAAGGCGGGCGGCGGAGCTGCTAGGATGAAAATATGCAGGGAGAAAGACTGACCCGGTGACTACACGTAACAAACGAGGTGCGTTTCAAAGAAGGAGGCTGCTGTAACACACGACGCCCGTGTCAATGAAGGAGGCTGCAGGGCCAGGAAGGAGGTTTTGGGGGCCTGTGGGTGGGTGGCTGGGGAATGGTCAGAGGCATAAGTTTCCCCTCTGCTTTGTCACCTGTTGGGGGGGTCCCAGGCACCCCACCTCCATCACTTATGAACATCTCCCCAACAAGACCGGTTCATCTTATGTGCTGGGGTGGGTAGGGGGGTTAGCAGGGAGTCTCACAGGGAAGGCTGCACACTACCTCCCCACCTCACATTCCTAGGACACGCCCCTTCATCAGCCGGATGATGGGCCGCCCGCCCCCAGGTCCCCCAGCCTCCATTCGGGTCAACAAATGCAGCCAGCCTCTGCAACACACTCAACGGTCAGCAAGATGGCAATGTTGCTCCACGCAAGGAGAGCCCTGTCTGCAAACGTCCCTTTCTCTCCACCCACCCCTCCTCCTCACGGCCTGAATATTGAGAATATATATGCAATAGGCACTTGATTCACATTTATTTCCAGAGTAATACTGTAGAGCCTGCTATTAACTTCCTGCGTTATTTCTTTACAAGCCGGAACCACCTACTTGAGGCTGTGCAGGAGAGCGCCTTGGAGGCTCTCTCCAACACGGGGTCCCTCTGTTCCCATTGCCGGAAGGGCACGAGCCAACGAAGGCCCTTTGCAAATCCGCCTTATGTTTTCCCTTCTGACTTGTTCTGTCTCTGGCCCTCCTTTGCCCTAACCACTCCTGCCACAACAGAAACGTCCACCCCTGTCTTCACCAACGACCTTATTCTCCGCATCTCCACTGCCACGCAGAGAGTCTTAATCTCTAAGCTCTCTCAGTCAGCTTCCAGCAAGGGTGCACAAGGAAAGCCCCAGGTCGGTGGACAGAGAAGAGTGGGTATCATCGGCTGGGAGACGCCCCAACCCCCCAGACTCCCCTCCTACGTACTCTGGGCCACAGTGGCTTCTGTCTTACACAGGTCTTCCCGGGTGACCATCTGACCCACTGGCCTTTTCCATCTCTTTATCCCTGTCTCCACCAGCAGCTGGGACAGGATGCTGAACTGAGAGTCACCTGCTTCCCTCCCGGTATCTTCACAAGGTCCAGAGCAGGACCATGCCCACTGGGGGGTAATAACAAGACACCACCTGCCAGCCCCGACACGGTGCCCACAATTGACCAGGTCTTGCTTCTAACCAAAGAATGCTTCCTAATTCATGCAAGCCTCCCCACGACCACCTCCCCTCCCTGATGACTCAGACTGTTAAAGAATCGGCCTGCAGTGCAGGAGGACCTGGGTTCGATCCCTGGGTTGGGAACATTCCCCTGGAGAAGGGAAGGGCAACTCACTCTGGTATTCTAGCCTGGAGAATCCCCACAGACAGACAAACCAATGGGGTCATAGACAGTCGGACACGACTGCATGTTAAGCATGCACAGGACCGCCTGCAGTCTCTCCCATGCACTCTTCTCTTTCTTTTATGAATTGGGTCCCGAGATCACCCTCGGGGTCTGACAGATGCCACACACTAGCTCCAAGCTCGTGGCTGGACACCCATCTCTCAGCCCACCACAAAATTCCACCTAGAAGCTTCTACGGAGTGTCTACCCAGGGCACAGCGTGGACTGTGGCCAGAGCCCCTGACAGATAACATCTCAGCAACTGACGGAGCAGCGGGCAGAGAGAGGTCAAGCTTCTGGTGTATGTCTTTGTCTGTTCCAGATGCTGTAAGAAAATCCCACAGGCTACGTGGTGTTAGCCACAGACATTTATTTCTCACAGTTCCGAAGGCTAAACTGCAAGATCAAGGCACTGGCACGTTCATTGTCTGCTGAGAACCACTTATGGACCACACAGATGACTACGTGTTCCCCACAACCTCACAAGGTGGAAGGAGGAAGAAAGCTCTTACATGGGCACTAACTGCATTCATGAAGGCCCCATCCTCGGGACCAGATCAACTCCTAAAGACTGAACTTCCAAATATTCCACTGAGGACTGTCGTTCAGTTGCTCAGTTGTGTCCAACTCTGTGAACCCATGGACTGCAGCACGCCAGGGCTTCTTGTCCATCACCAACTCCTGGAGCTTGCTCAACCTCATGTCCATTGACTCGGTGATGTCATCCAACCATCTCATCGTCCTCTGTCGTCCCCCTTTCCTCCTGCCCTCAATGTTTCCCAGCAACAAGGTTTGTCCAGTGAGTCAGCTCTTCACATCAGGTGGCCAAAGCATTGGAGTTTCAGCTTCACCATCAGTCCTTCCAGTGAATATTCAGGGTTGATTTTCTTCAGGATGGACTGGTTGGATCTCCTTGCAGTCCAAGGGACTCTCAAGAGTCTTCTCCAACAACACAGTTCAAAAGCACCAATTCTTCAGCACTCAGCCTTCTTTATGGTCCAACTCACATCCATACATGACTACTGGAAAAACCATAGCTTTGACTCTACGGACCTGGGTTACGTTTAAACATACGTATTGGGGGAAGGCTTGCAAAATTCAGTCTGCAGTCATCTTGGAAGACTGCCATCTCCAGGAAGGATGTTACCCTTGGGGTGGCCCAGCCTCCACCACCATCAGGACCCAGCCCTCCCGATCGGACTCCAGGGCTACTGAGCATATTTACCTGCAGTCTGCCAGTCCTAGGGCTTCTGTGCCTTAAGCCTGTTCAGCCTTCCCCCGGCTTTCAGCGCACCCCTTCTTCCACTCGAAGAGATGCGGAGGAATAAAAAACAGCGTATCAGTGGGTAGAGACGGAAACACTCAGAACTTGTTCAGTGGCAGGTGTGGAAGCTGGTGAAAAGGGGCAGAACAGAGAGCTTGGTGGCCCCTGGATGACCGATCCACGTGACGGTTCAGTGCGAGCGCCCTTGGGGTCCACTGGAGCAGTCGCTGAAGCCCGCAGACTTGCCCACTACTTAGTAGGAGGCGTCCCCGATGAATAACTCCTCAGGAAGTTTTCTCCACTATGACACGCCTGACATTTGGACCAAACTGTCCTTTGTTGTGAGGAGTGCTATGTCCTAGGCATTACAAGATGTTTAGCAGCATCTATGACCTCTGCACACTAGAAGTTTGTTTTCTGATTTGGGGTTGGTTGGTTTTCTTTATGGCTGCCCTGCATGGCATACGGTGCCCTGCCCTGCATGATCTTAGTTCCCGAACCAGGGACTGAACCCACGGCCGTGAAAGTGTGGAATCCTAACCACTGCACCAATGGAGACACCTCATTACACAGTACATGTTAGTATTTAGTAGCAAGCCTTCCCCAGTCATGACAACCAAAAATATCTAACCAACCCCACCACGGCAGAGAACTACAGACCCACAGGAACCACACCCAAGTGAAACATTCCTCAGGTCTACACCACGCTTACTTCTGGTTCATTTATAAACACCATGGGTGGATTCCTGCCACTGAAAAGCAAGTTAGAGAATCCAGGTTAACACACAGTAATGGGGGGATAACCAGGTAAAGTCAAAGCATTTCTGAGGAGAAAAAAGGGTATAATCATGATAAGATGGGAAAGGTTTCCATGTGCTTAGTTGCTCAGTTGTGTCTGACTCTTTGTGATCCCATGGACTGTAGCCTGCCAGGCTCCTTTGTCCATTGGATTCTCCAGCAAAGAACCCTGTAGTGGGTTGCCATGCCCTCCTTCAGGGGATCTTCCCAACCCAGGGATCAAACCCAGGTCTCCTGCATTACAGGCAGATTCTTTACTGTCTAATCCACCAAGGGAAACTTGGATTTTATACTGCATTTTTTATAAAGCGCAGTAAGACCATCAAGAGCTAGGTATACACCCATCTGTTCACTGCAGCACTAGTCACAATAGTCTAAACATGCAAACAACCTAGGTGTCCATCAACAGATGAACGGATAAAGAAGACATGGTACATATAGAAAATGGAATATTACTGAGCCATGAAAAAGAATGAATCAATGCCACTTGCAGCAACGCGGATGCAACTAGACATTATCATATTAAGTGAAATGAGTCAGACAAAGACAAAAACTAAATGATATGACTTATATATGGGATCTTTAGAAAAAGAGAAAAGCACTAATGAACTTGTTTACCAAACAGAAACAGACACCTAGACTTAGCAAACAAACTTATGGTCACTAAAAGGGAAGGTAGGGAAGGGATAATTAGCAGTATGGGATTAACAGATATACACTCCCATACAGAGAACAGATAACCAACAAGGACCTAACGCATGGCACAGGGAACTATAGTCAATACCATGCAATAACCTATAAGGTAACAGAAGTTTAAAAAGCATATAAATATATACATTGATGGGGCTTCCCTGGTGGCTCAGCTGGTAGAGAAGCTGCCTGCAAAAATGTAGTATAACATCCAACTTTCCCTTGGTGGATTAGACAGTAAAGAATCCGCCTGTAATGCAGGAGACCTGGGTTCGATCCCTGGGTTGGGAAGATCCCCGGGAGAAGGTAAAGGTTAACCCATTCCAGTATTCTGGCCTGCAGAATCCCATAGTCCATGGGGTCAAGAAGAGTTGGACACAACTGAGCGACTTTCACTTTCACTGGCTCAACACCTGAAACTAACACATATTGTAGATCAACTAAACTTCAATTAAAAACAATACATTAAGAAAAAAAAAGACCTTGAAAAGCTCTGTTCTTCCCATTTGGGGTGAAAGGTGCTAGTTTCATGAGAGAAAAGCAGGGTATGCATGGATGTGCCTCACCCACTAGGCAACCCATACAGATTTAAAACGAAGCACATGTTTTGTTTCCTGCTAAACCACTAAGTCGGACCTCTTTCACAAATGGCCTCCCAAACCATTTGAGCTGTGCAGTGAACCGTCCTGCCCAATTAATGTCGCCCTGATTCATCAGCAGAACCTGCTAAAGAATCACTCACTGGCCCTTGAAAACACTGCTTATTCAGCGGAGAAAGGCAGATATGTAATATTTGGGCAGCTGTGTGGACAGTGTTGCCCCTTCAGCTGAAACAAAGGCACCTGGGTTGGGAAGATCCCCTGGAGAAGGAACGGCTACCCACTCCAGTATTCTCGCCTGGAGAATCCCGTGGGCTGTATAGTCTGTGGGGTCGCTAAGAGTTGGACATGACTGAGCGTGCCCAACACTTAACAGTAAAGGCAGCATTAAACGCATTTGTTTGAGGCACTAAATGCAGAGTCTTTATTAAGGACTTCATAGACTTAATACTGGGAATACTGACAGCTATCCAAAGCCAGCGGGCATGATGTGAGAACTGTCTAGACCATGGATATGCAGCCCAGGGCTGCCTGTGTTTATAAATCAAAGTTTTATTGGAGTAGTCATTACCCATGAGCAGATATGCTATCTGTGGTTGGCTTTCACACTGCAATGGCAGAGCTGAGTAGCAGCAAGAGATACATTATGGGCCGCAACTGAAAGTACAAGTGTTGATTGCCCGCCAGGCTCCTCTGTCCATGGGGATTCTCCAGGCAAGAATACGGGAGTTGGTTGCCATGCCCTCCTCCAGATGGGTCACAAAGTCAAAAATATTTAGGATATACTCCTTTATAGGAAAAGTGCGCCAACTTGACTATTATGTGTGTATTGTAAATACACACTTTTATGTGTGTCTGTGTGTTCAGTAGCTCAGTTGTGTTCACCTCTCTGGGACCCATGGACTGTAGCCCGCTAGGCTCCTCTGTCCATGGGATTCTCCAGGCAAGAATACTGGAGTGGGTTGCCATTTCCTCCTCCAGGGTATTATCCTGACCCAAGGATCGAACCCGGGTCTCTGGCATCTCCTACACTGGCAGTTGTATTCTTTACCAACTGTGCCACCTGGGAAGCCCATATATACACGTATATGTGTACATATGTACGTATATATATGTGTGTAAAGAAAAGAAAGTAAGTGAAGTCACTCAGTCGTGTCTGACTCTTTGTGACCCCATGGACCATAGCCCACTACGCTCCTCCCTCCATGAATTTTCTAGGCAAGAATACTGGAGTGGGTTGCCATTTATATATGTGTACCCACATGTGTATGTATATATATGTGTACCCGTGGACACAGATCACACGAAAGCAGCTGTCACGGTCTCCCCTGTATCTGTTCTTCCATTGCTTACTGCTATGGACTAAATGCCTATCTCCCAACGTTCATACACTGGAAACCCACTCCCTCAGGTGGTGGTGTCCGGGAGGTGATCAGGACGCGAGGGTGGGGTCCCCACAAATGGGGTTAGTGTGCAAACATTGACATAGGCACTCACTCAGTTCACCACTCTTATCTGCAGGACGACATACGACTTTTTCCCCACAACACCTTCCTGGCCTTTCAGCAGCCCCCACCGACTCTGCCGGAACCTGGGAATTCCCACCCTCCGTAACGGTGAGAAATGAAGTGTTCGGGTGTATAAGCCACTGGGTCTGCAGCCTTTTGTCACGGCAGCTGAAAAGTCCCTGAGACGCGCCTTCTGCTCTGTGTGATTGACAAGGTGACGGTACTAGCAGCCACCGTTCACCGAGCGCTTCCGTAAGTGTCAGCCAGCAGTATCAGAGCTTTCTAGGTGCTGGTCGACGGGACCCAAGACCGTCACAGTAACCTGGGCTGGTCGGATACACGGAACTGAGGACTCACTCTCCTTCTCAAAAGCAGTGAAGAGTCTGCAGACCCGAGCGTGGCCTTGGAAGCCTCTTATTTCCCACGTTAAGTAGCTGGGCCATCTCTCACTAGACCTAGCCAGGCTGCCTTTGCGAGAAGCATATATACCACTTTGCCCCAGGACACCTCTGCTTAAGGGTCTGCTCCCTTGGTCTAGAACAGTGGTTCGTGCTTGTGAAGTGTGGCCACTTCTGTTGGCCAGGGGAAGACGTGGGCAACACCTGGAAATATTTTTGCTTGTCACCAGAGGGTGTGTTACTGTTCGGTCGCTAAGTCTGTGAACAACATTCCACGCATTTGTTACCGTTTATTTTCATTACGAAGGGGGCGACAGAGGATGAGGTGGCTGGATGGCATCATCGACTCAATGGACATGAGTCTGAGCAAGCTCCGGGAGATGATGATGGACAGGGAAGCCTGATGCGCTGCAGTCCATGGGGTCGCAGAGAGTCGGACACCACTAAGCGACTGAACAACTTTTTATTCGTGGAGAGAACACAGTTCACCAGCCTGGGCCTGCCCTCGTTGGCTTCCTTCTCTGACCAACAAACAGGTGGCATTAGGTGATCGCCAAGGTCCCTTTCAATTCTAAAATTCTATAGAGAGGAAAGGAACGACCTCATTGTCCCAACTGAATCCACGTGATTTTGATTTATGGAGATGAGTGAGTGACGACACGCAGACATTAACGCCACCAAGAGAAGAACCCATGACTTACTCACAGTTTCCATGGGAAGGGGCCACGCCATGCTGCCAGGGCTACAAGAACCCTTATCACATCAGGGACCACATCGCAGAGAAAAAGAGAGAAACTGAGACTACAGTTTTATGGAAACGAGGCTGAGCAAGCAGCTCGGTGGGAACGCTTCCTGCTGGACAGATGACACAGTTAGAGCCTGTGTGCTTGTGAGGTCTGTAACATGATTTTCACGGGAGCCACCTCTGAGAGAGAGAGAGAACCCACCAGCTCTGGCCATCAGTCCAATGCCATAATCAATGAATGCCAAGCAGCCCCTGGTTAGCATGCTCATCCATTCCAACTGGCTATGTGGATGGAAGACCAGTTCAAAAATCACTGCAGATGGTGACTGCAGCCATGAAATGAAAAGATACTTGCTCCTTGCAGAAAAGCCATGACAAATCTAGACAGCATATGAAAAACCAGAGATGGTACTTTGCCAACAAAGGTCCGTCTAGTCATGGCTATGGATTTTCCAGTAGTCGTGTATGGATGTCGAGAGTTGGACCATAAAGAAAGCTGAGCGCTGAAGAATTGATGGTTTTGAACTGTGGTGTTGGAGAAGACTCTTCAGAGACCCTTGGACTGCAAGGAGATCCAACCAGTCCATCCCTAATGGAGATCAGTCTTGGGTGTTCATTGGAAGGATTGATGTTGAAGCTGAAACTCCAATCCTTTGGCCACCTGATGCCAAGAGCTGACTCATTGGAAAAGACCCTGATGCTGGGAAAGATTGAGGGCAGGAGGAGAAGGGGACGACAGAGGATGAGATGGTTGGACGGCATCACTGACTCAATGAACATGGGTTTGAGTAAACTCCGGGAGATGGTGATGGACAGGGAAGCCTGGTGCGCTGCAGTCTATGGGGTCGCAGAGAGTCGGACACGACTGAGCGACTGAAGAATAAATAAACGGGGATGGTACCCGACAATGGCACCATTTTTGGAAACACAAGTGTGGACTGCTAAGGTCTATGCAGTGCTTCCTTGTTTCTGGAACATCCCTGGACACACAGCAGGCAGCACTCGATGTCCATTCTCCCTAGATTGTACAGTTTTTCCTGCCACAGAACTGCAGCCGCCTGCAACGTGGCCCGCCTTCCTCTTGGTGTGGGGGGACCAGGAGATCAGGTGCGGGGGTGTTGGGGAGAGGACAGGCAATAAATACAGAGGGAAGGGAGGCTGAGGGCGGTGAAGTGGGTGCTCTTGTTGTTTAGTCGCTAAGCTGTGTCTGACTCTCTGTGACCCAGCGGACTGTGACCTGCCAGGCTCCTCTGTCCATGGGACCTCCCAGACAGGGATGCGGGAGTGGGTTACCATTTCTTCCTCCAGGGGATCTTCGCGATCCAGGGATCGAATCCAAGACTCTTTACCACTGAGCCCAGTTAAGTGCTGAACAAATGAAGTTGCTCAGTCGTGTCTGACTCTTTGGGACCCCATGGACTATAGCCTACCAGGCTCCTTCATCCCTGGAATTTTCCAGGCAAGACTACTGGAGTGGGTTGCCATTTCCTTCTCCAGGGGATCTTCCCAACCCAGGGATCGAACCCAGCTCTCCCACACTACAGGTAGACGCTTTACCATCTGAGCCACAAAAGAAGCCCAGTTAAGTGGCAGCTGGGTCCAATAAATCAAAGAGAGGAACACACCCGCGCGCGGGCACACACACACACACACACACACACACACACACACACACTCTGAGAAGCTGTAAACAGGCAAGGGGGGAGAATAAGATACCATCCCTTCATCTTTGGGGGCTAACTTATCACTTCTTCTTTTTGGGCGCGATGGATTCGTCTCGCCAGAGGATTACCTTTTCTGCCCGGGGAAGTCACACAAAACCTCTAACCCCAGTTTCATTCATGGTCAAAAGCACAAACATTCGCTGAGAGTTGTTTTTGACTCTGCAATCTGCAATCACTGCACACAGACATATCAACTTTACATTTCACTATCTGTATCTAAACCACCCCCCACCCTGCCGCCCGCCCCAGCCCCTGCTTTCTGTCCTAATTTTCTACTATCTTGCTGGAGAAAAACTTGAGCACAGGCAGGCTGCTCTCAAGAGCTGCAGACCTATTCCCGCTGACCTGCCGCAACGTGGAATTTGGTGTAAAATGGAACTGCTTGGAACGCGCCCAAGAGAAATAGCAGGAGGACCTTGTTAAAAATAGGGTTTCACTTCTAACATCTGGCCTGGACCCCAGGGGTGGCGGCTGAGTGCGGACCTGCCAAGACGTTTAATATCCCCCAAACCTGGGAGGGCTCCAGGAGGAGAAGGCATTAGTCGGGTTATAAATGTAGGGTGCTATTTCCTCCCGGGGCTGACAAACCGTGAGGGGAGGCAGCTCGCCCACAAGAGGCGTCGGGGCGCACTCCCCCAGACCCCAGCCCTGGCTTCCAGCCACCATGCAGAGAAGCAAGGTTTGGAGCCAGCTCGTTTTGGCCCCATCACCCGCAACAGCCCTTGAAGCCTCATAAAGTTTGGACTCGCTACTTTGTTAATTGGGGAATTCGACCACGACCGCCAACAAGGAGATTTACGATGGATGACACCATTAAAAATTACAATAATAAAAAACACAGACATATGACTCAGGGGGAGGAGAGGCAGAGAAAGCAGTTTGGAAGAGAGGAAACAGTCACATCACTAGATGCTTGATGCAACTGCTGTTCTTACCCAGGGGTAATTTCCTCCAGTCCCTCTTACCTCTGTAAATTGATTTTTCTACACGTTTAATTCTTGTGGTCCTGGAATTTGACACCCCAGTTCTTTCTTACCTAACACAGTATCAGCACTTCTCCCAGTTACTCATTAGTCTTGGCCACTGTTCTGCCTGAGGCTTCCTTCCCTGGTGGCTGAAGATGGTAAAGAGTCTGCTTCCAAGGCAGGAGATGCAGGTTCGATCCCTGGGTCGGGAAGATCCTCCTAGAGGTGGACATGGCAACCCTTTCCAGTAATCCTGCCTGGAGAATCCCACGGGGAGAGGAAGCCTGGTGGGCTTACAGTCTGTGGGGTTGCAAAGAGTCAGTCGAACACGACTGAAGTGACTTAGCACGCACATCATCCTGGTGGAGTCTCAGTTTTCACTGAGAGTCACCTCTGACGTGCACAGTTTTCAGATTTAATTTTCAAAAACTAGCCAAAGGGCTTCCCACTGGGCACCCTGGCCTTCACCTGCTGCCCATGACCCAGCCTCCCTGTACTTCCTTCCCCTTCCTTCCATCCTGTATCCTTTTTCCCTCTCGCCAAGGTGCTTTTTCACCCCTAAACAGTGTAACCAGCTTTTGCCGAGCCTCGGGACATTAACGCGGGCTCTTGATTTTGCTTGAAATGCTCTGCTTCCTTTTCTCCCTGAAGAGTTCTAGTTCAAATGCCTCCTTCTGTCTGCACCCCTCGCGTGCTCCTCTATGAACATCGCAAACCTCACGTTTAGCTGCCCCTGTGTCAAGACGCCTGTTTAATTCCCTAGGTGGGGAGAAAAAGACTTCCTCCTCTCATGTGTCTCCTTCCAACCCCAGCACTAGGGCAGTGCTTAACAGGCCAGTGACAGACATTTGACAGAGCTGGAAATCCTGACGACTGCTTAATCCGGGCACATCAGATTCCTGGAGAGTGCCTGTCCCTCTGATGGTACCTGAAACAATTTTACAAAGCATGGGGGCAGATATTTTAAAATCTAACAGTTACTTTTTTTTAAGTTGTGCATTATGCAAACACAATAGTAGATGTATTTGAAAATTTAGTGAAAAGTTAACTGCTTCAATTTAAGGGAAAATGTTAGTAAATATTAACAAAGTACTTTTAGGTGTATGGAAATATGGCAAAATGATGTCTCTGGTACAAGAGAACCAAGGATGGGAAATACATGCAGAAACAAGGGAGGGCTACAGACATGTTCAAAGGACAAGGAAGTAATAGATACTCAGGATACAAACACCACATCCATGTTCCCTGGACAGGAAGAAACATACATAGTCCATTAGCAGTCTCAAGACAGGAGTCTGCAAGTTGTATCCTCTGGGCCAAATCTGGCCCCTGGCTTGCTGTTATAAATAAAGTTTTATTGAAACACAACTTCTCTCAATGGTCTATGTACTTTTGATGGCTGCTTTTGGACTACAAAGACAGAAATGACTGGTTGCGATAGAGACCAAAACAATAACTTTTAAAGGAAGATTCTGCCAACTAATCCAGGGGAGAGACCCAAATTATGGGACTACTGGGCCTTAGGAAAGCAATTTTAGATCCCTCGGCTTGTTTGATGACGCCAGTATAACCCTAAGAAGCAAAACCTGTTGAGACTATTAGAAAACGAACATCACTGCCTAGCTTCCCTTGGTAAAATGGACATGAATATAGCAGACAGAGAATTAACAAAACTGAATTCAGTGACATATGAAGAGGACAAAATGTCCAGGCCATGTGGGGTTTATTTCAGCAGTGCAGATTTAATGCTGAAAAAGAAATCAACCATCTCACCATGTTAAGAGTGAAGAAAAATCATTTAATGTGGAAGATTCTGGAGCCAGAGGGTCTTAGCTCTATGAATGGTTATAAATTCCTGGCAGTGTGACCTGGCCAAGCCGCTATCTTCTCAATGCTTCTCACCTGTCAATGATGGAGGCAGCTGTCTCTCTGCTTCTTGAAAAGAAAATTAAAGTCTTAGTCGCTCAGTCATGTCCAACTCTTTGCAACCCCATGGACTGTAGCCTGCCAGGCTCCTCTGTCCATGAGATTCTCCAGGTAAGGATACTGGAGTGAGCTGTCATTCCCTCCTCCAGAGGATCTTCCCGACCCAGGGATCGAACCTGGGTCTCCTGCATTGCAGACAGACTCTTTTTTTATCGTCTGAGCCACCAGGGAAGCCCCATCTCTATCTTAGGGGGAAACAGTCTGACTGATCAAGAACTGAGCATCATGCTTGACACGCAGCTCATGCTCAATAAATGGGAGCTACTGTCACTCAGGCAAAACATTAGAACAGACGGAAACCCTGACAAGATTCAGGGAGTGCCTGGCCGACGGAGAGGCGAGGATGAGAGCAAGAGGGCATGGTGGCAGTCGGAAAGATACTGTGCATGAGAAATATGCGACACTGATTCTGACATTTTTCACGTGAAACCTGGACGAGGTTACGGGGTCAGAGGAAGTTCTTCTTTGCAGGGGAGGCATAGTGGTCAGGGAAATGGCAATGCTCTCAGTGTGGGATAATGTTAAAGAATGCTTGGGAAATACACAATGAACACAGCAATACAGAAGGCGACGGAGAGGCTGGAGGCCGGCCCCCCCAGAGTGGGGGATCTGGGGAGAGGCTGGTGAGAGAACGTCCCCTCCGCCGCTCGCCCCAGACTGGGGGATGAGACGTGAGTTACGGGCAGAAACCTAGACTTGTAGAAAAGAGCAGCCCACTGCCCGTAGACCTGGATTCAGGAGGGAAAGAAAATAGGATGTCACTCTGGGGAGAGTGGCATTTTAGATGTGGACGGAGGAGACCTCACTAGGGCTATAGAGAGAAACCCGGGAGAAAAGGGACAATGTTGTGTCTGACAGTCCAGATGACCGGCTCACTGAGTCTGGAAGGAAGGAAGGAAGGGAACTGCAATTGGCAGAATGAAGTACATCAAAGCTGGACACTTTGAAGGTCACATTAGAATTTCAGAGCAGCCAGATCTTAAATGTGATGGCGTATGAACTTTGGAAAACAGGAACCGTGGTAAGTGAAGTAATTCATCTCAGATAAAAAAGGAAACGGGAACCATCTGAGGCTTTTTCATACTGTCCCTACCCTTTAAAGGAGGAAGCAATGACCTAAGAAGACTTACGGACTTCTTCAACGGCACCTAACCTCTCTCCCATGGCAGTACCAACGGAAACGATCTGGGATTGAGCAAGACACACCTTGAAACAAGTGTGACTCACATGCAGGCTTCCCAGGTGGCTCAGTGGTGAAGAATCCATCTGCCAAGGCAGGAGACCCAGGAGACGCGGGTTCCATCCCGGGGCCGGGAAGATTCCCTGCAGAAGGAAGTGGCAACCCCCTCCAGTATTCTCGCCTGAAATATCCCACAGACAGAAGAGCCTGAGGAGGGCTACAGTCCACGGGGTCGCGAAAGAATCAGACGTGCCTAGGCGACTAAACGACAACAACTTATACTCGGCCCATTTTTTAATGCTTTTCTGGCGAACTGCTTTCTCCCTGCTCTCTGACAAGTAAACATGCACAGGAATGGCAAACCTTGAATCTCAGCTTTTAATTCACAAACGGCGGAGCACAGCAAACTCATAAAAGACGGCACAACCCCAAGCGCAGGGGAAATCGGGACGCCTGTGAACTTCGGGGACGTCCCAAGAGCAACTTCCCCACGGTTCCGTTCTGCTACGCTTCAGCGGGTTGGCATCACACCCAGAGGGGAGTTTAGGGAGACACTCTTTTTTTGAATGAAGAGGAGCTCGTTGGCAACGGGCACCACTGGAAGAAGGCTTTGGGATGAGATGACCCCCACACAGCGCAGGGTCTTTCCAAAGCCCTAAGGGGAGATTGGCCCACAGACAGCTCTGTTCTGCAAAGGAAGCGAGGGCAAAGCTTTGCTGTAGGAGGCGTGCGCAACCCTCCTCCACAACGCTCTCCTGGGGGGTCTTTACGCTCTTCTATGTGAGAGGCACGGGTATCACGTTCTCCAGCTACTTACCCGCCCCTACACTCTTTACAGTGAGTTTTCAAATGTGAGGTAAAAACACACTAGTATACACATGATCAATACACAACCACACACTCGACAGGAGCGGCAGGTCCACAGGAAAGCCTGGATGGCAAAGCTCGGGTGGCGAGCAACTCAGCCCCTTTGCCATCAGACATGCTGCTGGAAGACGCAGGCGTCATCACACTGCTCAGCCAGGAGGACACACCCGCAGGTCTGTGCCCGGTTCCCCTGGACTGGACCTCACGCACCTTTCCCTTAGCTGACTGTGACCTGTCTCTTTTTCATTTGGGAGGGGGGCGGTTTTCCCAGGTGCTGCTGGGGGAAAAGAACCATCCTGCCAATGCAGGAGACTTAAGAGATGCAGGTTTGATCCCTGGGTTGGGTAGATCCCCTGGAGGAGGGCAAGGCAGCCCGCTCCTGGAGAATTCTTGCCTGAAGAATCCCCCCAGTCCATAGGGTCGCCAGTCACCAAGAGTCACTTGAAGTGACTTGGCATGCACGTACAGATTACATCCCAATGGAGAAAATCTGCAGCTATCAATTCAAAACAAAGGGCTCTACTGGGTTCTTGTAAACAAGACGGCTGAACAAACAAAATATACACCCAACTGTATACAATTAAGAGGAATGTAACAAAAATGGAGACATAGCATCCGACTTTGATTAACTTGTTGATCTTTTTGATTGACTTTTCTTGAGACATAAGTGACATGTAACAAAGTGGAAGTTTGGGGTATATGCTGTGATGATCTGATATATGGATATATCAGATACATGGATATACATTGTGGAAGAATCACACAGCAGGGTCAGCTCACCTATGCAGCACCTCCCGTGATTAACCTTTATTTACTTCACTGAGAACATTTCCACGATCTCAGCAACTTTGGCAACCTTCAAGTACCCAATATACCACTATGAAGTACAGTCACCATGCAGCAGGTTATAATACGTATCTTTTTGCTGTAATCCACTGCGAGTGTAACGGTTACTAAATTCTGTGAAAGTTGCTCAGTCCTATCTGACACTTGGCGACCCCATTGACTATACCATGGAATTCTCCAGGCAGAAATCCTGGAGTGGGTAGCCTATCCCTTCTCCAGGGGATCTTACCAACCCAGGGATCGAGCCCAGGTCTTCCGCACTGCAGGCGGATTCTGTTTACCAGCTGAGCCACAACGTAATACTGGAGTGGGTAACCTATCCCTTCTCCAATGGCTCTTCCCAGCTCAGGAATCGAACCGGGGTCTCCTGCATTGCAGGTGGATTCTTTAGCAACTGAGCTACCAGGGAAGCCCAAATTCTATGAATCCTTCTAACAAATCATAGCGCTTGAGGGTTGTCTAGGAGACAGGGACACACCACCAAATAACTGGAAACCACGAGATATTTCTGTTTCACCTGACTTAATTCCTTCCTCCCTCCCTCCCTTTCCTTCCTTGCTGCTTGCAGGATTGTAGATTCCCAACTGGGGATGGAACCTGGGTCCCAACAGTAAAAGCGCCAAGTCCTAGCCACTGGACCACCAGGGATTTCCTTCAGCTGCTTTTAAATTGCTTTTATCCCATGCTCATGCAGATAACCCATTCAGGTATTCCTTACTTATAATCTGATGAAATGAATATTTTCCTGTACCCTTTCTAAAGCGAAGGCTACCACTGCCTCACAGAAGCGCTTGCCTTTATCGTCTCATAAAGATTCTCTTTTTAAACAGGGACAACATTAGCAATGTAAAAATGCCACCGCAGTCAGAGAAATATTTTTAGCAACTTAGCTGAACAATGAGCCCTGAACCTGGGTTTAAATTAAGATAGCTGAAGCATTAAAATGCCTTCCCGAATCCGGGGGGGAACGTGTCTAGCATAAGAAGGCAGTCCAAGCTCCCAGGAAACACAGTGGAGCCTAACGGGGTGATCTTGTCAGCTTCTGGAATTAGAGGGCAATGCTGCTGAATCATTTCTGGAGACGCAATTATTCACAAATGTTAAGGGTAACACCCTTTTCCTGGTTATCTAATCTCCTCACCGGAGTCCAAAAAAAAAAAAAAAAGCAAATCCAAAACCCAAAGAAAAACAAAACCCAGATTGAAGACAGCTACTCCCACTTAGTTTATTATCTGCTACAGAACAGTACTGGCAGAGGTACCCCCCCCCCTTCCTCGAGGGGAAAAATACTCTGGAAAAATTTAATAAAAACAGGGACCGCTAGGACCACTGTTAGAGTTCACTTGTGTGCGGCAGAAAAAATCAAAACACAACCCAAGAAGATGAAAAAGAGAGAAGAAACGACAATCTCGTGACAACTCCACTTTGCAAACTAACTGAAAAAACACACCCCACAAATGAAGGATGTGTTATCAGTGGTTCTCAACTGGCGGGGGTTCTGCCCTCCGGAGGACATGTGGCAAAGGTCAGAGACATCTCTGGTTGTCAGCATGGAGGGTGAGGGGGGCAGGGTGTTCCTGTCATCCAGTGGGTGGAGGCCAGGGATGTGGTCTTAAGAACCTACAATACAGGATAGTCGCCCAGCCCATAGGTCAACAGTGCTGAGTTTCAGGAAGCCTGGCCTCTAGGAAAGGTTGAGCATCTTTAGATAATGTATGCTGTTCTGACCATTCAGAGTCCCTCCAAGAGATTCAGTTCAGTCGCTCAGGCGTGTCCGACTCTTTGCGACCCCATGGGCTGCAGCACGCCAGGCCTCCCCATCCATCAGCAGCTCCCGGAGTTGACCCAAACTCACGTCCATTGCGTCAGTGATGCCATCCAACCATCTCATCCTCTGTTGTCCCCTTCTCCTCCCGCCTTCCATCTTTCCCAGCATCAGGGTCTTTTCCAACGAGTCAGCTTTTCGCATCAGGTGGTCAAAGGACCGAAGCTTCAGCTTCAGCATCAAGTCCTTCCAATGAACATTCAGGACTGATTTCCTTTAGGATGGACGGGTTGGCTCTCCCGGCAGTTCCAAGGGCCTCTCAAGAATCTTCTCCAACACCACAGCTCAAAACCATCACTCCAAGAGATTAAGACCCTCAACTCTGCCCACCTAGGAGAAACCTGCAAGGGAAAGGCCACGAAGGGGATACTGAAAACCTGGCAAGCCACAGGACAAGGAGAGCGGAAGCACACCCAAGACCACTATTGAAATTTTTACTGATTTTCGGCTGTGATGGGTCTTTGGGGCTTCGGCCAGCAGCGGCTACTCTCGAGTCGCAGGGCCTGAGCTCCTCATTGCAGTGGCTTCTTTTGTTGCAAGAGTATGAGTTCTAGGGGCACGTGGGCTGAGTCGTTTAGGCTCACGGACTTAGTTGCTCCCCAGCACGTGGAATCTTTCCGGAGCAGGGATCGAACCCGGGTCCCCTGCACTGGCGGGTGGATTCCTATCCACGATGCCACCAGGGCAAGCCCCTGAATGGTCCCTTTATCATTCTGCTAACGATACAGCCTGTCCAGAGCCAATGGTGTCAATGAAATGCAGAACGGCTGCTTATGACAATGTCCCAGGAGGAGCCGGCCAGGTGAGCCTGGCCTATGATGCACACTTGAGTCTGCTGAATCACCAAGCAAGCTCTGGGATACACGATAACTGCTGTTCCCCTTCAGATGGCTCTACGATTTTTCTGTTTCCAAAAGCTCCAGAATGGCTGTGTGGCTATCCGCTTCTAAGCTGACACGGTACCACTCGAACCCATTACACAAAAGACGCTCCATCAGAACTGCGCCATGGCTAACAACCTGCGAAATCTAATTAAAAAATGTCTCAGCTGCATTTGTATTACTGACCGCCTTCTCCATCTCAGTAATAGGCAAAGCTCTGCAGACCATGGAAGCGCAAAAGTTACCATTTCTGGTCTTTTTTTATTTTAGCAATTTCAAGATTATCATGAACTCAAAGGAAGCTGCAAAAACAGTGGAGTCATCCCACCCAGCCACCTTCAACGGTGACATCTTCTCTCACCATAGGACAGTATCGAAACCATGGAGTGACATTCAGCTGACGGGTCACCTGACTGCAAACCTTCAGCTTTCCTCATTTCTGATGGGTGTGTGAGCATCACCTAGGTACAGAGCATCTATGTGAAAGTCACTCAGTCGTGTCTGACTCTTTGTGACCCTGTGGATGGTAGCCCACTAGGCTCCTCTGTCCATGGGATTCTCCAGGCAAGAGTACTGGAGTGGGTTCCTTTCCTTCTCCAGCAGATCTTCCTGACCCAGAGCGCGAACCCAGGTCTCCTACATTGGCAGGCAGATTTTTTTTTAAACTACTGAGCCACCTGGGAAGCACTTATTCAGTGAATTACATCATGTGAGATCTTCCCAGGCCAGGGACCAAACCTGTGTCACCTGTACTGGCAGGGAGATTTTTAATCCCTGGACCACCAATATGCATAATTTTTACACTGCTCAGGAATATTTCTGCAGAGTCATACCTCTCTGTGTTCAGAACAGAACCATTCTTCGGCTATGTGCTTGGACTCGGCTGTGGAGAGAAAAATGCCACCTAAATCCTACTCTTACCCAACGTGAGTTGGGGGGAGCGGCAAGACAGGGCATATGCGTGTGCTATGTGGTCAGGAAATCTGTTACTGTTCTCCTAACAGAAGCTCCACGAAATGAATGGAAAAATGCCATCTACCTCCCATTGAAAACCTCACAAGTCTAGTTAGGTAACATTTATTCACAAGGATAATATATAACACAGGGCCATGAGCGTATTATACAAACCAAAGGAAACATGCCTGATTCTACCTGGCCAGTCACGTGAGTGCAGAGATGGGCTCCAAACCAGTCCATCCTAAAGGAAATCAACCCTGAATACTCACAGGAAGGACTGATACTCAAGCTGAAGCGCCAATGCTTTGATCACCTGACGCGAAGAGCTGACTCATTGGAAAAGACGCTGATGCTGGGAAAGATTGAAGGCAGGAGGAGATGGGAACAACGGAGGATGAGACGGCTGGATGGCATCACCGACTCAATGGACATGAGCTTGAGCAAACTCTGGGAGTCGGCGACGGACAGGGAGGCCTGGCGTGCTGCAGTCTGTGGGGTCACAAAGAGTCATATACAACTGAGCAACTGAGCAACAACAGAAAATAGCACCTGTGCAGTGTGTAGGTGCTTATGTTTGAAAACCACTGGCCCTCCTCCCAGAAGAGGGCAGGTATGGCTGTGCTAACAGAGGCAACAGATATGCATAATAGATTAGCCTCTTGACCATGAATCATGACAAAGCAGGAAGTCTATTTCACTGTGTAAGGAATTTTCAAACTTATTCACAGGTGTTTATTTAATTTTTTAGTCTTTATTCAATCTGTCACCATGTTGCTTCTGTTCTATGTTCTGGTTTTTTGGCCTTGAGGCACACGGCATCTTAGCTTCCCAACCAGGGATCGAACCCAGAACCCCTGCATTGGAAGGTAAAGTCTTAACCACTGGACCACCAGGGGAGTCCCTCGAAGGTCTTTTTGTTGTTGCTGTTCAGGATCTAAGTCATACCCGAGACTCTTTGAGACGCCCATGGACTGCAGCAGGCCAGGCTCGAACGTTTTAACGTCCCCAACGTAAGCAGAGAAATTCACCATCGTGTTGATTTCTAATACATGCGAAATGAATTTCTGCCATCTGCCATCACCAAAGGCTGCTTTCATTGTCTAAAGTGTTTCAAATGACAGCCACTAGGGACACCGAGCCTGGTTAACACCTGACAAAACATTAGGAAAACTCAATTTCTCACTTGTGATTCTTGTGCGCGGTCAAAGCTACCAACACAGTTGTCGAGCGGTTTTGATTAAGAGCTCTGTGTTTCACGGTGTGCAGACATCGGTCACAACACTAGAGGTAGGCGAAATACTTCCCCCAAGCCATGAATACTCTGGGTGGCTTTGCACGAATACCCATGCAAATCAATGCACAATGGTAAAGAACCTGACTGCCCATGCAGGAGACTCAGAAAACGTGAGTTCGATCCTTGGGTGGGGAAGATCCCCTGGAGAAGGGCATGGCAATGCACTCCAACATTCTTGCCTGGGAAGTCCCATGGACAGAGGAGCCTGGCGGGCTACAGGCCAAGGGGTCACAAAGAATCGGACATGACTTAGGGATTAAGCATATCAAGTTCAGTTCAGTCGCTCAGTCGTGTCCGACTCTTTGTGATGCCATGGGCTGCAGCCCGCCAGGCCTCCCGTCCATCAGCAACTCTCCGAGTTTGCTCAAACTCATGTCCATCAAGTCGGTGATGCCCTCCAACTATCTCATCCTCTGTCGTCCCCTTCTCCTCCTGCCTTCAATCTTTCCCAGCATCGGGGTCTTTCCCAATGATTCAGTTTTTCACATCGGGTGAAAAACTTCCTTCCCCTTCATCCCCCTTCCTTCCTCTTCCTTCCTTCATTCCCTCTTCTTCCTTCCCCTTCCTCCTCCTTCCTTTCATTTCCTTCCCCTTCCTTCCTTCCTTTCAGCTAGAAAGGAGACATTACGAGACCAAGAACGTGCTCTCTGCACTTGATGGCTGCTCAATAAATTCCCTGGTGGCTCAGTCAGTAAAGGATCCGCCTGCAATGCAGGAGGCCTGGGTTTGATCCCTGGGTCTGGAAGATCCCCTGGAGAAGGGACCGGCTCTCCACTCCAGTATTTTTGCCCAGGAAATCTGATGCACAGAGGAGCCTGGTGGGCTACAGCCCATGGGGCTGAAAAACGTCAGACACAACTGAGCAACTAAACCACCACCTAACCAAAGCGTGAGGACTGGAGATAAACGTTAAACAAATAAACGCTTACAACATTAGGCGTTTCTTCTTTGGAGTATGTCCTCGTGGGGGTACCAGAGGCAGTTCCTAGACATACAAAGTCATCAGGGCACACACAGACGTCTCTTAACTCCTCACTCGATCTGTGGGATTCCACTTGAGGCTCTGACAAATTATGACAGCAGCTTAGCAGATGTCCCACACAATCAGCACTGATGGAATTATATACATTGCGTCTCCCAAGTCTCCCTTCCGAGTCGCCTGGTAACAGAAAGTTTCTCAACAAATGTAAACAAATCCTAAAAAAGGAAGTCTCGCTTTTCTGGGGGGAAGGATAGACATTTCTGTGTTTATTCAGAGCGGCCAGCAACGCTCCTGCCCCCAGGGGGGCCCTAGGGACTGCCCACTGGGAAAAACCTTTCTCTGGGTTACACAAAAGTTTTCTTTCACAAGTCTCTATTTACCCTCATGTTCACAAACAGAGGGACGGCAATTTCACCTTAAGACTGTTTACACATTTGGACTGCGCTTTTTCAGCCTATTTTTGTGCAGGTGTTTCCAGAGGGAAGGAATCCCGAATTCAGTGTTGGAAGTCTTCAGGGAGGCAGAGTTTGGTATGTGGAATTTTCATCTGCAAACATCTCTGGGAATCTGAGATCAGTGCTGGGAGGACACTTGGACACCAGGTGGGAGACTTCCTGGTTAATTTCCGAGGTTAACTTAACAGAGCCTTGGGCATGACCTCCCTGATGGACGACAGATGAGGTGGTACCTATTTTGCTCTGCTCATCATTTTTTTTATACAAAACATCTAGCAAGAGCTAATCCAAACGGTCAAATGTGTGTGTAGAAAGAAGGTGTACTTTTCCTGAATAATGCTAGCTAGGGTTGACAGCAGAAACAGGGACCTTAGGCTTGTGTGCAGAGAGGTTTATTTATAACATGTGGCATGCCCCACCTATTCCGCCTTTTTTGTTTGAGGATCAGAATCAAACCATTTGGGTCGCCTGCAAGACTGGCCCATCTCACCCTTCTGGGCTGATTCTTAAAGAGTCTGGACCCCGGGACTCACACTTGGATCACCCTCAATGATAGCACATGGCTCTGTGGAAGTGGGATGTGAGAACTGGCTTCTTTCTTGGATAATCAATTTGCAGATTACATAAAATGTGACGCAAAGTGAATAAAGCTTCAGTATGCGCAGAACCGACTGTTATAGCTCGAACTGTGTCCCCCTGCAACTGCATAGGTTGGTAGTCCCACCCGACAGTAACGGCTCAGAATGTGACGGCGTCTGGAAGAGGGTCCCTGCAGATGTCCTTCGTTAAGAAGAGGTGGTGCTGGAATACCGTGAGCCCACTAATCCAATAAGACCGCATCTGCACGAAAAGGAGAAATCAGACCAACGTGGACAGACAGGTGCATGCACGCAGGGAGACCGCCTCATGACGCTCAAGGCAGATCTCGGGGGACGAAGCACCTCCGATGCAAGGAGTACCAAAGACAGTCCAGCAGAAGCTGGCAGACAGGCTGGAGCAGACCCCTGTGCAGCAGACATCACTCCCCGTATATATACACCATATGTATACACCAGCCCACAAATGCCCTCCCT
>CM035303.1:127124334-127142435 GCA_020226075.1 Hydropotes inermis
CAGGTGAAAATTTTCCCCTGTATTTCCTGGTGACATAAAGCTTTTATAATTATCTAAACATATAAAGATGCAGGTGAAAATTTTCCCCTGTATTTCCTGGTGACATAAAGCTTTTATAATTACATAAACATATAAACATACAGGTGAAAAGTTTCCCCCCAAATATGAGTTGATGCGTTTTATAACGCTAGCACGGACTCGTCTATAAACCACATTAACAGAGACAAAACCAGGGGCACCAGAAAATGAGCACAAACACTGTGACTTGATTCACCGAAGATCCCGCGTGCGATAGGATCACAGAGCAGTTGGTACCAAGCTTCAGCGGACCCCAGGACAGACGGCGGCTGGTTGCACCGGCTGGCCCTTCCCTGGACAGATGAGGGAGATTACCAGGGGTACCCCCAAGGTCCTGCCAACACCGCCAGGTGGGGGGACCATGTGGCCCCGGTCACACCTGTGGGTCTGCAGCAGAGATGACTCACAGCAACCTCCCACGCATCGAAGTTCCGTGCGGAACCTCACGGTCACTGAACGGACAGGGTGCTTGTGGCCCCAAGACACACATCAGCGAGGCGCTGCATCATCGACATGGTGACGTGACTTCTATTAAGAGGCGGGGAGTCAGCAAGCCGCCCCACGGACACAGAGGGAACCGACAGCGTTCGATTCCGTGGCAGACTGGCCGAGACCACGGCATCTTCAAGGATGGACCGAACGCTCCCCAGGACCCAGGGGCAGGAAGCTTGCCCTCTGCACCTGCCCCGTGGACGGTAAGGCGGCAAGTGTTGGCCTGTGTACTTGGCCAAGCAGGATTCTTTTGGAGCTCAGAACGCTCGTGCGTGCTAAGTCGCTTCAGCCGTGTCTGACTCTGCGACCCCCATGGACTACGTGTAGCCCCGCCAGGCTCCTCCGTCCCTGGGATTCTCCAGGCAAGAATACTGGAGTGGGTTGCCACGCCCTTCTCCAGGGAAACGCTTGTGCTGGCTGAAATGATGCTAGGGGAACGCCAGCGATGGTTCGGATCTCCAAGGATTGATCGGTTGGCTGGAGGTAAGGGGAGTCAAGTCCTGAGGGAGCCAAGGAAAACAGAGAACGTGGGACTTGGGGTGTGTGTGTGGGGGGTGCTTGAGGCTGAGCCAGGAGACTGATGCTGACTGCACCTTCATCCCTATGGAGCTGTGGACCAGGGGACTCAGTTTTCCACCTCTGCCAAGCTGCGGATGCTAAGACCCGCTGCCCCCCTGCCGGGAAGGTGGTGAGAATGACAGGTTTCTACACACACTTCCAGACCAGGGCCCCGAGCCCCGGAGAGGCACAGGAGGGCTCTAAAGGGCCCTTAATTCTACTCCACATCCCCCCGACCCTGCCGCAAGCATCATCAAAGCAGAGAGACCACCTCCCCCCTACCCAAGGAACACGCCTCCAAAAACAATAACAAAAATGGGTTCTTCATTAGAGACATGGTGTTTCTTTTCTTGCCTGACCCACTTTTGAGCGCTCCGTCATGCCCGACTCTTTGTGACCCCCGTGGACTGTGGCCCGCCAGGCTCCTCTGTTCATAGGATTTCCCAGGCAAGGATACCAGAGTGGGTTGCCATGCCCTTCTCCAGAGTTTTCATCGGAGGCACCTCCCATTAAGTAGATCTATGGTCTTTGCAGTTGTGACTGTGCAGAAAGGAAATGACCGTCTTCACTGCAAAGTAAAAACCACACATTCCCTCACTGTTCTGGTTTCAGAAGAAGAAAAAAATCTGTGTGAGCTGATGACACATCTGACCTCTTCCTGCTTAACATGAGTATTCCAACATAAATAACCACCGGGGGCTGAAATCCATCAGGAAGCTGAAGGGAAGATTATTTACGGTATTTTTCTTTTTTTAATAACTTAATTTCCAGGTGGCAAAAAACTCAATAACCACGGTCACAAAACAGTTCAAAACTCAGTTGCAAGAGAAGTCATGTCTATGATGTTATACTTAAAATGGAGAACCAGCAAGGACCTGCTGTCCAGCACAGGGAACTCTGCTCAATGTCACGTAGCAGCCTGGATGGGACGGGAGTTTGGGGGAGAAGGGATACATTTAATGTATGGCTGAGTCCCTCTGCCTTCCACCAGAAACTATCGAAATGTTGTTAATCAGTCGCACCCCAATACCAAATAAAAACTTAAAAAATAGATACAGTTTTCTTAAAAAACAGAGAGAGCGGGAAATGGTGTCTAAGGGTTTAGCTCTTATTGCGTGTTCGGTATTTAACATGCTCTCATGCTCCGGGAAGGGACAGGACCGCTCCCCAAACAACAAAATCTGAACTGCTCTCTGATGATCTTCAAGGATGTGATGACCACGGAGACACTTGAGCCCTGGCTCTGTGAGATGAAGACAGGAAGGGCGAGTGAGTTTCCCTGCCCACGGGCGGGGAGCCTGCTTTGGAAACAGTGATGGAACAAGCACACAGTGACTCCGGGGCGGGGAGCATGGTGCTCAGCGTGATATCATTCATGGCAGAAGTTTCTCTTAGCAATCGGTAGTTAGGATGTGGTCTCTGAACAGCCTTTCGTGTAGCCCGTTCTGTGGTTCTCCAGGGATGGAAGAAAAAGTCGGTCTGAGGTCTTGCCTCTGCTATGAGTCTGCTGGCCTGGATGCTGGAAGAATGCATCACGTAAAGTGATTTTCTGGACGAGGCTCAGGGCTCTGGGACTTGATTCCATGCAGAGGGTGCAGAGCCAGCTGCTGGTAAACCTGCTATAAATGACCTCATTGCAGCAAGGCACTTTCACAGATTCTCTGCTGACTGCAATGCACTAGGGTCTCACCTCCTGGATTCCCTTTTCCATAACACTGGGGGTGGTTTAGCCCATCAGTCGCCTCCATCTCTGTGCGACCCCATGGACTGTAGCCCGCCAGGCTCCTCTAACCATGGGCTTCTCCAGGCAAGAATACTGGGGTGGGTTGCCATTTCGTCCTCCAGGGGATCTTCCCGACTCAGAGACTGAACCTGGGTCTCTTGCACTGCAGATGGATTGTTTACTGACTGACCCACCAGGGAAGCCGAGATAACATTGCTCTCTCTTTTCAAATGGAAACTGTGTTTCCCAGTGGCCAGTTAGGAGACCGAGAAGTTTAACATGTGCATCAACATTTACATATAAATCCTTTTGTATACACTGCTGGAGACTAAGGTGGAGAGAAAGCAAGCCTTTTTCATCATGTTGCACACCCGCTCTGCTTGCATTAACTGAAACGAAGCCGCCAAGGAACCCCTGAAAAACTACAGCCAACTTTTTTTGTTGTGCAATGACAGTAATGAGTACGATTCAATACACGATGGCGTTTATAGCTGGACTTCAGTTATTTCAGAATATATACATAGAATAGTTTGGACAGGGAACAAGAAAATATCAACAGTGGTTTCCCCTTCTTTTCTTCCCGCATAGACTCATCTTCATTTTACTAAAGAGTATTTGCATGCATATTATTCTATAATAAGAAAAACAGTCCCCCCAAAGGTAAGATTTTTCACTAATTTTATAGTTATATTTATTTACTTGGGAGCCAAATGGTCCAAAATTATAAACATAATCAAAGAATATTATTTCCTCACCAGAGTTCACATGTCCAGCAGTGGCACGTGTGCGTGCTAACTTGTTTCAGTCGTACCCGACTCTTGGCAACACTACAGACCTTCGCCCGCCAGGCTCCTCTGTCCATGGGATTCTCCAGGCAAGAATGCTGGAGTGGGTGGCTCTGTTCTCCAGGGGATCTTCCCAACCCAGGGACTGGAAAACCACGTCTCTGACGTCTCCTGCATTGGCAGGCGGGTTCTTAACCACTAGCGCCACCATTTAAGAGAATGAAGTAACCTGGTAAGACTGCAGCCCTCAAAAGGATTTTCATGACCGAGGACGATGTCCATGATACAGTGCTATGTGAAAAAAAAAAGGAGGCTTCAAATGGAATGGCTAAGTTTCATTTTGTACACACACACAAGGTCTTCCCCGGTGGCTCAGTGGGTAAGCAATCCGCCTGCAATGCAGGAGACCCGGGTTCAATCCCTGGGTGGGGAAGATCCCCTGGAGGAAGAAATGGCAATCCACTCCAGTATTCTTGCCTGGAGAATCCCATGGACAGAGAACCCTGGTTGGGGGTACAGTCCATGGGGTTGCCAAGAGTCAGACATGGCTTAGCAACTAAACCACACAAACCACACACACACAAACACACATGCACAAATAAAAGATACCCTCTAAAATATAAACAGTAAAATAAAATACACCGGTCTCTCCAGGGCTAGGAAGGATCTTGCTGGACTTAAATCCGTGTACGTGTGCATGCCTTTTCAGTATTTTCCAAATTTCCTCCTACGAACGTGAACCGCAGTCACATTCATTAGGATGTAATTAAAATCTGGCAGCGTCTTCAGAAATCAGTACAAGAACAACCCAGCTAAGGAGGAAAGAAATTGGCAGGGTTGAGACGGTGGGGAGGAGGGAGCCTCCTTGGGTTAGAAAAATAATGACACGCTTCACAGAAATCAAAAAGCATCCCCAGGGTGAGGCCTTCAGAAAGGGGCCTTTCTGTGCCTATTTGCCTGCCTGGATTCATTAGTGGCTGGTTGGCGGGCTTCGTTCCGACCCCGTGCACACAAGCACGAAGCTTGCAGACAGGATAGGACGGGGCGTCCTGACCCAGACGTGCAGCCAAGACCACGTGTGCCTCTCCCGAGCGGCCACGGGTCCCCGTCTCAAACCCTCTGAGGGTTTGAGAACCCTGCCCACCCCACACTTCTCTGCCCAATTGGGAGGCAGGTCCAGAGGGAAACCTTCCTAAAAAAGTTCATACCAATGACAGAAAGCCACTGCTAAGTAAGGTCTGCATCGCAGAGAGACAGACACACACACTTGAGTCTGAGGACAGTTTCATTTTACAGTCTTCCGTCCACGTGGTGAAATTCAAGGTGCCCAAGCTTTCGCAGCAAAGGGCCTCAGAAGATACAGACAGCTTCAATGTAAAAATGTTCTTTCCCTTCTTTGCTGGAGGACGAGGGTCTGCCAGCTAAGGCTTCCGATTAGTCTGTAAGTCTGTAAATTAATTTACAGACTTTAAATATCTTTGAGACCGAGGGGCTGGAATGAGAATTTCTACACTAGCTGCTGCCACTGCTAAGTCACATCAGTCGTGTCCGACTCTGTGCAATCCCACAGACGGCAGATCACCAGGCTCCTCTGTCCCTGGGGCCTTCTGACAAATCACAAGAATGTACACAGGCTGGTTATGAAAGCTCTCAAGAGACACTGTGACTTTCAGCCACATACGCAAGAGTTATCTTGGCCTGGATGAGTCCCTTTTCTGGGGTAGGTGGAGTCCTATGCGAGGTCATCGACTCCTATAATGTGGTCTCCAGAGTTTTGGAAAAAAAAAAACAAAAACAAAAAAACCTGTGGCTTTCTCTGTAGATAAAAAGGCAGGCGATGCTTTGCCATTTGAGTCAGCATGCATCCCAAAATTAAAATAGGGAAATACTGAGGGCAGGAGAAGGGGGCGACACAGGCTGAGATAGTTGGATGGCATCGCCGACTCAACGGACATGAGCAAACTCAGGGAAATAGTGGAGGACAGGGAAATCTGGCGTGCTGCAGTCCACAGGGCCGCAAAGAGTCGGACACGACTGAGCGGCCGAACAACGACAACAAAAGTATATTGTGATGCTTCAGCTTTAAACCAGTATGGTAACCGACTCCAGTCTTCTTGCCTGGGAAATCCCTTGGACAGAGGAGCCTGGTGGGCTACAGTCCACGTGGTCTCAAAGAGCTGGACGCAAGCAAGCATGCATGCACACACAACAATAACATACCGTGTAAAAGGAAAATACTAAAAGCATCGTGAAGTCGAGTATCCCATGAGTGTCCTTTGACACTTAAAGTCAGCAAGTGGAAGGCATTCAAGTTTTGTCATCAAACGCTCGGCAGGTGAAATCCCCACAGCCAGAGGACTGTGTGGATCAAAACATAGAAATACCGATGGGAGCAGGGAGGCGTTGTCCGTCTCGGTATTGTGGGCACTCGGGACCACACGGTTCTCTGTGATGGGTTCCCTGATGCCCTGGAGGATGTTGAACAACATCCCTGGTCTCCACCCACTGGGTGTCAGGAGCAAACATCTTCCTCAAAGGTCTCCAGACATGACCAAACGTCCCCTGGGGAAGACCGGTTACATACGTCCAGAGCCACCCTGCTCATGGAAGGCCGTGCAATTCCCTCAAGTCCATGAGCAACTGCAGGGTTGTGGCCAAGCAACCACAACTTAGTAATAAAGTGTTAGTCACTTCAATCGTGTCTGACTCTTTGAGACCCCAGGGACTGTAGCCTGCCAGGCTCCTCTGTCCATGGGGATTCTCCAGGCAAGGACACTGGAGTGGGTTGCCATGCCCTCCTCCAGGGGATCTTCCCAACCCAGGGATCGAACCTGTGTCTCTGGCCCTGCAGTTGGATTCTTTATCATCTGAGCCACCAGGGAAACCAGAGTGGACACTGTCTTAAGCTTGCCATGGACCTCGCAGAGCTGCATGACAGAGGCCCTTCAACTCAAAGGTCACAGGTAGAAGATGGAGAAATAAAACAGGTGTCTTTCTGGAGGTCAAGGCTGGCGCAGTGCAGCCCACAGGCACACTCACACATTGACCACCTCCCGTAAGGCTTAGGAGCGATCAGCGCCGTCTCTGTTTCTAAATGGCTGCAAGGAAAATAAAAAGAATCTTATTTTGCCACTTGTGAAATTGTGATGACATGGGAATTCCAGCGCCTGTCGGCCAAGTATTACCGTCACTCAGCCACACTCACTCATTTGTGTGTGATCAGTGGCAGGACTAACAGGAGAAAGGCAGAAGAAAGCAACGGGGACCCCGGGGACCACAGCTGCCAACATCTACCCTCTGACTCTTGACGGAAAACATCCGCCAACCTCGCTCTCCCGAAGATTCTCCCCTGGTTACATCAGAGCACGCCCGCCTTGTCGACTTCCAGCCGGAAATCTTCCTGTCTGGGAACCTGAAGGGTGATGCCCCAAGAATGTGGACGCTCCTCGGGGATAACCCACCAGTCACTCTGCAATGAAGAGCCAAAAAGACACCACAGCCATCATCTGCTGTGTGTCCATCACATTCCGAGGAGAGACCTGCTGAAACTAGGTCAAGTCAAGCGGGATCAGACAAACGGCTGTCTGGTCAAAGCTACAGTTTTCCCAGTAGTCCTGACGAATTGGAGAGTCGGACCATCGAGAAGGCTGAGCACCCAAAAATTGATGCTTTCGAACTGGGGGGCTGGAGAAGACTCTTGAGAGTCCCTTGGACTGCAAGGAGATTCAACCAGTCTGTCCTAAAGGAAATCAGTCCTGAATATTCATCGGAAGGACTGATGCTGAAGCTGAAACTCCAGTCCTTTGGCCACCTGATCGAAGAACTGACTCATTGGGAAAAACCCTGATGCTGGGAAAGATTGAAGGCAGGAGGAGAAGGGGACGACAGAGGATGAGATGGTTGGATGGCATCACCAACTGGATGGACAGGAGTGTGAGTAAGCTCCGGGAGATGGTGAAGGACGGGGAAGCCTGATGTGCTGCGGTCCATGGGGTCGTAGAGAGTCACACGCAACTTGGCGACTGCACAACAACAGGAACAGACGTGAGCCCTCACTTCCTGACGCACAGCATCCAGCGCAGAGAGAAAGGGCTGTGATTTACAGATGACTCCCAAGATCACGGTCACGGAGCCGCCATGGGAACTGTGGTATGTGAGCAGCAATGCCACTCCCCAGCATAATCTCAAATGAACATCTGCACGTCGAAATCACACACGGAATCATCAAAGGCTACACAGATTTCCAGAGTCATCTCTGAAGCTCAACACCAACGCCCAACTCACAGCAGGAAGTCAACGTGTGTGCTCAGTTCAATTCCCTCAAAGCTTACGTGTTCCCTGAATACTGAATTCAGACTCAATCAAGACACTGATGAGCAAAAGACCTTCTCTCTCCCCTCTTCCCTCTGACATTTAAAATATGACTTAACTGCGTGTTAAAAATACTGACTGATGGCGCAGCCACTTTGGAAAAATTGGGATGATTCTTCCAAATGTTAGAGTTACCAAATGATGGAGCAATTCTCCTCTCAGGTACAGACCCAAGAGAAAATGAAGGTACACATCCAGATAAAATTTGCACACGACTGTTCACCATAGCACTCTTCTGAACAACTCAACAAAAGCAAACACAACTCAAATGTCCATCAGCTGATGAACGGATAAATATAACACAGTGGTACATCCATACAAATGGAATACTCTTTGGTCATTAAAAGCCTCATGCTACAACCTGAACATCCGATGACACAGACTCAATTAACCTTTTCTAATTTTCCATTAAAAAAAAATCAAACTACGCCTTCCAGATATTTAAGTAAAACATTTAAATTCTAATATAGCTGGCCCTTGAACAACATGGAGTTTGGGGTGAAAATCCCACACAGCTGAAAATCCACTTATAACTACAGTGGGCCCTCCATATCCTTAGCTCCTCATCTGTGGATTCACTCATAGACTACATAAAGCAGAAGGTGTTTGCTGAAAAAACAAATCCATGTATAAGTAGACTGGTGCAGATGACCTTAGTCAAAGGCCAAAAGTACATATTTACCTTGCTACATGTTTGGCCTTAAACAAAAATACCTCATCAGATTGCAGTTCCTGTGGTTAAATTTGGGCCTATCATTTTAGCTCTGATTGGTTCTTTTTAAAACAGCACAGCAAAAAAAAATATCTTCTTCAAATTTCCATCGTTTATATGTTTTTAAAATTATAGAACTTCTATCAGTTTTTTTTTCATTAAAACAATTAAAGAACCAGAAGACACAAAATGTAAAGGATCAAATCAAACCTCAAAATCCCATCTTCTAAAATATTAACAGTGCTTCTTCTTGACAGAGGGTGGAGGGAAACCATCAGCTTTAGGTTAAGACGTGGGCTTCAACTCTGGCTTTTCTTTTTTCTTCTTTTTTTGGCCACAAGGCTTTCGGGATCATAGTTCCCTGACCAGGGATGGAACCCATGTCTCCTGTATTGGAAAAGTGCAGAGTCCTAACCACTGGATCCACCAAGGAACTGCCTGGGTTTCCATTCTTGACGTCTGTGCATCTATGACTGTTTGGTTTGCTCCTCTGGGTATATACCTTATCATCCTACATCTATCGATAGTAAGCCACATATTTTTCTAATAACTTTCAAGGTTAAGTAGGAAATCCATCTGCAGATAGACACAAATCATATTAAGAAACTAAATAAACCAAAGAATTAAGATACAGGAGCCAGATAAGACACAGACTCATGCCCTCAATTATAATCAATTTTGCAGCTTAATTTTAATTCATAATGCTGACGAGAGGGGTTGATTTTAGAAGGTGTCATCTGCTCCTGGTAAGACCCAGAAAAGTTTAAAATAGCTGGTTCAGTATTCAGCTTCATCTTCAGTTCAGTCGTGTCCGACTCTTCGCGACCCCATGGACTGCAGCACGTCTATCTTCCCTGTTCCCTGGAGCTTGCTCAAACTCATGCCCATCGAAGCATCGAGGTGATGCCATCCAACCATCTCATCCTCTGTCGTCCCCTTCTCCTCCTCCCTTCAATCTTTCCAAGCATCAGGGTCTTTTCAAATCAGTCAGCTCTTAGCATCAGGTGGCCAAAGGACTGGAGTTTCAGCTTCAGCATCAGTCCTTCCAATGAATATTCAAGACTGATCTCCTTTAGGATGGACTGGTTGGATCTCCTTGCAGCCCAAGGGACTCTCAAGAGGCTTCTCCAACATCACAGTTCAAAAGCATCAATTTTTGGGTGCTCAGCTTTCTTTATGGTCCAACTGTCACATCCATACATGGCCATTGGAAACACCATAGCTTTGACTAGACAGATCTTTGTTGGCAAAGGAATGTCCCTGCTTTTTAATATTGCTGTCTAGGTAGGTCATAGCTTTTCTCCCAAGGAGCAAGCATCTTTTAATTTCATGGCTGCAGTCACCATCTGCAGTGATTTTGGAGCCCAAGAAAATTTCCACTGTTTCCCCATCTATTTGCCATGAAGTGATGGGACCAGGTGACATGATGTTAGTTTTCTGAACGCTGAGCTTTAAGCCAACTTTTTCACTCTCCTCTTTCACTTTCATCACGAGGCTCTTTAGTTCTTCTTCACTGTCTGCCATAAGGGTGGTGTCATCTGCGTATCGAAGGTTACTGATATTTCTCCTGGCAATCTCTTTGATTCCAGCTAGTGCTTCCTCCAGCCCAGTGTTCCTCATGATGTGCTCTGCATATAAGCTAAATAAGCAGGGTGACAATATACAGCCTTGATGTACTCCTTTCCCAATTTGGAACCAGTCTGTTGTTCCATGTTTGGTTCTAACTGTCTGTTTCTTGACCTGCATACAGATTTCTCAGGAGGCAGGTAAGGTGGTCTGGTAGTCCCATCTCTAAGAATTTCCCAAAATTCTTAGAAGGCAAAAAAGCCCAATTCATCTTAAAGAATCAACCAAGCAGCACATCATTATTTAATAATGCTTTGTCTATTACCTTCATGGAGAAGAAAATGGCAACCCACTCCAGTATTCGTGCCTGGAGAATCCCATGGACAGAGGAGCCTGGTGGGCTACGGTCCACGGGGTCACAAAGAGTCAGACATGACTTAGCGATTAAACAATTACTTTGAACTTCAGCAAGAAGACAGACCTCAGACTCCTTCTAAAGAGATCATGTTAAAACAGAAGGTGTTCACAGTTTTGGCAAAATGCAGTTCAGTTTGAAACGAATTTCAGGTAGAGAGCGAAGATCAAAGGCAGGGGTGTACCTTTAGGGTGACTTCATGTGTAGATCTCTGAACCAGTAGCCTCCCCAGCACCCGATCATAGGAACCATCAAGTGTCTGCTGGGACCTGCCTGGTGAGAAACAAGGAGAGTGAAAAAAAGAAAAACAACAACAACAACAACAACCAAAATAAACCTGAAAATTCTTTGGGAATTGTTCACCTTTGACTTCTCCTATTCTTCTTTCCCTTTGTCATCTCAAACACATTTACTGCTTCATACACTCTTGTCTTCAACTTTAACACAAACTATGCAGTTTTATTTGCAATGCGAAAAAGGAAGTAACTAAAACCAGCCATCATTATTATGGTGCATGCAGAGAATTACAAGGCCAATGTCTCAAAGTAAATAAAACTGATTTTAGCTCAGACAAGTGTTCTTGTGTCATTCAGTGATAATGAACGCCCACTTGAAATATCTTTTTTTATGGAGTGTGTCATATGCAATCAGTAAATTAAACTGCACATGCCCTAAGGAGAAGAAAGATGCTTCACAGAAAGTTTATAAACAGTGCTTGGGCCAATGTTACAATAATCACGCCATGCATGTCTTGTGTGCAGATATTCACTCATTTATGTGCTCATGCGAACAGGGAAACATTAGAATCTTTTCTTTCCCCCCTTCTTTCGGCTTCCTAAAATAAAGCAAAAGGAAGAACTGACTACTAGGTCTCAAGTTTTCTGCTACTGTTCTCCTACATTTCCATTTCAGAGCTGTTCTGTTTTTGCACACATTTCTGAAGAATCCAGGGGGTATATCTCACAAGATAATCCTTCAGACCAGAAACTTGTTTTTAATTTTTCAGTCAATATAAACATAAAGCAGTCAACCAGCATATATTTAAGGATATGTACCTTCTTCCTTACAAAATGTCTTTGGTTTTGAGTGAATCCAGGCTCCTACAGGGTTTAAATTATCCACATGCTCAAAAACTAAGGAAATTAAATGACTGCCATTTTCTGTAAATTCTTGTTCAATAGTCTTAAGTGATATAAAAAGGTGCCAGGTTTAATGTAATTCAAATTCAGAAGCGGGGCTATGAATGAAGGTGTTTCTTATTAGGGAATTAATCAGAATCTCTTGAAACGTTTTTAAGGAAATTCAAGGAAATTACTCCCACTGAGGTATGTTTATAGTTACACTGTTCAAAGAAAGGAGATTAAAAAGATTCTATAAGCAGGTTCATAGGCTGTTAAGTTTCATTACAGTACATTTTTAAAACATCATAAGGATCTGTAAGATGAAAGTAATAACCAGAACAACTGAAAAAAAAAATCTACCACTGAAGGAAAATAAGATTTAAACAAAACTCTACAGTTGTTTGAATATAGACATTTAAGGGCATTAGACTGAAGCAGGGAAAAGGGAATATAGACTTTTCTTATAAAATAAAAATGCATTTCATTATGAAATAAATTCTGCAGTAGAGATGAAATAGGACAATACTCCTGAGAGTAACCTGACGCAGAAAGCAAATGACTATTTTCAGGACTGTATTGCAAATCCAGAATAGCCTTCTGATGAGACTGCTAAATACCATAAACTATCAAAATATGAGCAGATGTCACCACAATAAGCCCCACATTGCTTGAAAATTAAAACATTAAAATCCGTAATAATTCAATTAGGCAATTAATATATAAACAGCTCCTATTACAAGCTGTTCAGAAAAAAAAAAAAAAAAGCCTTAATATTTAGTATTTGGACCTATTCTTTGGTCCAAAACAGATGGTAACTCACAAAGTGAAGGTTATCTTTGATAGAAGTTGTTAAATTCAATAAGACTAATTAACATCATCTGTGTGTTATAAACACACAAAACATGTGCAATATGACTTTGGTTAATGACATTCTGGTTATGCAACATGACAAAATTAATTAGTTTACTGCTAAAAATAAGACGTTAAAGTGAGAAATCTGACCTTCCAATACCTTGTCATTGCTGATTTTCCCATTATGAACAACCAAAGAGAACCACTATCCATTAACTGTGCTGGCAAGAATTTACGGGACTGAAAAATATTGGTGGGACATGCAAATGATTTTAACAAATGCAACATACTCCTTAATGCTCAAAGGTAAACATAAAACCAAAGTGACCTTGTGAGTCCCTCAGCCGTGTCTGAGTCTTTGTGACCCTGTGGACCGTAGCCCGCCAGGATCCTCTGTCCATGGAATTCTCCAGGTAAGGATACTGCGGTGGGCTGCCATTCCCTTCTCCAGGGGATCTTCCCCACCCAGGGACTCAACCCGGGTCTCCTACATTGCAGACAGATTCTTCGCCAACTGAGCCAAGTAACCCCTGATAAATACATGGAAGCATCATGGCACGTCCACAGTGATACCAAGCACTTTCAACCAGGGGTGGCTGTGTCCACTGCACCAGGGGACTCTAGGATATTAGGAAATGTCTGGAAACATTTTTCCGTTGTCACAACGGGAGGAGGGAAGCTACTGGCATGCATTAAGCATCTACAACTCACAGAACAGTCTTCCACACAGTAGACAGATCAGGCCCCCAAATGCCAATAACCCCCAGAAACTATATTTTAATAGGACAGACTCTAGTGTTAGGTAGGTTAGACTAGGAAAACAGACTCCAAGATGGTAGTCAGAGGAAGGGACAACTAAAAGAACCCCATGCAGGGCAGACAAAGGAAAGGAAAAAGCCCACGGAAAGGAAAACTTGAGACCTGGGATAAGAACTTCTGCGGCGGGGGCGGGGAGGGGAGAAGCCTAACACGCCCCTTTCCCTGACTGGCTTGACCATACACCCTAATTGCATTCCCTTCCCTGACTGGCTGCAGATACAAGCCCTATTTTAGTCAATGGAGCCCCAGGAACCGCCAAGAGAAAGAGAAAAATGTATACAAAGGGAAATGTATACAAAGGGAAACCTAAAAATGACACCAGACCACTCCAATAGGTGTGGGTCCATTCTCATCTCTCAAGACTCTCCTGCATGTGGCTTGCCTAATAGATCCTGCCTGCTTGAGCTGTGTCGGTCTGTTGTTCTAATTCTTTGTTATGATGTGACAAGAACAGAGGGGAAAAATAACCTGCTTGACAGACTCACCAAGTAGACAATTCTCATAACGACTTCTGCCTTATTCTTACTGTGAATTATGAGAAGTAATGCTTTCACACGGGCCTTAGATTCAGAAAGGATTACCCAGGGGACACTTTAGCATAGATTGTCACAATCTAAACCAGGTTACCGAGGTCAATTATGGATTCTGTGTAGAGAAAATGGTTCACTAAGAGACACAAAAACATCAGATATCCAACTGCAAAATAATTCAAGGCATTCAGTGAATTAAGAGCATGGGAATAACAAAGAATTCTGATAAATGGGGGCTCCCATTGCAGGGGGCACATTTCCTGGGAAGTTGGAACTAGGACCCCACAGGCTTTGAATCACAGCAAAAAAAAAAAAAAAAAAAAAAAAACTGATAAAAAATATTTAAGAGCAATGAAGCAAAATAATAACTATTACAGAGAGAAAGTATCTGGAAAAATAGGAATACCGAAACATTCAAGGTTCAGCAGATAATTCCATCACTTAATGAGGTACACATGGAAGAAGAAATTTTATCTTTCATTTCAAAGAAGAATATCTGTGTTTGCAAAAAAAAAGGCTTTAACAAAATAAAACTGAAATTTGAGTGGGAGGGCTTGAAATTCAAGTATAAAAGACTATAAAAGAGGAAAATTGTACACTTATCCCTTTCTGTAAATACATAACATGCAAATGTTTTCTGTAATAAAAAGTCCTGAAAAAAGTTTAGCAAAATGTAGAAAATTTCTGATGCTTAGTAATGAATACTTGGAGGTCCATTATTCTCTTCATTTCTTAGTATGTTTGAAATCTGCCAGAGTAAAAGGGTTTTTTTGTTTTTTTTTTTTTACTATTCACATAAAAAGATCTGTAAACTTATTGATCTGCCCTTGTTACTTATGAGGCTTACTTTTTCAAAGTAAGCTACCTTGAAAGCAAGAACAATGACTTATACCACCTCTTGATAATTCACTGCGGCTAATGCATTACTCTGCATTCAGTGATAAACAGCTCATCAGGGTCTGTTGAAATGTTACAAACAGAATGTCTTTTTTGGGGGGAGCTAGATACAGTTAAGTGTCTTCTGGCTCTGAGGTTCCCTGCTATCAAGATTCAGTGTATCTGCTTATGCTTAACTCTTAACTCACCAAGACACCAAAAAAACACCTGGCCAGGTGATCAAGTCACATGTTAAGTCTTTTCCAAAGCACAGGTGAAGAGATTCCAAGTTTGGCTTGTTTTTTTTCAATCACAAAGCAGCAAATTAGAGAGAGAAGGAAGCAACCTTTGCTCTCTACAGTCACCAAGAAGATGTCAGGGGTCTAACACCCTGCTTTCAAGCAGTTTATGTCTGAGTTCCCACCAATATTCACTTAAGCGTCCATGATTAACAAGAAGGTAGAAAAAAGCCTCCCAGAGGAAAGGACCAGGGAACTGGAGCTTTGAGAAAAGACTACTGTGTGACTGCTGCCCTGGGAAAACAAAAGGAAAGTGGGACTGAACTCACGAGATTTTGCACATTAAAAGGAAACTGTGAACGAGACAAAAAGACAACCTACAGGCTGGGCTGCAATTCAACGGGGCTCAGGTTTCCAAGATACATGAATAGCTCATATGACTCAATGATGGGAAACCAAACAACTCCACCAAAAAATTGGCAGAAGCCCAAAACAGATACTCCTCCAAAGAAGACATACAAATAGCCAATGAGCACATGAGAAGATGCTCAATGTTGGCAACTGCTAGACAAATTCAAATCGAAACTACAGTGATGCATCACCTCACACTGGTCCGAATGGCCATCATCAAAAAGTCTATAGGTAATAAATGCTGGAGATGGTGTGGAGAAAAGGGAACTTCTACCCTGTTGGTGGGAATGCATGTGACGTGGCCCCTCTGAAGAACGGTATGGAGGCCCCTTAAAAACCTCAAAAGCAGAATTACCACAGGATTCAGTGGTCCCACTCCTGGGTATACATCTAGAGAAAACCCTAATTTGAAGGGACACACTCACCCAAATATTCATAGCAGCAGTATGCACAATAGCTAGGAGGTGGAAGAAACGTTCACGGACAGATGAAATGGTAAAGGTGTGGTAGGTTGTTGCTTAGTCGCTAGGTCACTAAGCGACTGTTTTGCGACCCCATGGACTGTAGCCCACCAGGCTCCTCTGGCCACGGGATGTCTCAGGCAAGAATACTAGACCGCACTCTCATTTCCTCCTGCAAGGGATCTTTCTGACCCAGGGATCAAACCCAAGTCACCAGCATTTGCAGGTGGATTCTTTACCAATGAGCAACCTGGGAAGCCCCAAACGTGTGGTGTGTATATATACGTGTGTGTCTATGTGACTCAGTTGTGTCCCACTCTTTGCAACCCCATAGACTGGGGTAGCCTGCCAGGCTCCTCTGTCCAGGGGATTCTCCAGGCAAGAATACGGTAGTGGGTTGCCACGCCCTTCTCCAATATATCCATATCCATCCATGCATATATACACACACACACATATACATATATTGGAATACTACTCAGACATAAAAAAGGATGAAATAATGCATCATCGATGGACGTAGAGATTATTGTAGGAAGTCAGACAAGAGCAAACGTATCACTTATATGTGGAACCTAAAATATGACACAAACGAGCTTATTTACAAACCAGAAAGAGACTCACAGACATAGAAAACAGATCTATGGTTCCCAAGGGAGACTGGGGGAGTGGATAAACCAGGACTTTTGGACAAGCAGACACGTGCTGCTATACGTAAACCAAATAAACAACAAGGGCTTTCCGTGAGGCACAGGGAACGATAGTTAATATCATATAATAAGCTACAATGAAAAAGAAAACTGACCATAAAAACGGTTTATCCATAGTTGCATCTACTGTGGATCTGTTCTAAGTGCCTTAAAGTTATGCAATCCTGCTAATAAAGAATGACAGAATCCTTCCTACCAGAATGTGACAACACGTTTCCAACGAGGAGCCAAGGTGCCCTCACGAGCAGCGTCATACCAGGGGTTCACACACAGGAAATTATCGCTTTGTCATGATGTTTCCCTGGTGCTGAGCTGCAGGCAGCAGAAATTTTGTGAACCACTGTCCTTCTCTGGGGGCTTCCGTTGTGGCTCAGCTGGTAAAGAATCGCCTGCAGTGAGGGAGACCGGGGTTTGATCTCTCGATTGGGAAGATCTCCTGGAGAAAGGAACGGCTACCGATTCTAGTATTCTGCCCTGCAGAATTCCACGGGCTGTATAGTCCATGGAATCGCAAACAGCTGGACACAACTGAGTGATTTCACTTTCATTTTCCTCGTCTAGCTTGTCTGTGTACTGACACTCTATGCTCAGTATGTAACTCTCCCAAACTTCGACTTTTCACATGCCGAGATGTTCCTGATGACTTCCTGACAGATTTTGAATACACCAATTGCTAGACATTCTAATAAATGGGAGGTTCTCCTGCTAGAAGACTACAGATTCTCCAAAACACATATAAAACCAACGCGCATTTCTCTAGACTCTGGAAGGCTGCAACCTAAAGATGACAGCGCTTGATGAAAATGAATGCAAGGATGCCAAGATGGTAACGACTTACAAAAATAAACGCTACTTTTAACAGTGTCATAATAGTGTCAAGAAGTAGGGCAGTTCTACATGAGCCTTTATCCACTGGGGATTAAAATCAGGCCATCATCCTCACTTCTATTTTCACTCACTGCACTAGGAACATGGGTACCGTGAGGTGAGAGGTCACAGTGTATTAATTGCTTCCTCATTTCCTAACATCACAATTCTCTTTGAAAACCATTCATTTTTGGAACACTCTTTATTTAGGTGGATTAGTTATTTTCTGTCACTATACTAAAAGGGTACCCGATTCTCTTTATATGCAAACTGTTAGACAAGAGAAAAGGATCCATTCTCTGTTAAGAGTTCTATTTATGACACACACACAAAGATTCTGTATTGTTTCGTTCATGATAAGCACTAATTATGTGCATGAATTTCAAGGGGAAGGAAGGGGAAGGAAGAGAGAGGAAGGGAGGGGAAGGAAGGGGAAGGAAGGCAGAAGGAGGAAGGGGGAGGAAGGGGAAGGAAGGCAGGGAAAGGAAGGGGAAGGAAGGCAGAAGGAGGAAGGG
>CM035303.1:127171251-127193365 GCA_020226075.1 Hydropotes inermis
GTAAAATATAGAGAATGTCACCTTGCGTGATCAGGGATCAAAGGTGCACGTGTAAAATATAGAGAATGTCACCTTGCGTGATCAGGGATCAAAGGTGCACATGTAGGACAGAGCAACACAGCATGTGCGTCACGCTTCAAGTCTGCACGGACGTGGCCGCTGCAGTGATTTCATCATCAGCATTTGCCATCTCAGAGACTTGGGAGAGCCCATCACTGGGGACTCAGAACCTGGAAGTCATCCCAGGTGGTCTGGCATTATATATCCCACCTCCCTTCCACTGTACCACTGGCCTATCTTTAGATGCACTTTTGAGGTACTAAAAAAAATAAACACACACGCACACGCTGGTTCTTCTAGCCCTTTGTATTTGCCTTGAAGGCCAAACTCTTGTCTCTGTATTGGGTGGCGAGTCTCAATCACACTGTTATTTATGCCCGGTCTAAGCTGGCTTCCTTTCCCTCCAGATTCCAGCACGTAATTTCCCAGAAATTATGCTCAGTGCTTGGAAAGGGTAGTGGTTCCCTTCTGACACAAGCTGGCAGACTCTTGGAGAAGCTGTGTGGTCCTGGCATGACCTCGGCTAAACCGCAGATTCCTTCGCTCGGGGCTGTTCGTCCCCTGGTGAGGAACTTAACCTCTCTGGGCCAGTAAAGGACATTGGCGTGTTTAACAGCGACACTGCCAAAATTCACAGATCCAAAGACGCATAAAACCAGATGTGTAGGCCTGTTCAGAACGATAGTTAATTGCAGCAGGCTAATAGTTGTGGAGTGGTCACTGGAATGCTGCTGTGTTCCCTCTGATTTGTTCATCATTTGTTTCCATTTTTAAAGAAAAAATAAAAACCAAGATGATTAAATATATTAACATATATAAATTAATATATAACACGCTATAAATGATATATTAAAATAATTAATAAATTATAATATACATAATAAATTAATATATATTAATATATTTAATCATCTTGGGTTTTTTATTTTTATTTTTTTTGTTTTTATTTTATATATATATATATACATTTTATGTGTATATATATATATATATATATAAACCTAAAGGCCAAGATAAATCTACATTTTCAGTCACTCCCACAAAGGAATAAATGTCAGAAGTTTCTTTAACAGGATTAAAAGTCACATAAGTGAAACCGTAAGAGAATGATGCTTTTGTTTCAACTGGAACATAATCACAGTTATCTCTGGTTTTTTCTTAAAACGGAAACTGTGTAGTTTTAGTCACTCAGTCGCCTCTGACTCTTTTTGATGCCATGGACTGTAGCCCGCCAGGCTCCTCTGTCCAGGGGATTCTCCAGGCATGGATACTGGAGTGTGTGGCCATTCCCTTCTTCAGGGGATCTTCCCAATCGAGGGATGGAACTTGGGTCTCCTGTACTGCAGGCCGATTCTTCACCGTCTGAGCCACCAGGGCAGCCCAATGATTTTAAACATAGTAAAATACAAATGCTCTATGTCCTATAAAATCAAGTATAAAGGAAAAATAGGATTTAAGTGAATTTCTTAGTTTAAGCTTAATCTGATTTCCTGTGAGCCTGTTCAAATTTCTCTGGGGTCCCAGGATCACCTTCATGAATTATGCAATATGTTAAATGCCTAAGTTTACCGGAGTGTGTAGTATAGGGCTTCCCAGGTGGCGCTAGCGGTAAAGAACCCACCTGCTGATGAAAGAGACATAAGAGATGGAAGATCCCTTGGAGGAGGAAGCGACAACCCACTCCAGTATTCGTGCCTGGGAAATCCCATGGACAGAGGAGCCTGGTGGGCTACAGTGCTTGGGGTCCCCAAGAGTCAGACATGACTGAAGTGATTTAGCACATCTGTACTATAGTTTGGAAGGTATATTAAGATGTTTTGGAGATGCGATTTCTGATAACACAGTAAACAGAACGAAGTGTGACCCTGAAATAGTACTGGGAAGGTGTCATTGGGAACAGGGAACAGGTGCTATGTCAGATTATCTGGTTGTGCAAAAAGAACTTTTCACAAGTCACACGCAGCCCTAGACACACAGAAAACCTCTCTGCAAAAAAAAAAATGCTGAAACGCCCTGTAGTGTCAAGTATGACATTTACATGGTTTTATAGAAATACCACAGATTAAAAATAAAAGACAGTGTCTTTTGGTAGGACAGAAACCTTGTTCCTCCAAAAAGTATATGAGAAAACTAAAGTGAACTTTTGAGATATCTTTCTCAATTTGGTTCCTCCATTATACAGAGATTTACTTATTCAAATAAGTAGAGAAGAGACGACCCCTTACAAGGAAAAGGAGACAGTCTGGAATTGGGAGTAGAAAAGTTAATGTGTCTGAAACAGGAGACCCTCAAATTTGACTGGGGATTTTACATTTTGCATCTTCTGCTGGCAAGGTCAATATAGTCAAAGCTATGGTTTTTCAGTAGTTACGTATGGATGTGAGAGTTAGACCATAAAGAAGGCTGAGTGTCTAAGAATTGATGCTTTTGAACTGTGGTATTGGAGAAGACTCTTGAGAGTCCCTTGGACTGCAAGATCAAACCTGTCAGTCTTAAACCCTGAATATTCACTGGAAGGACTGATGCTGAAGCTGAGGCTCCAATCCTTTGGCCACCTGATGCGAAGAGCTGACTCATGGGAAAAGATCCTGATGCTGGGAAAGATTGAAGGCAGGAGGAGAAGGGGATGGCAGTGGATGAGATGGTTGGGATGGCATCACTGACTCGATGGACATGAGTGTGAGTAAACTCCGGGAGTTGGTGATGGACAAGAACCATGGCATTCTGCAGTCCATGGGGTCACAGACAGTCGGATATGAATGATCTGACAAACAACAAATCTCCTACTGAAGGAAGTCTCCTGGGGGCTTCCCCCCTCCCCCCATAAAGAATAAAAATCTCTATTTGGGATCTTAAGAACTGCAGTCCAGGAGACACAGATTCAGGCAAAACCAAAGGGAGCATTCGGGGAAGAGAAAGAACCAGGGGCTTGTAAAGACAGAGTTCAAAAGGTTGTTAAAGTTGGCCAGTGAGAATTATGACCGACTCTGATGCAAGTCACGGGTTATTTGTCCTCAAAGAATCAAGAGTTGTTTTAGAGTTCCCTGGGGCTTTTTTTTGAGACTTAAATGTGAAACAGTGACAGAAAAAGGGTTCAGAACAGCGTGATTAATTAAGGAGACACTTGTACCCACTGAGACCCTGGAAAACCCCTGTACAAGGGCCAAGCGCTCAGTATGTGTGAATATGCTCGTCTGACAACTGGCATCTTAACCTGTTCAATTCGATTAGAGGTTGGTAGATATGTTCTTAAAGGGCCAGAGACTAAATACTTTTCACTCCATGAGCCACAGAGAGCTACAACCATGCAATTTCACCACTGCAGGGAGAAACAGACAATACAGACATCAGTGGGTGTAGCTGTGTTCCAAGGAAACTTAACTATGTATAATGAAACGGATAGAATTTTTATGTATGATAGCTTGTCATTCTTCTTGGCTTCATTTTTTAAAAAAATATTTGCTTTATTTATTTTTAAATTATTTATTTGGCTGGGACTAGTTGCAGTATGCAAACTCTTAGCATGTGGCATCTAGTCCCCTGAGCAGGACTGAACCTAGGGCCCCTGCATTGGGACCGTGGAGTCTTACCCACTGGACTACCAGGGAAGTCCCTGGTTTTTACATTTTTAAGTGGTCAAAAAAAAAAAAAAAATCAAATCTAGTGGTTCAGTAGTTAAGACTCCATGCTCCCAACACGGAGGTCCCCGGTTCGATCCCTTGTCAAGTAAACTAGATCCTACATACCTCAAGTAATGATTCCCTCTGCCAAAACTAAGACTCAGAGCAGCTAAATGAAGTGAATGAATAAGTGTAAGTTCAGTTCAGTCGCTCAGTCATGTCAGACTCTTTGCGACCCCGTGGACTGCAGCACGCCAGGCCTCCCTGCCCATCACCAACTCCTACTGTAGTTTACTCAAACTCATGTCCACTGAGTCGGTGATGCCATCCAACCACCTCATCCTCTGCCGTCCCCTTCTCTTCCTGTCTTCAGTCTTTGCCACCATCAGGGTCTTTTCAAATTAGTCAGTTATTTGCATCAGGTGGCCAAAGGATTGGAGTTTCAGCTTCAGCGTCAGTCCCTCCAGTGAATATTCAGGACTGATTTCCTTTAGGATGGACTGGTTGGATCTCCTTGCAGTCCAAGGGACTCTCAAGAGTCTTCTCCAACACCACAGTTCAAAGCATCAGTTCTTCGGCACTCAGCTTTGTTTATAGTCCAACTCCCACATCCATACATGACTACTGGAAAAACCATAGCCTTGGCTAGATGGACCTTTGCTGGCAAAGTAATGTCTCTGCTTTTTAATATGCTGTCTAGGTAAGTAAGTACTGGGTTGGCAAAAAAAAAAGAAAATGTAACAACCATCCTTAGCATATTTAATGTACAAAAGTACACAAAGGGTTAAATTTGGCCTGCAGCCCATTTTGCTAAAGTGGTCTTAGATGAGGCATGGTTAGATTCCACTGCTATCGTAGCTTGCAAAGATTACTGAAAAATGAGCCTCCAGAAGAGCATTATGATGATTCCTCAAAACATTCGACACAGTTACCATATGATCCAGCAAATCCACTTCTAGCTATAAAACGAAAAGAACAGAAAGTAGGAACCTGAACAGATATTTGCACCCCAATATTCTCAGTAACAATATCCACAATCACCAAATAACAGAAACAACCCACATGTCCACCGATGGATGAATGGATTAAAAAAAAGTGTTGTCTATGCATACGGTGCAATGCTATTCAGCTTAGAAACAGAAATTCTGAGACATCCTACAACATGTGCAAAGACTGAAGACGTTGTTTATTTGCTAAGTTGTGTCCGACTCTTTGCAAGACACCATGGACTGCATCCTAAAGGAAATCAGTCCTTTATGCATTGGAAGGACTGATGCTGAAGCTCCAATACTTTGGCCTTCTGATGAAAAGAACTGACTCACTGGAAAAGAACCTGGTGCTGGGAAAGATTGAAGGCCAGAGGAGAAGGGGGCGACAGAGGATAAGATGGTTGGATGGCACCACCGACTCGATGGACATGTGTTTGAGCAAATCTGGGAGTTGCTGATGGAAAGGGAAGCCTGGCTTGCTGCAGTCCATGGGGTCGCAGAGAGTTGGACATGACTGAGTGGCTGAACTGAAGTAATGGACTGTAGCCCACCAGGCTCCAATGTTCATGTATTTTTCCAGTCAAGAGTACTGGGAGTCGGTTGTCACTACCTTGTCCCTCTGAAGACACTGTGCTAATTGAAATAAGTGAGACACAAAAGGAGAAATAATGTATGATCTCGCTTATGGAAAGTATGTAGAGTCGTTAAAAATAGAGACAGAAAGTAGAATGGTCTTGCCAGGAGCTTGGGAGACGGGCGAATGGAGAGGAGAGGAGAGTTAAGTTTAAGGGTTTAAATCTGGATAGAGGGAAAGGATGGTGAATGTACTCAATGCAACATAGCACAGTATACTGTGTACTTAAAAGTGGTCGAAGAGGTAACTTTTATGTAACGTACATACTTTACCATAACAAAAGAGATCACAAAGGAAATGAACCCTCACTGCGAATGTACTTCTTCCAAAGACCCAGTGGCTAGTTACAAACTTAGATCAAAATATGTGTGACAGTTAAAATGGGCATTGCTCAGTCTACTCTGGAGAAAAGTCAAGAATATCTGCTTTTTCCATAAGTCACAGCCAAATCCTTCACTGTGAAAAGAAGCCACCCTCAGTTATCTTCAAAGTCACAGATGACATTTTAAGATACTTCCCAGTGCAGCAGAGGCATTCCCTAGAAAACAGTCTCAAAATCTGGTTAACTTCTGGAATTTCTGAACGTTGGTCAAACCTAGAAATTCTTAAGCCAGTTTCTGTCCTTGGAGAGTTTATCTTCACGGAAGCAGAATGACACATTTTGGCTAAATAAATTTGTATTCATCTTTGTGGTTGGGAAATGTGACTGATGCTCTTACTAAATCAAGGTTTGTTATAAAAGTCATTCAAAAAAATGAACACATGATGCTGTTACATGATTCTCAGGACCGTACTTGTGGTTGTTAGTAAAAACTCAAGAATCCAGGATAAAAACAGCAGCTAAATAATCTAGGTGGATCATTTTGTCCCACCTAAGATGAAATTTGCAAAGTGAGGGGAAAACTTGGGGGTGGGGGTGGCAGATTTAAGCATAATTCTTGGTGGAAGCTATTTCCCTTATTTAAAAGAAGAGAGTTAATAAGAATAAACTGAATTAATGCATTTTCTGTCAAAAGCTCTCCCGATGGCTGGTTCACTGAAGTCTGATCTCCTGCAAGCTTGGGGCTTCCCAGGTGGCTGGGTGGCAAAGAATCTGCCTGCCAATGCAGGAGACATGGGTTCGATCCCTGAGTGGGGAAGATCCCCTGGAGGAGGGTATGGCAACCCACTCCAGTATTCTGGCCTGGAGAATCCCATGGACAGAGGAGCCTGGTGGGCTACAGTCCACAAGACTGCAAAGAGTTGGACACGACTGAGCACCAAAGAACTGATGCTTTTGAACTCTTGTGTTGGAGAAGACTCTTGAGAGTCCCTTGGACTGCAAGGAGATCCAATCAGTCCATCCTAAAGTAAATCAGTTCTGAATATTCATTGGAAGGACTGATGTTGAAGCTGAAACTCCAATACTTTCTCCACCTGATGCGAAGAGCCAACTCACTGGAAAATACCCTGATGCTGGAAAGACTGAAGGCGGGAGGAGAAGGGGACGACAGAGGATGAGATGGTTGGATGACATCACAGACTTGAGGAACACAAGTCTCAGCAAGCTCCAGCAGTTGGTGATGGACAGGGAAGCCTGGTGTGCTGCAGTCCATGGGGTTGCAAAGAGTCAGACATGACTGAGCGACTGAACTGAACTGAATGTGCACAAATCAAGAACTCATTTGTGCTTCCAAACGCCGGGAGGTTGTGACAGTTAACAGTGATTACTCACACTTTCTGGAGTCCTGAGAAAGCCCAGAGTTACAGGGCCAGAACTTTATAGTATGAAAATCACTACAATATTGCAGACACCCCTCGTACTCCAAAGCCCCTTCACAAGGTAGTAGCGTCTGAATGCTGACTATATAAAACCGATAAATTAAGAATATATACAGCTAGCTTCTTGGGCTCCCCTGATGGCTCAGATGGTAAAGAATCTGCCTGCAATGTGAGAGACCCAGGTTCGATCCCTGGGTCAGTAAGATCCCCGGGAAAAGGGAATGGCAACCCACTCCAGTATTCTTGCCTGGAGGATCCCATGGACAGAGGAGCCTGGTGGGCTACAGTCCATGGGTCGCAGAGTCGGACACGACTGAGTGACTAACAGGTTCACTTTTTCACTACTGGTTTCTTAATATTAGAAAGGATACACAATGGAACTGGGACTAAATTCATATTCAAATGAGTACGTTCTGTACTTTGTTGAACGCATTAGCTCATAGAAAATCATTTACGACAGTTTTTTTGGAAAGCAGTTATCTGTGAAGTGAGATATATAACCGTGAAATATGATAAATTTTTAAAAGATGATACATCTGCTGATCCTTTTAATCTAAACCCTCACCGTCTCTCTACTTTTGCCTTCACTGGCTTAAATTTATCTCCCCAGGAGATGGTTAAGTCAAAGCCTTCTGGGCCTCAAGAGGAATGGTTTGATGGTTGCTTGCTTGGGCTCCAGGGTACGCTTGTGGGCATTGCCATGAAAGAACCTAGTTCATCATGGTACTCTGTGTCTGTGTTGCCACTGCTACCCTGCAAATCATTTTATCTGTAACATCTCTGTAGATTCCATATATATGTGTTGTGTGTTGCTCAGTCCTGTCCAACTCTTTGTGACCCCATGGACTGTAGCCCGCCAGGCTCCTCTGTCCATGGGATTCTCCAGGCAAGAACACTGGAGTGGGTAGCCATTCCCTTCTCCAGGGGATCTTCCCAACCCAGGGATCAAACCCAGGTCTCCCACACTGCAGGCGGATTCTTTACCAGCTGAGCCACCAGGGCAGCCCAAAAATACTGAAGTGGGTAGCCTATCCCTTCTCCAGAAGGGCTGCGGGACCCAGGAATTGAACTGGCGTCTCCCGCATTGCAAGGGGATTTTTTACCAGCTGAGCCACAAGGGAAGCCAAGTATACACTATTTGTTTCCCTCCTTCTCACTTACTTCACTCTCCATTCTGACTTGTCACCTTGAAAGTGTATGATTTATTATGAGATTATGTCTGTTCAAATATATTTATAAAAGGTTTTTCATTTAAAATTACCAGTTGTGTTTGACATAGGGATTTGAATTTATCCTCAAGATTTAAGTCCCTATGATGTAACTAATCCAGCTCTAATTCACTCAATACACACAGAATGACTTTGCAACCACTATTCAAATTAAAGTACTAGCCAATGTAACATAGCCTCCTTGTAAAATATATTTACAATAAAAAAAAGGACCGCAAGGGATTAACTTGAAAACGTTTAAACAAAAAAAAAAAAAAACACAAAAAGAACTTACATTAGTGCCCTCTGATGGCTTCTTTCATTTCAGAAGTCCCCCTAGAATGCAAGAGCTAAGATCCTACTATCTATTGCAGTAGTTCTTGCTGGGAGTGATTTTGCCAAGAACCCAGAGTAGGGGGACATCTGCCAATATGTGGAGACATGTTTGGTTGATTCAACTGTTGGGAGAGAGTTACTCTACACTACTGCATAGAGACCTAGGATGCTCTTCAACACCCCACAATGCAGAGTACAGTTCTGTTCAATTGCCCAGTAGTGTCCAAGAGCTGGACCGAAAACCAAGGCAGAGTGCCAAAGAACGGATGCCTGAAAACTGTGGTGCTGGAGAAGACTCCCGAGCCGCTTCCCCCAACATTCAGTTCAGTTCAGTCGCTCAGTCGTGTCCGACTCTTTGCGACCCCATGAACCGCAGCGCGCTAGGCCTCCCTGTCCATCACCAACTCCCAGAGTTTACCCAAACCCATGTCCATTGAGTCGGTGATGCCATCCAACCATCTCATCCTCTGTCATCCCCTTCTCCCCCTGCCCTCAGTCTTTCCCCAGCATCAGGGTCTTTTCCAATGAGTCTTAGCTCTTCACATGAGGTGGCCAAAGTACTGGAGTTTCAGCATCAGCATCAGCCCTTCCAAACAACCCAGGGCTGATCTCCTTTAGGATGGACTGGATGGATCTCCTTGCAGTCCAAGGGACTCTCAAGAGTCTTCTCCAACTCCAAATGTCAAAAGCACCAAGGTTCAGAAACCCATTCTATCCCCTTATGTACCTGCGGAATTTATCTCTTCTTCCTGGAGCCAGTTTCCACATTCTATACAAGTTGTATCTTTCCCCCCTGACCCCGAGTTTTTCATAAATTGTCCGTAAGACACTTTCATTTTTGTAGGAACTCAGTCTTGCTTCTGTCTTTCCAGCATTCAGAGACTCTTCACGTCATAATGGACAGCTGCTGGGAATAAGTCGACATGGACTGGCAATCCATACACCTTTGACCCCTCTGTCTTATTTAATATTTATTCTTATTCTTCTTTATTTGCTTGTGCCAGGCCTCAGGGCACATGGGGTCTTTTGTTGCAGCTCACGAGACCTTTCGTTGTGGAATCTGAATTCACTGGCCACATGTGGTACCTAGCTCCCTCCCCAGGGATCGAACCCATGTCCCCTTGCATTGGGAGCTCTGAGTCTCAGTCACTGGACCACCACGGAGGTCAACGTACCTCTCTTCCGAAGCTACTACCTCACAAAGATAACTCTCCTTCAGTCTCCACAGGTTAATTCTCGACGGGAGACCTCTACCTTCTCCCCAAACTGAACACTTAAAAACACTGGAGATAATGCCACTCAACTTGATGAAATCTAGGTCAGATAATCCCACCATCAACACATCATCTTTTACTGCAAACATTTAGAGCATCAGCTTCATTGAGATGGGAAAAAAAAGAACACAGGATGTTCCAAAACTGAAGGAGGCTCTGAAGCTTCTAGAAGGCAACAAAGCTGGCCTTCTGCTCCAGGGAGAAGACATTCTATATGTGATCCTGTTTTGACCAGAGAACCCAGGTCTACGATCAGGGCAAGGCTTTGTGGAAAGGACAGAGCATGCAGGCAAGAAAAGGAAGACCACAGCGGTCATTCGGACATCAACGGGCTAAGAATCCACAAGGCATCTATTTCAAATGCCGCAGACCAGCTATCAGGAACACTGTCTGATTGATCAGAGTGTCTACCACGAAAAGCTGGATCTCCCAGACATCACAAATCCAGCCTATTCAGTCCCAAGTCGGTCAGATAATAATAAAAAAAAGAACTCGGTGTCTTGTAGCTGTCTGTGCTGTCTCCCCGCACCCCCCCCCCACCCCGATCGCATTATTCCTACTGGATTTTAATGGCTCAATGAGTCAAAACGGGCTCACACAGATGAAGTCCACATTTAAGCACTCGTGATAACTGGGTCTGCTCCTCTGTCCACACGAGGGAGGTAAAGTCCACCCTAAATGCAAGGAAGTCCATCATCACACACAGTGGGGGGCACCTCACATAGCTAGGTCTCTGCATTTATCTCTTCTTAATTTCTACAAGGCACAAGCCTCCATTCAACAGTACGATTTTCATGGAATGGAAAATTCATGGTGTCAGGTCAAGAAGAAGGTTGAGAACTGATACCCTGGATAAAAATAATTATAATGATTTACCAAGCACCCTGGAAAGCGAAACAGCCTGAAAGGCCCAGTAATACACAAACGTGTTCCATCTGCATACATTTTAACAGCACGACCACTGTAAGAAAATACAGTGTGAATTTTCCTGACTGAATCAGAGTATGTGATTAAAACAAAATCAGGGGCTTCTCATTAATCAGTTCAGTTCACCCCTAAACCACTATCCACTCCATTCAGCCTGCATGACTAAAAATTTCTCAGTAGCTTAAAGGAGATCACGCTCAGAGAAAATCATTATGTGTGCTAATTTCTACAAAAAAAAAAAAACAAACAAAAAACCCAGGAGGAATCAATTTTTCCTTACAATCTTTGCAATTGCCAAAGGTACTCAAGAGTGCTGCGGTTTTATTTTTTTTCCTCAAGTACTATTATATTAATATAAAGGGAGATGATAGCTTACATAGTTGTTGAAAACATAGAAAGAAGTTAAATGAACTTTAATTTTCTATTTACATGGCTGAAAAATTATGAACAAATAATCCAAACATACCATATTCACATTTAAAAATATTTAGTGAATACTCAACATTTCTACTCTGTTTCTTTTCACTGGGTGGGGATGTGTGTATGCTTGTTAGAACCTGCTCTCTAGTAAATACTGCTGATATTTAAAAATTAGGAAGCGCAAGGTATGTTGCAAACATCAAAGTGATTTCACACGCTCACATGTTTGACACCACAACACCCAATGCGGGCTTCCCAGCTGGCTCCGTGGGAAAGAACTCACATGCCAAGGCAGGAGACGCGGGTTCAATCCCTGGGTTGGGAAGATCCCTCTGAAGAAGGAAATGGCAACCCACTGCAGCATTCTTGCCTGGGAAATCACCCGGACAGAGGAGCCTGGAGGGCTGCAATCCATGGGGTCGCAAAAAAGAGTCAGACATGACAAAATAACAACACCCAATGTGTCATACCCAACACATAGTTTTATCTACCAGGATGTAAGCGTTCTGTCTGATTTGTTCATTGTTACCTTCTCTGCATCTAGAAGAATCCCTGAGACAGGTGGTAGGTGCTCTAGAAACATTTATTTAGTGGTAGGTGAACGCGTTCAATCTGAGAGACGGAGTGAATGAAATGACGGAAGACCATACAAGTTCATCAAGAACTTCACCCGCAAATATTGTGCAACATGCTACGTGGCGCAGAAGGACCGTGGAGACAGACGACTGAGCCCCATCTTGTACAAGAAGCCTGTGCCACAAACCACACAGGCTTTGCGTAAAAAGGTCACTCCCAACAAACAGCACATCAGACTACCTCTGACTGGGGTACGTGGAAGGCAACAAAGCATGCCCTTTCCTCTGTATCACTTCAGGCAACCACTATAAACTCAGGGGAGATCACATTCGCACTTGGTGCACAAAGAAAGAGGTTCCTGGTCACCTGGCTGAGTAAGTGGTGGGCAAGACAGAAAACACTCTCGGCTGAGCAGAAGACGGAGCCCAGAAGCTCTCTGCGGGAGCCTTGCTTGTACCGCATACCATCCTTGTCCCACACTCCAGAATTCTGCCTTGAAAACGCGGTTGCTTTGGCAACGCCTTGTTCCCACTAGAGTGAGGGCAGGGTGGAGGGTAAGAGTCTGCTAGAATACCATTGTCCACTTCCACCCCTCACCCTCTGAGAACAGGACACCCAGATTCTGTGTGGGCACATGGTCACACCCCTCTCAAAAGGACAAGCTTTCCCTGTAACCCAGTTCTGGCCAATAGCTACCAGCAGAAGTCAAATATGAAGTCTCCAGTCTGTGCTCTTAAAGGCCATGAAATCCCCCACCCCCACTCCTATGCAGGGATGTGACGTGAGGGCAGGAGCTGGGGCAGCCACCTCAGACACAGAGGAGGACAGAACCTTGGGGCTCCTACTGTGGAGCAGTGCTTTACGGAACAAGCGGTCCATCAGCCCGCTTCCAAAGCTACAAAAAGTTACATCTCAGCTGCCTTAAATGACTCTGTCAAATTACCCTGTGGAAAGGTTAGAAGCTGCTTTCTGGCCTCTTATAACACAGAGACATTCATCAACAGGGAAGAGGAAGTGAAGAAATAAAAAACTACAGCTACTAATGATTTCCTGATCAGAAATCTAAGACTTTGCAGTGTGTTTTGGAACCAATGTTAATTCACGGGCACCCTAGGGTGTTTTACCACATAAACAAAGCCTGAAGGAAATCCCTTTCATCAGAGGAGGCATCAGTGAGAGGCAGCCCTGAGCTTATCACTTTCCTGATAAGCTCTGATCCTGTGTGACTTTCGAAGTGTGTGCACATGAGCGTGTGAGACTCTTGGGGACCCCTGAACTATAGTCTGCCAGGCTCCTCTGTCTGTGGGATTCTCCAAGAATGCAAGAACACTGGAGCAGGTTGCCAGTTCCTTCTCCAGGGGATCTTCCCGACCCAGGGATCGAACTGGCGTCTCTTGCATCTCCTGCAATGGCAGGTGGGGTTTTTTTTTTTATCACTGGTGCCATGTCACTTCAGTCATGTCTGACTCTTTGCGACCCTATAGACTGCAGCCTGCCAGGCTCCTCTGTCCATGGGATTCTCCAGGCAAGCATACTGGAGTGGGTTGCCATGCCCTCCTCCAGGGGATCTTCCCAACCCAGGGATCAAACTTGCGTCTTTTATGTCTCCTGCATTGGCAGGGGGGTTCTGTACCGCTAGCGCCACCTGGGAAGCCCAATTCAACCTATGGGACCCTTTTTCTTAAGTGCACAGTGGGAAGAACCAATCACCTTTATCTCATGGGGGATGCTGAGGGATCAGAAAAACAGCGTAGACCAAGGACCTCGTTCCCTTCCACGTCAGCACTGCCTTTTGTGGCCAGTAACCCATACATGTGGCGAAGGTAAGGTGAGGTGGCCATGCAGGATGAACATGGCTCACAGCGAGCCAAACAAATCCTCATGCTGACCCACCTGGGCGTACAGAACGCTTTACAAAAGCCAACAGTGAAAGCAGGGCCTGTCCTCAGATGGGGATGTCACAACCAACCCACCACCTGTGATCTCAAGCATGGCTTCTTCCATCTGTGGCGTGAGAGCTCTGATGGAGATGTGGATGGTCCAACGGAGATGTGGATGGTCCAACAGAAATGTGATGTGGATAGTCCAACAGAAATACGAGGCAAGTTTACATCTAATTAAAGAATGTTTAAATGCAAAGTAATTCTCACAACATATTTAAACTTAACCCAGCTTTTCCCAAATAGCATCATTTCAACTGCACTTCATACTGTTTTTTTTAAAAAGTTACTGAGATCTTCGATTATTAATTCCTTTTACCTATACAATTTCCAAAATTCCCAAAGCCAGTGTATTTTCCACTTATGCCACGTCTTAATTAGGAAATGGAATTTTCAAAGCAAATAGACCACTGCTATTATAGTTCAGAAGATGTATTCCACACATTGAAAACACAGATACACATACCCATGTGATTCCCAACATAAACCTTATGGAACAGCTGAACCCAGCACTGAAATTTAAATCAATAAGGAAATAAAATCTCTAAATCTGATCCTCAGTAACCCTAGCCATGGGGTGCTCCTTGGGTCTATAAGGCTTGTGGCCCCTATACTGGATGATGTGGGTCAGCAGGGCTGCTAGGAAGCCTGCAGCAGCTAAAATTCGATGACTGTGGTCTGCGGGATGGAAAGACTGGGAACGTTCCAGGCCACACGATTCCTCTGTAACTCGTTCGCAGGCAAATTCTTATATTATGCACCCGCAACATTTTTTTTTCCCTTGACCAATTCCACATAGATTAAAAAGAAGACCAAACAAACTACCCAACTTTTAAACTATCCCTTTCTCAAAACAGTGTAACTTCCTGCTGCAAAATTATTTTTCATGATGCAAATTTACTTTCATATTTCTACATAGACACTGGAATTTGGGATCTCGGACTGGACTGACCAAGGCAATGAGTTCAAAGTGAGAAGTGCTACAGGTTTAAATTTCACTCTGGATTTTGCAGACTTAGTATAGAAAGGAAAAGAACATAAAATATGTCTTGAATAATTTTTTTAAACATGAATCACTTATTGAAATGATACTATTTTGGATAGCGAGTTGATCAGATTACGGAATTACTATGTATTAATACATATGTTGCAAATAACGGGCTTCCCTGGTGGCTCAGTTAGATTTACCTGCCATGCGAGAGACAAGGGTTCAATCCCTGGTCTGGAAAGATCCCCTGGAGAAGGGAATGGCAACCCAGTGCAGTATTCTTGCCTGGACGATCCCATGGGCAGAGAAGTCTGGCGGGCTACAGTCCACAGTGTCCCAAAGAGTTGGGGCATGACTCAGAGACTGATTGTCTTTTTTTTTTTCTGTTGCAAATGCTATTAAAGTAGCACATATTTAGATACATAATGCAAAAATAATTTATGATTTCTTTTTTACTTCTCTACTGTGGCTACTCGAAAAGCTTAAATTAAACTTATGGTTTGCATTCAATTTCTACTGGAGAGAGCAAAAACCCAGACACACTTTCTATGGTACCTGCAGGCTCTAAAATGTGTTGCTAATAGTCAGCAAGATGAAACCATAGCATTTTTTCAAGCTTCGTGTCCACTGCAAAATTTTAATTGTATGCCCATAGCATCATTTTTTAAATTCCTTGACCAATTCAAGACAGATTAATAATCACAAATTGTTCTAAATGCAGACTAGCTTTCCCTTGGGGAAAAAAAGCAATTTTCTGTTTGAGGATATTTTTAATATAGGGACTTATCACAAGTTCTATTAAGACAGCTGAAACGGTTGTGGGTCTCAAAAAAGCCACGGTCATCAGCAGGTTGCTCGCGTTGTGGGCAGACACTGACCTCTCGTCTGAGTGTGTACTAGTACACCTTTCGATTTCAGCACCACCTGGCCCAGCAGACAGCAAAGTGAGCTGTGAACCCCAGGGTTCACTGCAGAGCACCTGGGTGTGGACCCCATCTGGCTGAGGCTGTCTCATCCATAACCTGGAGGTGATGTCCCCAGAGCTGCACCCCCCTTCCTAGCAGGTTGCCACGAGAGACCAAGGGTGATGATGCTACAGTGGACCCTCTACCACAGTCAACAGCACAGCTCAGATTTCACTGCGACCGTTTAAGATGGGCTTCCCTGATGGCTCAGCGGGTAAAGCATCCGCCTGCAAATGCAGGAGACACAGGAGACGCGGATTCAATGGGTTCAACCTCCTGGATCAGGACGAGAAAACGGCAACCCACTCCAGGATTCTGGCCTGGAGGATCCCATGGGCAGAGGAGCCTGGTGGGCTACCGTCCAAAGGGTCGCAGAGTTGGACACGAATGAGCTTGCACACATTCTGTTTTTAAGATGGGGTGCCACTGAAAAGACATTTTGCCAGAACTACACAGTTTCTCTTGCCGTCATTGTTGTATTAAACCTCCTTTTAGACAACACTTCCTGCCCCTTGTACTGTCGACTATCACTTTTGCAACCTCACAGCCTGTAGCCCACCAGACTCCTCTGTCCATGGGATTCTCCAGGCAAGAATTCTGGAGTGGACTGCCACTTCTTTCTCCAGGGGCAGCTTCCCGACCCAGGGATTGAAGCTGAGTCTCCTGCATTGGCAGGTTGATCCACCACTGAAGCACCAGGCAAGCTCAGGATGGTGTGAAGAAGGAATTCATTTTTGCATAAATGGTGGGATAGTACAGGAGAGCTTTCTCCTTTTATTATTTGGATGGAGGGAATACGGCTTCCGTTTGCCCACAGTTGGAGCCGGTACCGTGCACGTATGTGTGTTACCCACACGTCCTGGGAAATGGAGTTCAAACTGAGCATCTCTGACCTTGAGCCACAGGCTGGGAGGGAACCTGGCATTCCTCACTTCTGTGCGTCATCGCACAGAATGAGGAAACAAGGAAACTCCTAGTGTGTAGCAGTAACATACTGAGGGGGGAAAGAGCCCTGAGACCTGAGAAGATATGCATGCTATAGAAAGAAGGCCATTTCTCCACGCATTACCTCATCGATTAAAATTTGGCAGGAAATGATTCATGGCTAGACTCGCACCTATTGAACACAGTTTAGAGCAAAAACATTCACACATCATTGAGAAGCGAAAGCCGTTAAGCTATAAGCTGACAAGAACCGTACTCCAAAATCATTACAACATTTGTTTTTGATAATCTATCGATGATTTTTTTTTTTTTTTTGCAATCACATCAAGAGGCATGCAGGATTTTAGTACCCTGACCAGGGATCAAACCAGCAACCCCTGCCGTGGAAGTGCCAAGTCTTAACCGCCTGGATCGTCAGGGGAGTCCTTTTATTGATCACTGCTGTATCATCTTTTTCCTCGCCTTTCATTCCTTTCCTTTCCAGGTTTGGAAACCATTCTTTGGAGAATGGAAAAAAAAAAAAGAAAGAAAGAAATACTTAAACACTCTAAGGAGAAACTGAAATAGATCTTTGCAAAGCTTCCCAAATGTGTGACGTTATACAACAGCGAAAGGAGACAGAGAAACAGCAAACGCAGAGCCGTCTCACTGATGACTTCAGAGCAGCACAGAAAACAAACAACCCCCCCTTGTCCCCAGCGCGCCATGAATCGCACCAAGCTTCAGAGACTCAGCAGAGACACTCAATCAATTCATTTGCACAACAAAACCTCTGTCACCCGTACACACTCATCCACACACAGACACACACCCCTGGGGAACAAACTTGGGCTAATGACAAGTAGAAACAAACTGCAAGCCGGCCAATCGATAATTATAAATATTTCACGATCTTTTACCGGCTGACCTAAGAATCTGCGCTTTTCCTCCAGATGTCATTGTGTAAAAACACCGTCTTCCGATAAACACACTAGGAAACAGGAGATGAGCTGAATCCACGTAGAGGAGTGATACTCAAAGGCATCAATCCTCATCCATGAGCGGACAGACCACACACACCCTCTCCCCCCCAGCTTTAAGGAAAGGGGTCAAAGAGTTAATGAGGAAAGAGCGCATTCTGGTACACCCTCAGTAATAAGTTCAGGTGCTGACCCGCCTTCCTGCTTTCTGGACTCAACTCCTGTTTGAGAAGCAGCCCCGATATGCAGACTCACAGTCTGGCTCCGGTCGGGAGACTCAACTTCCCAGCAAACGCCAGAAACCGCCCACGTGGTTAAAACTTATGACAGTGCAGTCTTTATTAAAACAGCCAGCATTCACGTGGAACCCAGAAACGTGGAACCCCAAGCAGAGCCGGAGCCATTGCTTGCAGAGCAACTTACGTTCAAGTCACAGGAAAAAAAAAGGAAAGAAAGAAATGCAAATGACTGGCAAACAGGATGAAATATTCCACCTCATTTTTTTTAAAAAATGAAATGCAAAACCAAAAAGAAAAAAGTGCCCACGTTCCCAACTCACTTGAACAACAATGTCCTGAGCTGCCTGAGAGGCACGCCCCCGCCCCCACCCCAGCCCACCCTACCCTGGGCTCCCTGGCAACAGGGCAAAATTGGCACAACCTTTCAAGGAAAGCAATTTGGTAATCGGTCTCAAGAGCCCTTCAGCTCCATTCCCAGCCATCTCTCCTAAAGCAAAAAAAATGGGAAGCAATCTGAAGCTCCGGCCACACACGTTAAATCAATAGCAGCACACGCGCTTCACGGGATAGATGCCTGAAAAATGTTTTCAATGAACGTCAGAGACGATCAAACGCTCATTCCGTTAAGGTGACGTTGGGAGAGCTGGGTTATAAAGCTGAACCTTCCTGACATTTCAGGCACAGGAAGACAGGCAGCTGGGAGAACAGGTAGCAACAGGCTGATGGGGGAACAGGCGTGGGTGGGCTCAGAGGTGTTGATTTTGTTTCCAGATTCCGTTCTCTCTCTCTTTCCCCCCCAAATTGCTCATTCTATGAAGCACGTTGCTTTTAAAAATCAGGAAAAAAAGGGATCGAGAATCCTGGCCAGCGAGGAGTGATGACTAAATTCCTCATCTGCCGAGGATGAAGAAGATGAATTAGGACAGCGATGTGTCTGTTCACCTCTTTCCTAAGAACGTCAACGATGTTCCTCACACGGTGCGGTGTGCCGGGGTGGGGGCGAGATTCCTTCTCCTCAGGGGTTCTCAGTGATCAGCCTCCTCTGAGTCACCTTGTGAAGTTTTATGATGCCAGAGTCTATAAACACAACATTAAATATTTACGGTTGATATTTGCTGCTTCTAAAAATAACGTGGAGGAGAAGGTCTCTTAACAAGGCCTCTCGCTGAAAGGCGAGACCTTCTCTCGGAAATCACCAAGGCTGCTGATTCTGTAGATGCGCTGACAGCCGCCCCCAGGCCCTGGAAATCTGTGGGCCAGCACCTCCTTCTTTTCCAGTGGACCCCCCCCGGGGGGCCTTTCCACCTGAGCCAGGTACCGTGGGGCCATCAAACCCCAGTGTCGATGGGGCCCCAAGTCCGCTTATGTGATGGGGCTTCTTACTCCATCGAGGAAACATAACGAAATATTACATAAGCTCATCAGCTAGGAAGACAGTCCTTTTTCCCCCTACCAAAACTACTTCGGATGCTTTGTTACAGACTAACAGACAGGGTGGGTCTGACAAAAATGTACCATGAAAGAGTTCTGGGAGGTCCAGTGGTTAAGACTCTGAGCACCCACCGCAGGCGATGTGGGTCTGATCTCCTGTCGGGGAAACTCAGATCACACATGCTATGTGCATGGTACAGAGCGCAGCCCAAAATTAAAAAAAAACAACATATCATGAAAACGCTGGCAGGGTGGACAAGAGTGAAGAGATCTGGGAAAAGGCAGAAAACATGCAGATGGATTCTGCGCAGAAACGGTTTCCCTTCAGGAACCAGTGCGCTTTACGGGACTCAACCCTGGAAACGGCAGAGGGTGCATCGCCGGTACAGTTTATTACGGAGAGACGACCCCAAACTAGAACTACTGGACCCATATTCTGAGACGAGGCTGTATTACCTTCCATCGAGCGACGAGCGGAGAAACCTGCGTTTAAACTTGCTGCTGTTTAGATGCTCAGTCGTGTCTGACTCTTTTGTGACCCTGTGGACTAGAGAGCCCGCCAGGCTCCGTCTGTCCATGGGGTTTGCAGGCAAGATTACCGCAGTGGGGGACTCTGGTGGTTAAGACTCCATCCTTCCCACACAGGGGGCTCGCAGGTTCGATTCTTGGTGGGGGAAGTAAGATCCCACACATGGCGTGGTGCAGCCCCCAAAAGGTAAAAAGAAAAAGAAAAGAATCCAGGAGTGGGCTGCCATTTCCTTCTCCAGGGGATCTTCCTGACCCACCCAGTCCCATCACATGTCACAGACCCGCCAAACCCAAAGTGAGACAGGTCCTATGAAAGCCGTGGCCAGGATCCCTCAAAACAGAGCCACCACAACCAAGGACAAGTCTAAGCCGCTGCTCTGGCCCAAAGGAAAGATGGAGCCGGGACTACTGAGTTCACTGTGATGCCGGGGGTGGAATTCCAGACACAGAAAGGACACGGATCGAGAAAAGGTTAAATGTGAAAAATAATGTGATATACAGTGGCTAAAATTTTTTAAAATCGTGATTTTTTAAAAAATTATTTTATTTATTGTAATTGGAGGCTAATGACTTTACAATACTGTGGTGGTTTCTGCCACACATTGACATGAATCCGCCAGGGGTGTACATGTGTCCCCCATCCTGATCCCCCTTCCCACCTCCCTCCCCATCCCATCCCGCTGGGTCATCCCAGTGCACCAGCCCTGAGCACCCGGTCTCATGCATCCAACCTGGACTGGAGATCTCTTTCACATATGATAATGTACATGTTTCAATGCTATTCTCTCAGATCATCCCACCCTCGTCTTCTCCCACAGAGCCTAAAAGTCTGTTCTTTACATCTGTGTCTCTTTTGCTGTCTTGAATATAGGGGCATTGTTACCATCTTTCTAAATTCCATATACATGCGTTAGTATACTGTATTGGTGTTTTTCCTTCTGACCAACTTCACTCTTATAATAGGCCCAGTTTCATCCACCTCATTAGAACTGATTCCATGCGTTCTTTTTAATGGCTGCTTTATGATGAAAAGCCCAGAGAGGGGTCTCATTCTTCCAGCAAAGACAGCTCAGGCATGATGGTTAAGAAATCTGTGCAGGAGTGAGTGGTCGTACTTGCCACCTACATAAAGGTCCGTGTCTCTGGGTTGCAAATCCGCGCACACACACAGGTTCCCAAACCCACCCCCATCTGAGTCAACAGCTGTTACTACGGGAAAACCACCAATAATTCTTTCACAGTTACGAGCGAGCCTCACTACAAATCTTTGGACGCATCAGCAATCATCAGTGTTAGCAATCCTGGATAAACACACACACACACGCGCACACACACACACACACATGACCCTATCAAGTTGCATTTCCATCCTTCAAACTGCCATTTTCTTTCAATTCTATTTGATTTTCCACCTTTCCTCCCTTAGGAATTTTGGCTATCTGCCTTAGCTAAACTTGAAAAGGCAGGGAAGATGAGCGTCTATGGGAGGAAAACTGAAGTTGGGGGTGGGGTGGGGGGAAGGATACTGGCAAAGCCCTGGATCACGGCGCGATGGCCACTAGCTGTGAAGGTGGCGACATCTCCAACCTCGTGCCAGAGAGACCAGGAGCATTCAGGGCAAGTCAAGGGCTTCCCATGTAGCCTTTCCACGTGCAAAGGCTTCTACGCATGAAGGCTGCAGACACAACCGGCCTGGGGGCTCAGACTCTTTGGGGTCCACCTCGGGCCAGGTCCGGTTCCCTATTTGGGAAAGCCCCTTCTCTCTGCATGGCAGTTACCTTTCTAGAAAACGCGAACAAGACAACGTTGACTCTGAAGATCCTCCGAAATGTTCATTCAGTCAAGCTGTGGGTGCAGAATTCACAAAATGCGATTCGCTACCCACCAGGTTCATTTCTTATGTCTATGCTCAGTCCTGTCTGACTCTGTGTGACTCCGTGGACTGTAGCCCACCAGGCTCCTCTGTCCCTGGGATTCTCCAGGCATGGATACTGCAGTGGGTTGCCATGTCCTTCTCCAGGGGGAAATCTTCCTGACCCAAGGATTGAACCTGGGTCTTCTGCACTGACAGGCAGGTCCTTTACAGTCTCAGCCACCAGGGAAGCCCTTTCTTCTATCTGATATGCCTTTAAATTACTGTGAAGAGGTCATTTGAGCTTACACTTTACCTGTGCACTTATATAGCCTCACCGGCACATGGAAGTTATCTGCTGAATGAATGAATGATGCTATCACTGAGACTGAAATGCAATAAAGATGTTATCATCTTTGAAACTGTCAGAAAGAGCAGTGGGGGGGGGGTCGGGGGGGGGGG
>CM035303.1:127193465-127317886 GCA_020226075.1 Hydropotes inermis
CCCCCCCCCCCCATTAACTTTGCCTAGAAGACAGTAAAAAATAATAAGAGGGCAATTCATTATTTAGAAAAGGCAAGGGCAACCTTTCCTAAATGTCTTGGGGCAGAAGGTGCATGTGCAGGGGCAGCAATAATTCAGGCAGTCACTAAAGATTTATTTACCCGCATTTAAGGAGGAGATGGGAGAGTCGACCGGCCATGTCCACTGGGGACTCAATGGATGTTTCCATTTCATGGGAGGGAAACTGATTTTCTGTCCAAGAATATCATGGACAGCACAAAGCAGGTGCATCATTTTTATTTAGCTAGATAGTAAAGCGACGGGCTTCTGAGATGGTGCTCGTGGTAAAGAATCTGCCCGCCAGTGGAGGAGATGCAAGTGACTCGGGTTCGATCCCTGAACTGTGAAGATTCCCCTGGAGAAGGAAAACAGCAACCCGCTCCAGTATTCTTGCCCTGGAAAATCTCATGGACAGAGGAGCCTGGTGAGCTACAGTCCATGGGGCCGCAAGCATCAGACACGGCTGAGAACACACACACACACACAGACTAAAGTGACAGTCTTTACAGGTAGATTCTATTGTATCCAAAACACAGGGCACAGACACGGCTAGAGAAATTTCCCCACTTTCTGACAGTTGACTATGTACTCAAGTGAGTAGTTCTCTAACCAAGATGGCAACTGATGGGTGCAGAAAATAAAAGGCTGTGATAGGCAGCCTCTTAACATGCATTTTTATTTGTTATCTCATTTATGTGGCCCTACCGTATAAGCATGTGGAATCTTAGCTCCGAGACCAGGGATCAAACCTGTGCGGCATTAAGGATGGAGGCCTAACCACTAGACGCCACAGAAGGCCCCAGGCAGCCTCTGAGATCAAGTCCTGGGAGCCCCACCCCCGCGGTATCTGAACCCAGGAATAGTCCCAACCCACACTGACAAGGATTGGTCTATGTGACCAATAGAACACGGCTGAAGGAATAGCATGTCCCCTCTAGATCGGGTTGTGAAAGCACGTGGCTTCCAGCACTTCCTTTTTCATGTTTTTTTTTAAATGATTCTATTGTTATTTATTTTTGGCTGTGCACAAGGCATATTGGACCTTAGTTCCCCAGCCAGGGCTGGAAGATGTCCTTGCACTGGCAGATTATAGAGTCTTAATTCCTGGGTTGGGAAGATCCCCTGGAAAAGGAAATGGCAACCCACTCCAGTATTATTGCCTGGAGAATCCCACGGACAGAGGAGCCTGGTGGGTCCACGGGGTCGCAAAGAGTCGGACACGACTGAGCGACTTTCACTTTTGCCACCACCGAGTCTTCCACAGTGCAATTTCTTTCAGAGGAAACTGGACAAGACTCTGTGGAAGGGCCTGGGGATTCCAGGCACCAAAACCACTCAGAGGAACAACTGGTCATACCCTCGATCACCTCTGGTGGGAAAAGGAAGGGAGTTGCACTACAGACTGTGGATTCTAGAGGCTCCCCTGGCAGCTGGGGGTTTTGCACAGTCAACATCACGTGGTTGCATCACAGAATATTCCAGGGACCAGGTTAAGTGGAGCCACAGTCCACATGGACCATGCGTTCTGGGGCCTCCTGTGGAGGCTGGGGGCTTTGCATGGTCAACGTCATGTGTTGGCATCACAGAACATTCCAGGGATCAGGTTAAGTGGGCCCACAGTCTCCACTTCATCCCCTGAACCCCGTCCTCGTAAGCAGCAGCCCGCCGGGCCGGTCTCAAGGGAAAGCCCACCACCTCCTGCTCCCGGGTGACAGAGAACAGGCTCCACGAACCAGCAAAGCCGCCCACACTTCGATGAACTGCGGCTCACGAAAAAGCACCTCCTGATGGACAGGCTAAGAGAGCTCCCAGATCTTTCAGAACATCAGGAAAGAGTCCACCGGGGCTTCTAGGTATGATGGTCACCCAGACCCCACAACAGCAGGCCTGGCGGGTGGCGGGTCACTGCGCCTGCAGCTCTGTTCTGCCGGCTCATTCATTTAATTAAAGACAAAGAATTTATACTGGTTTGAATTTCTTCGGCCGCTCTGTAAATGGCCAAGGGTCAAGGCAGATCGCTATGACTACGGGTTGAACTGGGCCCCCGTAAAAAGATGTCTTGTGGTCCCAAACTCCTGGACACCTTAGAGCGGGACCTCATTTGGAAATAGGTGGGTCATGGATAGAATTCATTAAGATGAAACGCCAACTCCAAACCACAGTGAGGTACCACCTGACCCTGTCAGACTGCTGAGTGTGGGCTCAGCCAGATAGACAATAAATAACAAGTGTCGCCAAGGATGCAGAGAAAAGGGATGCACGATGCAGGGATGGTGAGGATGCAGACTGGTGCCGCTACTGCGGAAGACAGTTTGGAGCTTTCCCAGAACATTAAAAACAGAACGATCGCATGATCTAGCCCATGCCACTTCTGGGCATTTTCCTGAAGAAAACAAAAGCACAAACTGGAAGAGATATACATACCCCTATGTTCACTGCAGAATCATTTAGAATAGCCACGATCTGGAAGCAACCTCAGCGTCCATCGAGAGATGAACGGATAAAGAAAACGTCTCTCACACACACAGGGAAAAACAGCTCAGCCATAAGAAAAGAATGAAATTTTGCCATCTGTGACCACATGGATGCACCTGGAGGGTATTCACCTCAGTCGTGTCCGACTCTTTGCGACCCCATGGACTGCAGCATGCCAGGCTTCCCTGTCCTTCGCCAACTCCCCGAGCCTGCTCAAACTCATGTCCATCGAGTCAGTGTATGGTATTACATGAAACTAAGTAAGTCAAAGAGAAATACGGAATGATTTCATTTACACATAGAATCTAAAAATGGGAACAAGTGAACAAGCACGGCAAAAGAGAAAATAGACTCATAGAAAGAGGTAGTTGGCAGGGGGTGGGAGGTGAAGGTGAGTGAAATATATAAGGGCGCTTTAAGAGGGAGAAACTTCCAGCTACAAAGTGAATCAAGGAGATGAAATGCAGAGCCTGGGGAATACGGTCAATAATAGTGTCACATGTTAGTACGCTGACAGATGGTAACTAGACTTGTCGTGCTGATCACTCTGCAATATACAGAAATATTGAGCTATTAGTCATGCACCCGGAATTAACACAGTGTTGCCAGGTCAATTTGGGGTTCCCTGGTGCCTCAGGTGGTAAAAGAATCAACCTGGGTTTGGAAGATCCCCTCAAGGAGGGCATGACAACCCACTCCGGTATTCTTGCCTGGAGAATCCCATGGACAGAGGAGCCTGGCGGGCTGCAGTCCATGGGGTCGCACAGAGTCGGACACGACTGAGCGAATAACATTTTCGCTCCTTTCACGGCTCACTGCACATCCAATCACACACACACACAGAATTCGTAAGATGAGGTCACAGTGGAGCAGGGCGGGCTGTTAACCCGCTATGACGGTGTCCATCTAAGAAAATGACCACACGAAGACAGAGATACCCAAACAAGGCGGAGATTAGGGTGACGTAGGTGTCAGTCTTAAACTCCAATATTTTGGCCGCCTGATGCAGAAAGCTGACTCATTTGAAAGACGCGGATGCTGGGAAAGACTGAGGGCAAGAGAAGAAGGGGAGACAGAGGATGGGATGGCTGGATGGCATCATTGACTCGATGGACGTGGGTCTGGGTGGAGTCCGGGAGCTGGCGATGGACAGGGAGGCCTGGCGTGTGCGGCTCATGGGGTTGCAAAGAGTCGGACACGACTGAGCGACGGAGCTGAACTGCCGTGTAAGTCTTGGAGTATGCAGGGTCGCTGTGCACCACGGAAGCGAGAAAACGGGCAAGAAAGGAGCCTGGCCAGAGCCTTCAGCAGAGGGCCAGCCTCATGACATCTCGCTCTGAAACTTCCGGCCCCCAGAACTGCGAGAGGACGGGCCCCGGATGCTTTAAGTCGTGCAGCTGGTGGGATTTCGTTCTGGCTGCCCTGGGAACCCGCTATCACCACCGAGAAGCATGGTTTCTAATCTGCTTTGTAATCAAGACAAGTGTTCATCAATAAAATACTGTTTCCAAATGTAATGTGCGGCAATTTTCATAAGAAAAGATATTCGTTTCTCTAAAAGAGAAAAAAAAGTCAAATAGAAGGAATTCCCTCACAGACTGTCAGGGAATCCGCGCGTAAAGAAAAGGTCCCTCTGGCCGGCTTTGGTCCTGGGTTGGGGCTTCAGACCGTCAACACCCAGGTGGTCAACCCAACATTCAACCTCCATCACCCAGGCCTCCACCGCATCCCCTCCACGTCCTGGGAGGAACCTGGGATTCAGGTGGGGATGGAGCGGGACGAGGTACAAGATTCCACGTTACCGAGTTGACATTTTCGGGGCTGAAAAATGCTGCCCACAAATGCACAGATCAAAAGCATGTTTGTTTACATGACTGGTATCTACATGCATGCCCATGCATGCATTTGTAAATATTTTGTTAATTTCTACTGTGTTTAACATCGCTTAGATGATTCTTGTAAAAACCAAGCTGGTGTGTGGGTTTGAGACCAATAGGAGAGGCCCTCGAACTCCAGTTCAGCCAGGCCCCCAGGGTCCGTGACATCAAATCTCAGCACGGATGAGACACCAACCGCCATAATGAGAATCTCTCTCTTCCTCCCGATACTGAGCCCTCTTGAAGAATTAATTAAAAATCCTGACACGGCTTCTCTGAAAGCAGAAAGGTGGGCTTCTTGAAGGGAGCAGAAGAAACAAGCTCATATCGGTGTGCATGCTTATTCACCCACAGTTACGCTCATATTTTAGGATGTCTGCAAAGTCAAGCGATCTTCATGTACTCTGGGAGTTCCCCAGTGTTATCAGCCACTAATCATGCTTCTTGTTTAGCAGGACTGACAAGAATGCCGACTCCATGTGGATTAAGTTCTATATGTGATTAAGAGCTAAGTGTGCTTGGTCAGCCATAAAAAAGAACAAAATAACGCCATTTACAACACTATGGACCCAGAGAAGGTCGTACAGAGTGAAGTATCTCAGACAAAGAAAGATAAATATTATATGATATCGTTTATATGTGGAAGCTAAAAAAAGGAAAAAAGAAACTGGTACAAATGAATATATTTACAAAATGAAAGAGAGTCACAGATTTACAAAACAAACTTATGGTTACCAGGAGCTGGGGAGGGGAGAAAAAGTGGGGAGACTGAAATGAACATACACACTACTAGATATAAATAGGTAACTAACAAGGACCTACTATATAGCACAGAGAACTGTGCCCAATACTCTGCAATGGCTTACATGGGAAAAAGAATCTGAAAAAGAGTGGATATATGTGTATGTATAACTGATTCACTTTGCTTTACACCTGAAACTAACACAACATTGCAAACCGATTATAATCCAATTTAAAAAAAAAAAAAACCAAAATCTACCTTTTGACCTTTTGAACTTCTGGATTCTGTTATTCCATGAGCAGTCAGCCAAGACCAATTATTAGAAAGAACAAAGTATACCACCTTGAGGCTTTCCTGATATTTATAAAAGCAAAAAGACACAGTCTATCATCATTTATTAAACAGCATCTAACTTATAAGAGGGGGATTCCCTGAGAGCTCAGTCAGTAAAGAATCTGCGTGCAATGCAGGAGACCCTGGTTAAATTCCTGGGTCGAGAAGATCTCCTGGAGACAGGAAAGGCTACCCACTCCAGTATTCTGGCCTGGAGAATTGCATGGACTATGCAGACCATGGGGTTGCAAAGAAACACTGGGTTTCTGGTTTCAGAAAAGGCAGAGAAACCAGAGATCAAATTGCCAACATCTGTTGGATTATCAGGCAACAGAGTTTCAGAGAAACATCTATATCTGCTTTATTGACTATGCCAGAGCTTTTGACTGTGTGGATCACCACAAACTGTAGAAAATTCTTAAAGAGATGGGAATACCAGACCACCTGACCTGCCTCTTGAGAAACCTGTATGCAGGTCAGGAAGCAACAGTTAGGGCTGGACATGGAACAAGACTGGTTCCAAACAGGGAAAGGAGTACATCAAGGCTGTACACTGTCACCCTGCATATTTAACTTCTATGCAGAGTACATCATGAGAAATGCTGGGCTGGATGAAGCACAAGCTGGAATCAAGATTGCCGGGAGAAATATCAATAACCTCAGCTATGCAGATGACACCACCCTTATGGCATAAAGTGAAGAACTAAAGAGCCTCTTGATGAAAGTGAAAGAAGAGAGTGAAAAGGTTGGCTTAAAACTTAACATTCAGAAAACTAAGATCATGGCATCCGATCCCATTACTTCATGGCAAATAGATGGGGAAACAGTGGCTGACTTTATTTTTCTGGGCTCCAAAATCACTGCAGATGGTGACTGCAGCCATGAAACTAAGAGACACTTCCTCCTTGGGAAAAAAGTTATGACCAACCTAGACAGCATATTGAAAAGCAGAGACATTACTTTGCTGACAAAGGTCCATCTAGTCAAGGCTATGGTTTTCCAGTAGCCAGGTATGGATGTAAGAGTTGGACTATAAAGAAAGGTGAACGCCGAAGAATGAACACTTTTCAATTGTCTTACTGGAGAAGACTCTTGAGAGTCCCTTGGACTGCAAGGAGATCCAACCAACCAGTCCATCCTAAGGGAGATCAGCCCTGAGTGTTCACTGGAAGGACTGATGTTGAAGCTGAAACTCCAATCCTTTGGCCACCTGATGCAAAGAACTGACTCATTGGAAAAGACCCTGATGCTGGGAAAGATTGAGGGCAGGAGGAGAAGGGGATGACAGAGGATGAGATGGTTGGATGGCATCACCGACTCCATGGACATGAGTTTGAGCAAGCTCCGGGAGTTGGTGATGGACAGGGAGTGCTGCAGTCCATGGGGTCACAAAGAGTCGGACACGACTGAGCGACTGAACTGATCTTATAAGAACTGAAACTTATTCATACATGAGGAAAAAAGGTGAAGACATTTTAGTCAACTCTGTGACTCGAGGGACATGAGTTTGAGCAAGCCCCGGGAGATGGTGATGGACAGGGAAGCCTGGCGTGCTGCAGTCCATGGGGTAGCAAAGAGTCAGACATGAGTGAGCCAACAACCGACCAACCGAATACTTGTTATCAACCTGGTCGGAGAGAAACCACCTCTTGACTTTAGCTCATTAATCAACTATCATTTTAAAAATACAAGTTGACGTTCAACTTCAAAGCCAGGTATTTCAAAGCAGATGAGCTCTGAATCCACAACCAGTGACTGCTTTTGACCCAATTTCACAACAAAGGTCTCCGAGCCCAGGAACTCTCAGAACCAAGCAGAAGGGCTTATAGCAGGTTACAAATTCACCTGGGTCAGAAAATTGGTGGCAAGACAAGCTGAAATCCCAACACCCCCAGTCTATGAGGGAAGGAGAGGAACTTAAAGACGACTGTCCTTAATGATCACTGACTGCTTGCTTGCGGTCACTGCACTGAGCTTCCATAGCGCCATGAGATGTTACAGATGGTTCTGCAAGATGACACATGGCACAGAATACTGCCGTTGGCCATTAACTACCTCTTTGTGCAAAACAAACAAACAAAACAAAAACAGCATTTGCCTATGATCATGTTGACAAGAAGGGAAAACGCCATCGGGGGGATGATCATACCAAGGTTCCCGTGGACGTGGCCAGCATTTCAGTGTCATTCTGGGCACACAGCGGTGGGCTGGGGCTGCTATTGCTTGCACATCCTTCCCTAGGATCTCGCGCTGGCCACCCGAGACTCTGAAGTCCCTCACTGCACCCCCATCAGAGGAGTGGGAGAGTGGCCCCGGAAGATTGAACGAGAAAGTAGAGACCCTGGCAGTGTGAGCTGAGAGGGTCCAGATGGAAGACATCAAAGACATCACGAGCCTTATTTCCTTCCAATGATCTTCATTTCCAGGGGAGTGGGCGTCCCAGGTCACACCTCCAGGGGAGCTGATGGGTCAGTGTCTGCTACTCCCTTCCAGAAACAAGCTCTGTCCTTACAGACACTGCCTGAACCTGGACAACCGTATGTAACCTCTGCCATTCATGTGATAAAATACCCCACACGTGTAACCCAGCCTGGGGAGCACGTTCCTCCAGGGGAGCCCAGCCCTCACCCAACAGCCCCTTCCTGAAATCTCCACGGGGCCCCCTTGCAGGCACCAGGATCCCAGCACAATTTGACCCCAATGCTCATGTTGGCCCATCTGTGAGGACACAGAGTAACTGGTGAAGGCTGAAGGTGGGGTACAGGGGTGCCGTCGTCCAGGCCCTGAGCTGCCCCCCCAGATTTCTGCCACCCCCCCGAGTCTCGGACCTCACTGCTGCAAAAGGTAACGCCCTGGGTCTTTCCCGGTGGGCTGGTGACTGGAAATCTGCCTGCCAAGGCAGGAGACACAGGCTAGGCTCTGTCCCTGGCCTGGGAGGATTTCACATGCTATGGGGCAACTGAGCCTGTGTGTGCAAGTACTGAGCCCGTGTGCCACAACTACCTAACCTGCGTACCACAACTACTGAGTCCACGTACCACAACTACTGAGCCTGTGTGCCACAAGTACTGAGTCCACGTGCCACGACTGCTGGGTCCATGTGCCATGACTGCCGAGTCCACGTGCCATGACTGAGCCCACACGCCACAACTATGAGCCCGTGTGCTACAGCTACTGAAGTCTGTGTGCCCTAGAGCCTGTACTCAGCAACAAGAGACGCCACCGTAGTGAGAAACTCAAGCACCACAACAAAGAGCAGTCCCCAAGTTTTTTAGTTGATATACAAACATTTTTCTTAAAGAAAAAAAAAAGTAATGCCCTAGAACACAGACTGCCCTAGCACACAAACTGATGACTGTATTCTCCATTCAACCAACTCCCGAGTGGTCCCCTAAGTGCCTGTAACTCAGGCCACAAGTCCTAACTGGTCTTTGATCCCTCTACCGAGAAAGAAGACTCGTCCCTCTGCTCCCATGTGACTAAGGGGTCTGGCCATGTTCAGGACTGCCCGGTCCAATCAGATGATTAAAAAAATGAAGTTTTATTTATTGGTGTATCTCCTGTGCCCAGCACAGCACCCGATCCACACAAAAACACTCAGCAAGGGTTTGCTGCACTGAAATAAATTCGCATGTATTATGAAAGCACTATATGATGAAGCAAGGCTTTGCACAGATCACGGGAAAGCACAGGCAAGCTTTTAAGACTCAAGGACCTGTCAACGAGCATTTCCAACGGCGGTCAGCAATGCTTATCAATATTACCTAAGTGGAGGGATCAGGAGTCTTCTCTCTTATGAAGGAATGTTGCTCTCTGGTATTTTCTCCAGGCTGGGACGACCTGCTGGGTTTCCATCACAGGCAGTTAAGAGCAAATGAAGACCTAGGGAGCTTTATCGATCCAGTCAAGAGACACAGCAGTGCCAAAGATTGATTTCCCATCAAGGATGCAGGCTGAACACATCCCTATGATAGCGGACAACCGCATACCAGAAAGGCATTGTCATTGGGTCTGTCAGTCTGTCCCGTGCTTCTGTGGGGTTCCCAAATGACTGACAGTCCAAGAGGGGCGCACTTTCCCATTGTATAAAGATCTCCCCAAACAGCAAATGTCAGGAATACTCTGTAGAGAAGTCCAATGTTCACGCTCTTTTTTAAAAAAAGAGATCGCATTTAAAGCCACTGACTAACCCATTCATTTATCGACCAGATAATTGGTATGCATCTATAGATGCTTCTATAGATCTATAGGGCTTCCCCGTGGAAAAGAATCAGCCTGCCAATGCAGGACATGCGGGTTCAATCCCTGGGTTGGGAAGAGCCCCTGGAGGAGGAAAGGGCAACCCACTCCTGTATTCTTGCCTGGAGAATCCCATGGACAGAGGAGCCTGGTGAGCTATAGTCCATGCAGTCTCAAAGAGTCACACATGACTGAACACTTGAACACACACACAGCACGCATCTACTATACACTAGACGCTTTAAAAAAAGAAAATGTTTAACGTCTTTGTTACAATATTGCTTCTGTTTTATATTTTGGTCCTTTGGCCATGAGTCGTGTGGGATTCCAGATCTACGACCAGGAAAAGAACCTGCACCCCTGCACTGGAAGGCAAAGTGTTAACCACTGGACCACTAAGGAAGTGCTTATGCTAGATACTTTTAGGTGCAAGGCATTTAAACAAAACAGCTTAAAAAAAATTTTTTTTTTAAATGGCTACTTTATTGAAGCTACATTCTAATTTTTTTTTCAACTTTTTATTTTGCACTGGAGCATAGCCAGTTAACAATGTTGTGACCTTTTCAGGTGGACAGGAAGGGACTCAGCTACACTATCCATGTATCCACTCTTCCCTACACCCTTCTCCCACCCACACACCACATGCTCATGATCTTTCATTAAAGGAACCATGGCCCCTGTAATCACTTGAAAACTTGCAAAATGGCATGGGTTCGTCCTGTATTGTGCTCCAAGGTGCTGCCAAAACAAACAAACAAACAAACGCCTGGGCTCTACCATCTAATTCCTCACCCTAACCAAGAAAGAGTCGGCAGAGCCTGGTAGGAAGACACACATTTACATTTCATCACCGCTACGGCTTTCCTGTGAACCCAGGAGAGGTCTGACTCTTTCCTGTCTCCACCAGGGAGCCCCAGCAGGGGGTGGCTCTCACATCCAAGCGCAAGGAACAGTTTCCCTGGAGCAGCCTGTCTGGCAGAACACCCCAAAGTTCTCTTGGAAGCTCAAGGCCAGCCCTGGCTGAATACAACCCTGGGTGCTTGTCAGCGTCTCTACTTCTCCCCCACCTCTTAACATCTGTCAGTGCTAGGATACCACCCATCGCAGGAGACAGACGTTTATTATGCCTCCCACTGAGAATCCTTCCGCATCCCAAGCCAAGTTATTCATGCAAGATTCTAAGCTTGGCCATTCACAATGGATTGGTGTTATTGCTACATTCAGATGAAACGATAAAAATCAACACAACAGCAACAAGGAAACACTCTTTCTCCTTGGGTTCTAATACGGGATGTAGTTTACCCTGACATCAAGATGCACACATGTGTGCTAAGTCACTTCAGTTGTGTTGGATTCTTTGTGACCCCGTGGACTGTAGCCCACCAGGCTCCTCTGTCCATGGGATTCTCCAGGCAAGAATACTGGAGTGGGTCGCCATTCCCTTCTCCAGGGGATCTTCCCGACCAATGGAACCCAAGTCTCTTGTGATTCCTGCAATGGCAGGCAGGTTCATTATCACTAGCACCACCTGAAGGAGAACACTGACTAAAAGACAGGACCAGGGTGGACTCAGAACTGCTTGCTCAAGTTTTTGCTTCAATAAAACATCTCAACGAGCACCAGTGGGGGCTGGACCAGGCCAAGGGCAATCCCACAGTGCAACTTCCAAAGGACACATACTCTGGACTCAAGGGCTGCTTGACCTAAACATTTCCCATAAATTTTGGGCATATCATGCATTTCTTTCTTTAAAAAAAAAAAAAAGCATTCTATCAGTGTCTATCATGCTCAGTGACTTTGGGCATTCAGAATATATTCTGACCGGTGGGTGGCTGAGTATGTGTGTGGGCTAGAAAACCGTGAGAGAGTGGGCATTCACTGCTGTTCCCAATTAATATCTCTGGGAGGAAAAATGCCCCCAGAATTTCACAACATAAATGAGAGGCGAAGAATTCTATAGGGTCCACTGTCGGGGCAGTTCAGTCCTCTGGCATGACAACAACACTTGCATTCTAAAATAAAGCAGCAGATATGCTTCAACTCTCTTGTCTTCAGTCACCCAGTCGTGTCTGATTCTTTGGGACTCCACGGACTGCAGCACACCAGGCTTCCCTGTCCTTCACAATCTCCTGAAGTTTGCTCAAACTCATGTCCATTGAGTCGGTGATGTCATCCAACCATCTCATCCTCTGTCGTCCCCTTCTCCTCCTGCCTTCAATCTTCCCCAGCATCAGGGTCTTTTCCAATGAGTCAGTTCTTTGCATCAGGTGGCCAAGTATTGGAGATTCAGCTTCAGCAGCAGTCCTTCCAATGAACACCCAGGACTGATTTCCTTTAGGATGGGCTGCTTGGATCTCCCTCCTGTCCAAGGGATTCTCAAAAGTCTTCTCCAACACCACAGTTCAAACGCATCAATTCTTTGGCTCAGCTTCAAGCATGAAGCCTTTTAAACACCATTCTCCGTTTCTATCAGCGTTGAATCTGTATTTCTAATTTGCTTTACCCTGGGTCCTTATATCCACCGAGGACTTGACTCTCCCCCTTAATGATTAGTCTCATTTATGACTTTTTGTTCATGAATGTTTGAGCATCTGTGTCAATTATGTAAAGCCTCCACCTGATTATGCATAACGAGATGCTTCAGGCGTGATGGGTGTCAAGGTAAACCGTGGTGTGGGGGTTCAGGGTCCCCCACCAGCTTACTCCCTGGGGTTCCCCAAGAAGATCAGGGGTCACTGCAAGCCCCCTCCACCAGGACACAGATCTCCTCACTCAAGCTGGACACCTGCACCTTCTGTGCCCCTGTGTTGTTGCTGCTTAGTCGCTCAGCCGTGTCCAACTCTCTGCGACCCCAGGGACTGTAGCCCACCAGGCTCCTCTGTCCATGGGGATTCTCCAGTCAAAAATACTAGAGTGGGGTGCCATTCCCTCCTCCAGGTGATCTTCCCGACCTAGGGATCAAACCCGGGTCTCCTGGAGCATCGGCTGGTGGATTCTCTATCACTGAGCCACCTGGAAAGCCCAATTGCTCTGCACCCTCTCACTGAGTCAGTCAAGTGAATTGTCTGCCTTTATGCGACAAAAAAGACAGCTACAGGACAATCGGGGGCACATTACGGACTACTGAGTATACACTGGCAACAAACCTCGTCCACACTCGGGTTCACAGCTGGAAAGTCCTGTGATGACTTCCCATCCTCTTGCACGTGTCCAGCAAAGACCCCCCCACACACACCCACCAGCCTCATGAACAACGTGAAAGTGGAAAGTGAAAGCATTAGGTGCTCAGTTCTGTCCAGCTCTTTGCGACCCCAGGGACCACAGCCCACCAGGCTCCTCCATCCATGGAAATCTCCAGGCAAGAATACTGCAGTGGGTTACCATTCCCTCCTCCACGGGATCATCCCAACCCAGGGGATCGAATCAAGGGTGTCCTGCATTGGCAGGCGGATTCTTTACCATCTGAGCCACCAGGGAAGAAGCCATGGAATGAATTTAAAGCGAAATCTAAAACAAGATGAAACTCATGCATCCCAGAGAGGGCGACGGGAGATGCTGACATGTGCGTTTCCAGAAGGCGGGGGAGCCATGTCAGTGGGCGGCACTCTAGACGGTGGGGAGTGAGGACCTCAGGGTTCCCCTTCTGCCCCTACAAGACACTGAGCCAGACCCAGGGGGCCACTTAACTCCCCCTGCACAGAAGAGTCCACATGCAGAGGGAAGGGCATTTAATGGGTGGCTTCAGAACCTCAGAGATGGGAGGGTGGTCCCAACCAGGGCGGTGATGCCCAACCAGGAGGCTGGACCCTGTCCGTGGACGTTGTGGGCTGTCCCAGGTAGACACGGATGCTGGGAGATGGTGTTTGGTGCTGACTCCTCGTTGGGGGGTGGGCGGGTGGGCTGGCATGCCCACCTGCCTCCACCCACAAGAAAAACCTGGAGCACTCTTACCCGAGTTGTTAACAACCACCAGCATCTCCAGACCATGCCGATGGCCCTGATTGGAGGCAAAACTACGCTGGTGGCATTCTATGGTGAACGGCTGACGTTGCTGACCCGGCCGACTTTGCTGATCTGTGCTTACGACAGACACTCAAGATTTTAGAGGGCTGGCTGGCGCGAGAAATAATAGCAATGAGCATTTCTCATCTTCCCTACGAGCCGTAAGCAGCTTGACGAGAGCCGCATCTAACCATCCTGGCTCAGCATCTTCAAAGTACTTGCGAAACACTTCACATCCACTCTTCACTAATGAAGCCACGCGTCTGCCTGCAACGTCTTCCTCGCCGTGAGTGCGGCCGTCTGCTCCCTCCCTAGACTAAACAGTCTCCCTGTGATTTTATTGACAAAATCAACTGCGGAGTGCAGGTGAATGTGAAAGGTCACCCAGTGCAGACTGCAAAAAAAAAAAAAAAAACAAAACCCACAAAATATGACGACTGGGTTTCTGTGTAGTTGATGTTCAGCCCTCCTGAAGTCTGGAAGAAATGACTGTATGTAAATGATGACATTGAAACAGAATGGCCTAAACTTTCGGGAAATACTGTTCCCAACACAGTTTGCATGATTTCATGGCAAACTGCTCCAGGGGTAGCAGACTGTTACGAGACGTCAGCTGAGAGAATCTGGCACTGCGTTCAACTCAGGCTGGTGACCAAGCCCCCCGGGGGCGCTGGCACACACACACACACACACAAAAAAGAGCACCGCAATTTATAAGCTCTGCTTCCCCTGAGGGTGTTCAATTCTTCCAATGTCCCAGGGAGTCGAGCCATGATTCCTGATTCCCTTTCACGTTTGCCGACCTCTGCCTAAAATCCAGCAAGACCTTGGCGAGGAGGGCGGCTGAAACACAGAGGCACCCAGGAGCCACGCAGCCGGCGATTCGATCAAGGGAATTATTTATTATATGAACCCTGTACATCGAAACCCTGAAGCCAGGTTAACATTTGGGCAAGAAGGTGTTTACATTTCAAACAGGGAATATTGAGCACCCTCTTATCAACAAGGCTGTTAAGCCACTTCCGCTGCCAGCAAAGGGAAATAAAACGTGATACACCCATCTGATCTTATTATTGGCAACAAAACCTTCAGGACTCTCTTGAGTCGTTGGACCATGACCCAGCCGCCCATGGCCTTGGATCCGCAGTCGTGTCTGACTCCTTGTGACCCCCTGGACTGTAGCCCTCCAGCATACCCTGTCCATGAGATTCTCCAAGCAAGAATATGGGAGTGCATTGCCATTCCCTTCTCCAGAGGATCTTCCCGACCCAGGGATCAAATCTGTGTCTCCTGCATGGGCCAGGTGGACTCCTTCCCAGTGATCGAGCCCCGTTTTTGACAGTGTCAGACGGGGGTCTAAGAACCACTGTGTATCTTACAGGGCGGAGGGGACAGACCACGCACAGACTCAGGACATGGGTTGGCCCCCTCACTTGGACATTCTGAAGTCCTGTCCCCATTCACCAGGATGCCAAAGCTCCACTCCCTGCAAAACCTAATTTCTATAATCTCATTAGAAGAAATGCACAGCCGTGCAAATACACAGGTGAGACAGGAAAACATCGTAGAGGTGAGAGGCTTTGCAAAGGCTGGGAGGGCACCTGGCCAGGTCGGTTCCAGTCTGTGTGACAGTGTCTACATCTTAACATCATAGAACTTACACTTCATTCGACTGAAACTGCTCTGGAGTGGGGTTTCCCAGGTGGCTCCATGATCAAGAAGCCGCCTGCCAGTGCAAGAGACAGAAGAGATGTGGGTTACATCTCTGGGCTGGGAAGATCCCCTGGAGGAGGAGACGGCAACCCCCTCCAGCGTTCTTGCCTGGAGAACCCCCCGGACAGAGAGGAGCCTGGCGGGCTACAGTCCACGGGGTCGCAGAGAGTCGGACACGACCGAAGCGACCGAGTCCGCACGCACGCACTGCTCTGGAGACCTCTGAAAGTGTGACATCTCCACTGGGGTAGCTGACACTGAAGTGACAATGAAATGCAAGTTCTGAAATGTCCAGATGCTCTTAAAGCAGTCTGCCTCTGACAGAGGAATGCAAGTTGTGCCATAGGGAGAGTTGGGAAAGCCCGCAAGAATACAGGTATATGCCAATAAATGGGAGAGAGGAAAACGAAATAAACCCACAGAGGTACGACACAGTGATTCTAGTCTGCCACTCTTAAAAAAAATTTTAAAAAAGGTTTTGTTTGAACATGTCTCTTATCTTTGAAGACAATACAAGGATCCCTCGAGGCTAAAAATGTATTTCCTGTGGCTTCTTGAGAAGTTCAGCTCCAAAATAACTCTCTGCTCTCCAGGCAAGGGACCGCAAAAATGCAGATTCAGTTGCTCAGTTGTGTCGGACTCTGTACGACCCCATGGACTATATTCCACCAGGCTCCTCTGTCCATGGGACGCTCCAGGCAAGAACACTGGAGTGGGTTGCCATTGACTGCTCCAGAGTATCTTCCGGACCCAGGGATTGAACCGGCACCTCCTCCGGCTCCTGCACTGGCAGGCAGGTTCTTTACTGCTAAGCCACCCGGGAAGACAGCCACTAAAGATGGCTAAGGACAAATTCCTAGAAGAAACCCCAGGAAGACAGTAAAGCAGAAAGGGGGTGTAGGGGATGGGGACAGGGAGGGCTGCATTAATATGGAATTAATATGGAAATTTTCCCCATGACCCAGTACTAGTAATACCCAACGTTATCAAATGACGGCCTAGGAATCCCTGAGAACTAACACATACTACTCTCCGCCTAAATATGCACCCGGACACAACCGTGTTCCTTTCAGAATGACATGAAGTGAAGTGAAAGTCGCTCAGTCACGTCTGACTCTTTGCAACCCCATGGACTGTATAGTCCACGGAATTCTCCAGGCCAGAATCCTGGAGTGGGTAGCCGTTCCCTTCTCCAGGGGAATCTTCCCAACCCAGGGATTGAACCCAGGTCACCTGCATTGCAGGTGGATTCTTTAGCAGCTGAGACAGCCAGGGAAGCAACAAAAGAGAAACAGAAAAGAACTTAAATCGGCTGGGACATGGGACAGCAGTGACCTGGGACATGAAATATGGCATCTGAGAGAAGACAGACAGGAGGCTGTGTAACCCCGGCATCTCTTTTGCTGCAAAATGATGACGAAACATTAAGATCGCACTGGCTGAGTGGCTGCTGAAGGGCCCGACACTGTGCTAAGTGCTTTCCGTGGACACCTGCGTTTAATGCGCACTCGAAGGCAAAGATCTCATTCTTCCACAGGGCACCAAAAGTGAGGCTTAAACCTCAGAGCTTTTGCTGAAGGGGACACGGAGTGAACAGGAGCCCTCGCTAGCTGGGATGGCAGAGCCCAAGAAATGGTGGACCAGCTCCATCTCGGGGATCTGTACCGGGTCTTCCCTGCCAGGTGGTTCCTGCCCTCAACCACCCTTTTCCATGACTCTTTCCCTCCATACGCTCCCCAAACCTCATCATGACTTGGGCTGGGGGGTGGCCCCCTGCCTCTCCAAGTTTATGTTAACAAGATAAGGGTATATGTATGTCAGATGTGAGCAGACATACAGCGTTTAAACTACAGTTACAATGTTCTGGAGCACATTCCATGACCGATGCCGTGCTGCGTGACCAGCTGCTCATTCGTGTCTGACTCTTTGCGACCCCTTGGACCATATCCCACCAGGCTCCTCTGTCCATGGAGGTTCTCCAGGCAAGAATACTGCAGTGGGTTGCCACGCCCTCCTCCAAACCGATGCTATCCACTTCAATATCCGATTTTACTCTTGACCCTCTTTCAAACAGAAACAGCAGCAAAGCCGTGGGAATCCCATTCACTGGAACCGCCGTCATGCAGGGCCAGCCGTCATCCACCTGAGTTTCTTGGAAATCAACCTTCAGTTCATAAACCTCATCTCCCTGTAATGCTTAATCACATATTTAGTATCACAAGCACAAAGGACTTATGTGCACTGGATAAAAATTAAGAATTCTTGGGATTTTCCTTGGTGGGGGGCGGGGAGGGAGGGGTTCTGTGGTCCCAGTGGACAGGCATGGAGGCAGGTGGGTTCAATCCTGGGTTTGGGAGATGGATCCCACATGCTACAGCTAAGAGGTCGTGCGTGCCGTAACTAGAGATCCTGGTGCGGCAACTGAGATGTGGTATACCCAAATAAAGAAATATTCATGTTTATTATATTAATATATTAATTGTAGTCATATTATATTAATGTATTATAGTCATATTAGTATATTATATTTATGTTATATTAATATATCAATTATATGTATATTATATTAATAGCATACATTATTACTATATTATTAGTACATATTATACTACATAATATTAATATATAACATAAACATATTATGTTTACAAATAAATGCATTTGTAAATATATAGTGCTTGATGTCAGACCAACCACTTGTTAACAAGTGAATTCCTAAAGACTATTTCCCTCCCTTCACACCTATCCCAGATATGAGTTCAAGTCTAAGCAAACTCCAGGAAGAACGTGGTGATGGACAGGGAGGGGGGCCTGACCCACTGCCATCCATGGGGTCCGCAACGAGTTGGACACAACTTAGCAACTGAACAACCACATAAATACATTTAACATCTATTTATATATTTGTAAGTAAATACACACTCGATATTTATTTGGATTCTTGCCTGGAGAATCCCACGGACAGAGGAGGCTAGTCAGCTACAGTATCTAGGAGGTCGCAAAGAGTCAGACACGACTCAGCAGCCGGCTACGGACGGGCATGCATACAGAGAGACAGACAGACAGACAGACAGACAGACACACACAAGGAATTCTTGCTCCCAGGCGCTCGGCTCACAGCACTCGAAAGGAGCCAAGTAAAGCAATCAACCTGTCAGACACACGACCCTTGCTAAGACCACCACCGTGGCAATCAGGTTGCCATGGGAACGTCAGCAAAGCAGTGCTCAGCCTGCTGTGGTTCACTCGCTCAGTCATGTCTGACTCTCTGCGATCCCATGGACTGCAGCACACCAGGCCTCCCCGTCCATCCAGCTCCCGCGGCTTGCTCAAACCCACATCCAGTGAGTCGGTGATGCCACCCAACCATCTCATCCTATATCAATACTGGTACCAAGGAATTCTCTGGCCGTGCAGTCCCAAGGAAAAAAAAAGCTGGTATCAGCGTGGCTCCCTTTACTTTCATGAAGCCACGAAAAAGGTTCTCCCGGTCATCGCCACCTTCCCCTGTTCCTTGCTCGACTTTCTGCCACTCCCAGTGGCTGAAGAGAGCTCACACCCAGGGAGCAAACTGTGCCGTGTGCTCCGTCTCCTGCTGGCTTCCAGGGAAAGAAGAATCACAGAGCTGACGTGCAGAGGCGGGGCAGGGGTTTGAACCAGCTCGCAGCCCCACGATGCTGGCTTCTGGTTTCTCTTCACATCAGTTACGTGTCTTTGTCTCCCATGGGGCTCAGGAAAACAAAGAACTCCCCCACTCCGGGCGTGGCTGTATGGGGATCTGGAATCCCCAACTGCAGCTCCATGCAAGTAAAGGAAAGTGACAACCGGAAACCAGACAACCAGCTTGATCACCTTCCCGGTCATTTCCTCCCTCAGTCCCTGCAAGAGCAAACGGCGTGCGTTCGAGTCCTTTCTCAGCTCACACGTGACATCTGGAGACTCAGCCTAATTATTCTGGCTCCAACTTCCAATTCCATCAGTAAGCTTCGACACAACACATCAGGGGTGTTCCCTACGAGAGGTTAAAAATAAAGTTGTGCCTTCTTCACCACCCCAAAAGGCAGGGGTCCCAAAGCCCCATGACAGCAAAAATTTCAGACGGGAGCTTGCCAGGATGCCTGGGAGGGCTTCCCAAGGCCCTATTGGTGGACACACAGTTGCAAGTTTCAAATGTGTTACAGCTTTCTTGCATCACGTTGTTGTGGAGACAGATTCTGTTATAACAGGAGACCCATTCTGTTGTAACAGGACGCTTCAATTCTCTGCTGAAGAAAAATTTATCTGACATCCCCCTCCTCCCGTCTCTCTGTGGCTTTATTTTCCACAGTTGGCATACAGAGTAATTCACACATTCACAAATATTTAAGGGAAAATTAAATTAAAAAAAAAACCAATAAACTGCCTGGAACCACAACATATTTGCTTCGAGGAATTTTTACATTAAATAACATGCAAAATTCTCCCCCTGGGGTTTCCAGTTTGCCAGAGAACTTACTTCTGTGAATGATTTCAACCTAACTCCTAGGATAACTGTCTTTGGTACACTTGCTAACACAGCTGTCCCCACCGAAATCCATGGTTTTCTGCAAACAGGATAAAAATGACTTTCACAGAAAAGAAAGCATGGTGGTTTCATTTCCTTTTTTTTTTCTCTTTCTGTTATTTATTATCCATGCTATCTGTCTGGCAAGCTGTCCTGAGCTTCCTTGGGACGCCAGAGGCTGCAACAGTTCTCAGTATCCTTAAAAGAAACGGCCAATTCAGTTTCCCTCCCGAGGCCGCCTTGCTTGCCAGGTCCGTCTCAGTGCCAAACACGCCCGCGCATCCTGCCGCGGGGGACCACGGAGGACACAGGATGTCGCTTGTGTGACCCCACCAACAGAGTCGCTTTCAGCCCAGCATTTCCAGGGCTCCCTTCTGTTCCATCCTCCAGCTGGGGGTGACATACCGCTGGGCTTCGATGCTCACAGGTGTGGCCTGTTACTACTGACAACCATCGTTTTCAGCGCCAGGCCCACCTCCCACTGAAGCACTTTGGAGACGAGGGTGCAGGGAAGCCGGGGGTGGGGGCGGTTTACCACCTCCACTTGGGGTATGTGGGTGGGGGAAGGTTTACTGTACTCGGCGAACAGTCTTAAGCATCTCATCACAGCCTTAATGAGCAGTGGACCTTCCTCTGTAGTTTTACCCAGAGGATCTGGGGCCCCGATACTGCAATACCCCAGGTGGCTGAGCGGTAAAGAGACGGCTGCCAATGCAGGAGACGCGGATTCGACTCCTGGATCGGGAAGATTCCCCTGGAGGAGGCCATGGCAACCCACTCGCTCCAGGATTCTTGCCTGGAGAATCCCCATGGACAGAGAGGAGCCTGACAGGCTGCTGTCCGCGGAGTTGCTGAAGAGCTGGACCCGACTTAAGAAACTAAACCACCATTGTCAAGGCCGGTTGGCAGAAAAGGCCCTTTCCAGAGGCTGACGATCTTGGACCGTAAGCAAACAAACAGGAAGTGATGAGGACACACCCAGGCCCCCTGACCAGCTCCCTACATGCTGGTGGACGGGGTCGGGTTTCCCAGAATTCGATTTGAGAGAAAGCGGCGAACAGCATGGAAGCGATGCTGGCTCCTCTGACTCAGCCCGGAAACGCTCAGCGGCTGATCCGAATAACTTCACCCTCCCAAGTCTGACACTTGGTGGACAAGCCACACAGAGGGTGGACGCCTGGCTCGACCTGGTGAGTCCGCACCTTCTCTTCATCTGGAAGACAGGGCCACAGCCGTCTCTACTGTATGGAACGACCAGGCCAGCTTTGGGAAATCTGAAGCAGGGTTTGATCCCCAGTCCAGAAAGAGGCCACGTGGCCACAATAATTGAACCCGCAAGCCACAAAGGCTATGAGCCCACCCTCTGCAACAACAGAAGCCCCCCGAAATGAGAAGGCTCAACACCAGACCTGGAGCGGCCCCTGATCTCTCTACAATGATATAAACATATATAAGATTTATCATATATATAAACATATATAAGATGTATATAAGATTATGTATATAATTTTTTTGAATGCAGTTCCACACATTTTGTGTGTGTGAGCATGCACATTTTCATTTTAAAGACCACCCCTTATCAATTTGGTAGCCAATGGTTCACTGGGCCATAGCGATCTCACTTAGCACACATCCACACCATATCCAGGACGGGAACGTTCACAGCAGCGTGACTGACATTGTCAAACAACAGAAACAACCCGTGCCCATGAACTGATGAATGGATGGAGAAGATATAGTCTGTTCCTACCATGTTCATTGGAAGGACTGATGCTGAAGCTGAAACTCCAATACTTTGGCCACCTGATGCGAAGAGCCGACTCATTGGAAAAGACCCTGATGCTGGGAAAGATTGAAGGCGGGAGGAGAAGGGGATGATAGAAGATGAGATGGTTGGATGGCATCACCGACTCAATGGACATGGGTTTGGGTGGACTCTGGGAGTTGGTGATGGACAGGGAGGCCTGGTGTGCTGCGGTTCATGGGGTCGCAAAGAGTCACACATGACTGAGCAAGTGAACTGAACCATGAAATAGAACGATTCGGCTATAAAAAGGAAGGAAGCCATGGATACAGCCTATGACATATGTGAATCTTGAAAACACTGTGCAAAGTCAGAGATACAAACTCATGGAAAATCATGCAACATATGATTTACGGAAAATGCCCAGTACAAGCAAATCCACAGAGATACACAACCGGTCTGCAGCTGCGGGGAGGCTGAGGAGAGTGAGGGAAAAGTAGGGAGTGTTGGCTCTGGGGGATGGGGTTTCTTTGTGGGGGCACTGAAAATACTCTTAAGATTAAGCTGTGGCAATGGCCGTACAGCTACGTGAGTACCCTCTTCTTGTTGCTCAGTCGTGTCCGACTCTTTTGCGACCCCCTAGACTGTAGCCCCGCAAGGCTCCTCCGTCTGTGGGATTCTCCAGGCAAGAATCCCGGAGTGGGTCGCCATTTCCTCCTCCCAGGGAATCGTCCTCGCCCAGGGATCAGACCCCCGTCTCCTGTGTTGGCAGGGGGGTTCTTTACCACTGAACCACCTAGGAAGCTCCTTCTGCACCCTACCTGGCTACAAAGAGCCTGGGGTGCGGACGCTCCTCAACCTCCAGTGACTGAACGCATCTCAGAACTTGCTGCAGCCCCTGAGACCCAGAATTTCCTCCGAGAGGGATTGTGGAGCAAGCCTGGGCTGACCCACACCCAGGGCTCCTACATGAAGGAGACGTCTCATTCTCTCAAAGGAAGCCCAGTGTAGCAGCATCAGAGTCAGGACCAAACCCGAGGAGGCACGTCGCAAGAAAACGGATCCCCAGCAGGATGATGTATTGTGTGGCAAAGCAGGTCATGCCAGGCCTGGCTAGCCACAGCCCGGAACTTCTTGATTCGTATTCAAGAACTCTCTGCCGCGGCAGAGTTCACAGGTCTCAAGAGCCATAAATCCATCTGCTCCCTGCTTATCTCACTTTCACACGAGATTAATATTCTACCTACATCCTAGGCCAGGCAAAGACAAATAGCTCCAGAAAGCAAAGTGACAGTATTCTATGTAAGTAAACACCATGAAAAGCCTTGGTTGAAAACGTTATCTGCAGCTTAACTTCCGTGTGTTAGAGGAATGTATATTTTGGCTTAAAACTCAACATTCAAAAAATGAAGATCACAGCATCTGGTCCCACTGCTTCATGGCAAATAGATGGGGAAACAATGGAAACAGTGGCAGACTTTATTTTCTTGGGCTCCAAAATCACTGCAGATGGTGACTGCAGCCATGCAATCAAATGACGCTTGCTCCTTGAAAGAAAAGCTATGGCCATCCTAGACAGCATATTGGAAAGCAGAGGTATTACCTTGCCAACAAAGGTCCGTCTAGTCAAAGCTATGGTTTTTCCAACAGTCATGTATGGATGTGAGAGTTGGACTATAAAGAAAGCTGATCACTTAAACATTGATGCTTTTGAACTGTGGCATTGGAGAAGACTCTTGAGAGTCCCGTGGACTGCAAGGAGATCCAACCAGTCCATCCGAAAGGAGATCAGTCCTGAATATTCATTGGAAGGACTGATGCTGAAGCTGAAACTCCAATACTTTGGCCGCCCGATGCGAAGAACTGACTTATTTGGAAAGACCCTGATGCTGGGAAAGACTGAAGGCAGGAGGAGAAGGGGATGACAGAGGATGAGATGGTTGGATGGCATCACTGACTCAATGGACGTTGAGTTTGAGCAAGCTCAGGAGAGTTGGTGATGGACAGGGAGGACTGGTGGGCTGCAGTCCATGGGGTCGCAAAGAGTCGGACTGAGCGACTGAGCTACTGAACTGAACTGAAATTTTGTAAACCAAACACTATGTGGCCACACAGAAAAATGTCTTTAAGGTGGATGGAAAAAATTTTAGAGGTCAGGAAATACCCAGCCATCTATTACTCTGACATCCAATGCCTCCAATTAGAAGGTTTGTAAACCAAAGAATAAAGTACCCAATAACGTAATTAATTTAACAAAGAAACTGTAGGCTAAAATGTGAATCACACTTAAAATTAATCAGCAACACTAAAATAAAAACAAAATGTGAACCCAGTAATGTTATTAATTTAACACAGAAACTATAAGGTAAACCGTGAATCATGCTTCAAATTAATCAGTCACATAAACCAGAAAATCCCACAGCCGTGAGGATATGCCTTACCCATGAAGCTTTATTTCAGGTTTATAAAATAAAGCCATCTACAGCAGCTTATTTAGTTTGGAAAAAAAAAAAAAAAAACAAGAGATAGCTGTGTGTTTTAAAAGATTCCACCAGAGCACTTTGTTGAGCAAGGTAACTTGCCAGAGAGAATATAAATTTTTTAAACAGATTTTCAACTATTCCAATGTACTTCTGTCAAGACTCCAAGTCTGCACCCTATAATTTCCACCCCAGAGTAAAACTCAGATCAAATATCTGTGTGGCACACCTGGCGAAACCAATATCCCCGGTCCAATCCTAGCATGCAGCACACCAAATGTCCTGCTCACCTGTGACAGACAAACAGAAAACCTCAACATCCATTGTGGGTTCCTACTCGGCAACCAAGTGTCAAAAGAAATTCATTACGGCTGTTCTGTGTAAAGTTCTAAGCTTATCCAAGTTGAAAGACATCGCTGTGTACCCCTGTCAGCAAACAGCAATTGCTTTAGGATTTTAGTATTGCAATAACGGTGTCAGGACAGAATCAGATCCCAATATAGAGCATTGATTTTTTTTTTTTTTGTAGATGATGTTTGAGTTACAGACCCATTTCACAATCATTAAGAACCCTTTCACATAAAGACTTCATCACGTTGACTGCAAAGTGTCTCCCAAGTGTATACACACGGCGCTGGAGTTTACAGTTTCACAGAGAAGGCAAATGAGGTGGGAACAGGAAAGCGGATCAGGGGGCAGTGGGGGACACTCACACATCCCTATTCGGGGCTGTGGGCAACTCCTAAGGAGGTGGTTCCCCTGGTGGCTCAGTGGTGAAGAATTCGCCTGCCAACGCGGGAGACGTGGGTTTGATCCCTGGTCCGGGAAAGATCCCACATGCCACGGGAACTAGTAAGCCCGTACACCCCAAGTTCCAAAGCCCATGCCCCCGAGAGCCAGTGCTCAGAAACTACTGAAGACCCAACACTCTTGAGCCTGAGCTCTGCACCAAGAGAAGCCACCAGTGACAAGCCCGTGCACTGCAGATTTACAGAGAGGAGGCCCCGATCTCTGCCACGAGAAAGCCAGCCTACGCAGCATCGGTACTGGACTGGGTGGCCATTCCTTTCTCCAAGGGGGATCTTCCCAACCCGGGGATCAAACCCAGGTTTCCCACGTCCCAGGCGGATTCTTTACCAGCTGAGCCACCAGGGGAGCCCGATGGAAGACCCAGCAGAGTTAAACAATAAAGGAACAAGTAAAATTATCTATTTTTTACAGACAGCTCAGGAGGAAGCCATCTCACTAGAAAACAGCATGGGGGACATGCTGGCCAGTGCAGGGCACAGTTCTGCGAGGCATCCAAACATTTCTTCTGCAGCTCCTTCCCGCGGAGGTCGAATGGAACGAGGCAGGTGGCAAGAACTAACAGAAGCTCATCTCAGAAGACAGTTCCTTAAATCAGCGGAAGACTGCGTTAAGGCACTCGAGGAGGAGTATGAAGATTCTGGAGTTTTCCGCATGAGTACCATACCATGGACCCCACACGCCTCCTGCCGTCACTTTCTAGGTCTAAAGAGTGGTCACAGGCCAGATGTAAAAGGAGCCGAGCCCCCCACTTTCTTTCTTTTTTCAAAATTGATGTGTTATTTCTTGGGCTGTGTTGGGCCTTCCTTCGTACCCCTGCCTTGGGAGTGTGGAGTCTTAGCCACAGGACCAGCAGGCAAGTCACAGGACCCAGCTTTAAAAGATTTCTCCATAAATCATTCAACTATCCATCCATGGAGTAAGGGATTAACAAACCACCATACTCACACACACATACACACACACACACACACACACACAGGAACAGTGCTTACCCACAAGAAGCAAAACACAAGCTACACCATCATTAAACTGCAAAGACATTCCACTGAGAGAGCTAAAACAGGCTCAAAAAGGACAAATCTCATGTGATTCCGCTTATGTGTGCAGTGCTTAGAAGTCACAACTGCAGAGATATCAATACAAAGCGGAACCGTGGGTGCCAGGGGCTGGGGGAGGGGAATAGAGAGTTGTTTCAATGGGTGTGTAATGTTATTTTGGAAAGATGGAACAAGTTCTACACGTGGATGGTGGTGATGGCAAGGTGAACGTACTTCAGGACAGTGAAAGTCGCTCAGTCGTGTCCGACTCTGTGCCACCCCACGGACTATACAGTCCATGGCATTCCCCAAGCCAGAATACTGGAGTGGGTAGCCTATCCCTCCCTCCTCCAGGGGATCTTCCCAACCCAGGGATCGAACCCAGGTCCCCTGCATTGCAGGCAGATTCTTTACTATCTGAACCACCAGGGAAGCCCAAGAATACTGGAGTGGGTAGCTTCTCCCTTCTCCAGGGGATCTTCCCGACCCAGGAATCAAACTGGGTTCTCCTGCATTGCAGGCGGATTGTTTACCAACTCAGCTATCAGGGAAGCCCATTTGGAGTCAGATAATTGTTTGGAGTGTGAGAAGGTGGGAGAGGCTATCCCGTCCATGGTGGGGTGTTTGGCAATATCCTGAGATGACAGGATCACCCTGCTCCCATCAAATCAATCATATATGACAACCAAACATGTCTCTAGACTTTGCCAAGTGTCCCCGGGGTGGGGGAAAAGACTGCCCCCAGAAGAGAACCCCGGTCCTAAACCAAGAAAGAGATCTTCAAGGAACCGCCCATGTTCATGAAGAAAACCAAAAGCAACGCTAAGAAAAACAGCACTCTCTGATCTGGCGTTAAGAGTCAGAAGTAGTAACAGATGTCAGAAACAAAAGAAACCTGCCGTCACCTTCAGGCCATTTTACAACCAGAATCTACAGCCAATTTTAACAGCTTATTCTTGAATCTTAATTAATCAGAACTCAGTGTCCATTTGTACCTTCCCAGGTGGTGCTAAGCAGTAAAGAACCAGCCTGCCAACGCAGGAGACATAAGAAACATGGGTTCGATCCCTGGGTCGGGAAGATTCCCTGGAGGAGGGCATGGCAACCCACTCCAGTATTCTTGCCTGGAGAATGCCATGGACAGAGGAGCCTGGTGGGCTGCAGTCCACGGGTTCGCACACAGCTGGACACGACGGAAGCAACTTAGCACAGCACAGTGTCCATTTGCGTCAAGTTCTATCAAGAAGAGACTCACTAGACTCTCAATCCATCCATTTCGGGCATGCCCCTGCTGACAGCAGGCGTTTCCGTGGCTTCGAGAAGAAGGGAGTGGTTTCTCGAGAGAAAGCAGTTTTTTTCTTGAAGACCTGGAGGGAGAGCATGTCTGTGGGGCTCTACCTCTGTGTTCTGGGGATTCAAGAAGGCAAAGGCTGTTTGGACGAAAAGAACACTGAACAAATCTCAAGCGAAGGTTGGAAGCAAGGGCTGAATCACGCTGTCAAATAGCATGTCATCTCGCACTTTTCATCAGCGGGAGACCTCAGAAAATGAAACTGCACTCCACCATTATCCACCTGGAATCCATGTCTTCAAATCAACCAGTTATGATTGCCAGGGCACCCGGATGCCTTATGGCTTCCAATAAGACAAATGAGCAACACCCATGGCACCCCAAGCCTGCCAACAATACCACGTCCCAACCGGGGCCACACTTTCACACAAAAAAACCCCTGCACCCGGGCTGGTCTTTAACATGGCGTGCTGTCCAGATGAGATTCACAAAACATGCTGCTTTGCCCCTGGTACAGTGCCTGGTTCTAACCATCAACAATTCCACCGGGGATGTCTCCCGGCTCCAGGTAATCACCTGCCTCAGTGTCATGGCTAATTCTGAACGCAGTCCTTTGAGCCCTTTTAGGATTTTATGAACAGAAAAGAGTTGCTGAGAATGGGCCACCCATCCCCTTATACCAGGACACACCCCACCCCAATGGACCAGTTCCAAATTGGGAAAGGAGTACATCAAGGCTGTATATTGTCATCCTTCTTATTTAACTTATATGCAGAATAAAGCCGAAGTTATGACCAACCTAGACAGCATATTAAAAAGCAGAGACATTACTTGGTCAACAAAGGTCCATCTAGTCAAGGCTATGGTTTTTCCAGTGGTCATGTATGGATGTGAGAGTTGGACCATACAGAAAGCTGAGCACTGAAGAAGTAATGCTTTTGAACTTTGGTGTTGGAGAAGACTCCTGAGAGTCCCTTGGACTGCACGGAGATGCAACCAGTCTGTCCTAAAGGAGATCAGTCCTGAATATCCACTGGCAAGACTGATGCTGAAGCTGAAGCTCCAACACTTTGGCCACCTGATACGAAGAACTGACTCCTCAGAAAAGACCCTGATGCTGGAAAAGACTGAAGGCAAGAGGAGAAGGGGACGACAGAGGATGAGATGGTTGGCGGCATCACCGACTCGATGGACATGAGTTTGAGCAAGCTCTGAGAGATGGTGAAGGACCGGGAAGCCTGGAGTCCGTGGGGTCTCAAAGAGTCGGACACAACCGAGCAACTGAATAACAACATCACGTGAAATGCCACGCTGGATGAAGCACAAGCTGGAATCAAGACTGCAGGGAGAAATAGCCACAAGCTGGAATCAAGATTTTGGTGAGAAACATCCACCACCTCAGATAGGCAGATGATACCACCCTAACAACAGAAAGATCATTCTTGAAAGGACAAAATTACAGAGCTGGAGATGTCAGTGGCTGCCAGGAGCCACAGAGGGTGATCATGCCGTGGGGGCACGCAGGGGTTTTCCTGTGTGGATGGAACGGTTTCTGGGTCGAATTATGGAGGGGGTTGCTTAAAGCTCCACATATGATTATAGCTCACACACTGTCCACATGCACGCATGCACACATACCAAAACTGCTAAAATGTAGACCAGGGCTGCATCTGTGCAAAACTTGTGGATGTCAGGTTCCTACTTTTGATAACATAGTATCTTCACCAAAAGATGTTACCACCAGGGAAGGCGGGGGAGGGTGCCCTAGACCTCCATTTGCTATTTTTTTTGCTTCCCAGGTGGCGCTAGTGGTAAAGAACCTGCTTGCCAATGTAGGAGATGTAAGAGACTGTGGTTTCAGTCCCTGGGTCGGGAAGATTCCCTGGAGGAGGGCGTGGGCAATTCTCTCCAGTGAGAATCCCATGGACAGAGTAGCCTGGTGGGCTACAGTTCATGGTGTCGCAAAGAGTCGGACACCACTGAAGCACCTGAGCACGCACGCACAAGCTATTTTTGCCACGTCTTGTGAGTCTGATGTTATTTCAACATAGAAATCGTCAAAAGTAACAGTGCCTCACTGATGAACAGATAGACCAAACGTGGTCTATCCAACAGAATGGGGTCTGGATCCAACAGAATGGGGTCTGGAAATCAAAACGAATGCAACAACGCGGGTGAACCTTGAAAACGGAACACCAGCCACGAAGCGCAGACACACTGTGGGATCTCATTTACTCGAAACATCCAGAATGAACAAATCCAGAGATGCTGACCATTGACGGGTGGTTGACTGGGTACTGAGGGAGGCCTGAACAAGGAGTGAGTTCTCATGGGTCCATGGGATTCTTTGGGGAGCGAGGAAATGGTTTAGAATCAGTTGTGGCGATGGCTGTGGAACTGTGAATATTCTAAAGACCACCGAAGCGTACACTCTGAACGGGCGAGTTGTCAGCTGTGTGAATAACAACGCAATTAAGTTGTTAACAAAATACAGCCATGTCTGGCACACGAGCTGTTACATAAGTATTTTGCCATGATTTACTGTTCTTTCTTCACCCCAGGGGAGCCGAGGGTGGTTGGTTCAAAAGGTCACCTAGGATATTCTTTCCAATTACTCTGGGCATGTGACCCCAGGCGTGTCTAGGTAAATGGAGACAGCAGCTCTGATGCTAAATGGAGACAGCAGCTCTGATGCTAAGAGAGTCAGACCCCTTTGGGCACTGCGCAGGCAGGGTTAACGTCAGGGTCCTTGCCTCTTCCTTAGGGAAGCCTCCCGTGCCGCAGCCCACGGGATCGCAGGGGGCTGGACACGACTCAGCAACTAAACAACAGTAACCCCCCATCACTCCCCTGCATTCCACCAGACTGGCTGATCAACTTTTCCCTTTACGGAAGAAAGAAATCTTTCTCACTGCTCGTTCCTCACCTTTGCCCAGAGTCCCCCATCTAGAACGTGTATCTTCACCATGCATTGAGGTCCCAAGCGCCACCAAAGCCAGCCCGCGTCTCCCCTTCAAGATGAGGGTCCAGCCTTCCTCAGCGGCTACAAGGCAGGTGAGTAGATCCTTCCTGGGAATTCCCACAGCAGGAGACGTCTGCACTGTCCATGGGACACCCATCCATGCCATGGCTTTCTAAGACCTGTAACGCCTTCCCCCCAAACACGAGACACCTCTCACTTAATTTACACACACTCCGCAAGTAGTGCTCCAGAAGGACGAGGTTCAGAGAACGGTCATCCCAGAAACAGAAGACTTTCATACAAGGGGGTCTTGAAAAGGAAGTTCTTGATTTGGGTGAGACCCGGGCCTTGCTGTAAACTGGGTGAAAAAAGCAGCCAAGATGATGGCTCCAGACCCCAGAGGTCCCCGTCCTAGGAACCCTGTCTGAGTCCCCTGTGCCCTCATGAGAGTCCACGTGGGGCTCAGACGGAAGGAAAACGCCTCCCGGGTGCCCCCAGCCAGGCCACGTGGCCTCACAACGTTGCCCGGCAAGGTGTTTATGGAAAGTTCTGCCTGGACCACAAACTAGGCCATCGATGTCTATCGTTTCCAAACGTGTACAAGACAAGCATCAAAAAAAAAAACACTTCTGCTTCTCATAATCACCCATCCGAGGGAAAGTAAGTACCTGAAATGTTCACAGGAATGTGAAGCCATGAAAGAAATGATGTTTCTTGGCAAAGCACAGAATAACCATCTCTATCTCTCTCCTATAATTTCTGACTTTCCAAACGTTCCGTGAAACAGTTTGTTACGAAGTGCCAACACAGATAGATACACAGCATGTTTTCATGACCAAATCAACTATTACAGAACATGTTGAGAAATTACTGCTTCTGGTACATACAGCCAATAAGTAACAGTTAATTTTTTAAAAAACACGGACCAGTTGACAGGATACTTCATAATGGAATAAGAAATTAATCCATTTTACAATTTTACTTACTCAGAGACAAATGTAGGCAAATCTCGTTTTCCTTCTGGGGTTTATTTTTAAGCCTGTTTTCTGTCTTCAGTTACCTGTCAACAAAAGAACATCCAAAATGAGGCCCCCCAAAAAAGTCAACAAAACCCACTCCAGTATTCTTGCTTGGGAAACCCCATGGACAGAGAAGCCTGATGGTTTACAGGCCCTGGGGTCTCAAAAGAGTTGGACACAATTTAGCGACTAAACAAGAAATTGCACTTTATCACACCGAGTATTTTTTAACATATATATTTTTTAATGCAGTAAATATTACAATAGAATCTGCAAAATAGATCCTGGTGAATTCAATAAAAATGGCCAGATCTCCCTTGTGACCATTCAAAAAAAAAAAAATCAAAAAAACATCTCAACTACATTGTTGACTGTTCAAAGACTTAGGGAGACTTCTGAACCAGGAGGGGTCTTAGGAAGCTGAAACACTAACGGTGGATAACCACCGTCGGTGACATCCAGTCTTTTTTCTCTGTGCAAAGCATATACTGAGCCTGTTCACACGAAATCTGTTCAAAGCTCTCAAGCTAGCAATGATCACCTCGCTAGATACTCCAATCACCCCAACACACGAGACACACCTCACTCATCTCCGCACACTCCAAAATACTCCAGAAGGATGAGATTTAAAGAACGGTCACCTAGCCAGCTAGAGCATCTTGCCAGCTCTCACGGTTCTCTAAGCACCCGAAAACACACTAAATGAGAAACACAGGTTATTTCTCGCTCGATTCGATGCAACACGGCACTGTCTCACGGAGAAGTCCACGTCCAGCCCTGTGGCAAGTGCAAATGCCGCTCGGCGATGCTCTTTCTGGCATCAGGGAACACTTGATGTCTGCGGTCGCGGGACACTGAAGTATCCGGACGGTGAGAAGAGGGGGGATCTCGGCGAGTACAGAGCAGTGACAACAAACGAATAAGAAAACGCACAAGCCCACGTAAGAGAAGTGAGGACACTCGAACTGGGGAGCAGTGACCTTCAGACACGGAGCTGAGCTTACACTTGGGGCCGAGACGGGGCACCGTGAGGAGGGAGCCCTTGAACGCGCGCGAAAGCAGGCCACGAGCCAAACGTCCAGTGGTGACGGCGACCTGGGTGACGGTGCTGCAGAAGTGAGCGACAGAGGATCCTGGGCCACGGAGGCCTCTGCCCGCCTCGCAAAGGAGTCCAACTCCTCCTGTATGATCTCTCTTCACTTGGCACCAGGTTCAAGGAGAAAAGAAAATCTGACCCTCCTCCCACTTAAAAAGCAAACCTGCAGGGCTCCCATCATTCTCATGACAAAAGGGTTAGAGAAGCTCTCGTCCAGCAGCGGAACACAGGTCAGCTCAGGTCAGCTCGCAAAGGGCCGGCGGGGAACACACAGGTGGAGAGAAGATGCATGGAGTCCGCGGTGTCCTGGAGATGAGATCCGGGGGACGCACGGGTCAGCACCTGTGTGCTGGGGGCGGGGTGCAGAAGCAGTAAGGATGCCTTCCAGGTTCAGAGCTCGAGCAAAACGTGGGATGTCAGAGTGCAGAAGAGAGCAAAAGCTTTTGAAGGTGTGAACTTTTATTGAATCTCCAGCTCTCCGAGCGGGTTCTTAACTAGGTGATCATACACGTCTGACTGGGCGGCAGAGGTCACAGCCCCAGAGTGAGGTCTGTGTAGTCACTGGGCTTCCCTAGTGGTTCAGATGGTAAAGCGTCTGCCTACAGTGTGGAGAGATCCAGGTTCGATCCCTGTGTCGGGAAGATTTCCCTGGAGAAGGGAATGGCAACCCACTCTAGTATTCTTGCCTGGAAAACCCCATGGGTGGAGGAGGCTGGTGGGCTAGAGTCCATGGGTTGCAAAGAGTCAGACATGACTGAGCAACTTGCTTCAATTCACTTCACTTCAACCGTGACCCCTGGAGCTGTGGGCCTGGCTGGGATGCACCTGGGGTGGGATTTCTCACCCTCAGCAGCACTGGCCTTGGGACCAGATCACTCTACGCAGTGGGCTTCCCAGGTGGCGCTCGTGGTAAAGCCACCTGCCAACGCACAGGATGTTAAGAGGTGCAGGTTCGATCCCTGGGTCGGGAAGATGCCCTTGGGGAGGGTATGGCAACCCACTCCAGCATTCTCGTCTGGAGAATGCCATGGACAGAGGAGCCTCGTGGGCTACAGTCTGTGGGGTCGCCAAGAGTCGGACACAACTGAGGCAACTGAGCACACGTGCATGCGTTCTCTGGGGTGGGGGGTGGGGGGTGGGGGACTGTGCTTCCTGAAAAAGGACACTAAACAGTATTTGGGGCCCTACCCACTCGACGCCAGAGGAATCCTGCCATCCACGCAGGCTGTGACAAGCAAACTGACCCAGAGTTCAGTGTCCCCTGGACAGCTCGGTCACCCCGCTGAAATGATCTTAATATCCTCACACCAAGCCTTCTCAAGTGGCGCCTGTGGTAAAGAATCTGCCCGCAGGAGATGCAAGAGACGTGGGTTTGGTCCCTGGGCTGGGAAGATGCCCCTGGAGGAGGGCATGGCCACCCAGGCCAGTGTTCCTGCCTGGAGCATCCCATGGACAGAGGAGCCTGGTGGGCTACAGTCCATGGGGTCGCAGAGAGTTAGACACGACTGAAGTTAAGTGATATCATATGACATCACTTATACGTGGAGTCTAGAAAAGAAATGTAACACCCCTGGCAGTCCAGTGGTTATTGGTTAGGACTCTGAGCTCTCACTGCCCAGGGCCCCGAAATCAATCCCTGGTCAGGCGGGAAACTAAGATCTCACAAGCTCTGCAGCCCAGCAGATTAATAAACAATAAAATAGATAAATAAATGATACAAATGAACTTCTTTACCAAACAGAAACAGACTCACGGACACAGAAAACAAACAGATGGTTACCAAAGCGGGGAGAGCGGTTGGGATAAAGGAGGAATTTGGGATTAAGAGATGCACACTCCTATGAATATATATAAAATGGATACACAACTAAAATTGTACAGCACGGGGAATTACAATATCTTTCTCATAACCGATCATGAGAAAGAATCTGATAAAGAATCGATTCGATGGTATGTCTATAAAAGTAAAGGCCACCACTGAACCCAGAGAAGGAGGATCTGGCCATGGAGACAGAGAAACTAAGAATGCAGCAAGGCGGGACAAAAAACCTGGAGAGCGGACAGCTGCCAGTCAAGATTATCAGGGGCAGACTAGCAAAGAACGGCCGCTGAGTCGGAGGACCAGGGGGGACCTGCAGCTGACGGGACGACAAGGGCGGACACGGGCCGTCTTCTCTGCACCTGCTCCCTGCACGGAAGAAACCGAGGGAGACTTCACGGAGGCAGCGGCCATCCCTCGCGGCAATAAGTCAGGTGAAGAGGAAGGTGAAGCGGCTGCCACGCGAGCAGTACAGGAGGCCAACGGATGGGCGCAAGCAGAGGGCATGCAAGTTTCCCGAAATGTCGGGGTGGGGTGGGGGGCTCGGAAACAAGGATGCCAAGAGCAGCGTACGGGAGGGCTCGTTGGTGGGGGAGAAAAGGGTGCCCCACGCAGCACAGGCAAGAGACCCCTCTCTCCCCCACCGCCCGACCAGCGTGGACCAACCTCAGTCTCGGGGCTACCCACTGTAAGGACAGCTGTGAGGGGTGGTGCGTGCTGGCTCCAGGGCGGCCCAACGCTCAGAGCCGGGAGAGCAGGGGACCACTCCGTGCAGTGGCTCGGTCGAGTCCAACTCTTTGCAGACCCCGTGGACTGCAACACGCCAGGCTTCCCTGCCCATCACCAACTCCTAGAGCTTACTCAAACTCATGTCCATTGACTCAGTGATGCCATCCAAGCATCTCATCCTCTGTCGGCCCCTTCTCCTCCCGCCTTCCAACTTTCCCAGTCTCAGGGGCTTTTCCAAGGAGTCAGCTCTTCGCATCAGGTGGCCAAAGGACTGGAGCTTCAGCAGGGGACCAGAGCCAAGCCGTTTTCTGACTTGCTCTCAAACCATCCCAAATCCCCCTACCCCTCGAAGGAACACATCTGGACCACCAGGAATTGGGGTTAAAGGGCACCTAATGAACTTCCAGTCTTGCTCTTTCCACCCCCTCCCCAAGGTGTTGTCTAAGCTTACACAGAAGGGCCCACCCTCTTCGCAGACAGTGCCCAGAACCCTTAACTCATCAGTTTCAGTTCAGTCGCTCAGTCGTGTCCAACTCTTTGTGACCCCATGGACTGCAGCACGCCAGGCCTCCCTGCCCATCACCAACTCCTAGAGCTTACTCAAACTCATGTCCATTGAGTCGGTGATGCCATCCAACCATCTCATCCTCTGTCGTCCCCTTCTCCTCCTGCCCTCAATCTTTCCCAGCATCAGGGTCTTTTCAAATGAGTCAGCTCTTTGCATCAGGTGGCCAAAGTACTGGACTTTCAGCTTCAACATCAGTCCTTTCAATGAACACCCAGGACTGATCTTTAGAATGGACTGGTTGGATCTCCTTGTAGTCCAAGGGATAACTCTATCAAAGGGCTGACAAAAGGTTCCCCATGCACAATCCACTCCACTGTTCCATTCTGTCTTCCTTCCGCCAAACTACTGTGCACATATATTTATTTAAAACAAAAAGAAAAGAAAAAGTTTTAAAAAGAGAGAGAGAGAGAGAAACAAGACTTACAAGCCTCACTTTACTCCTAATTAATTATAAAGAAACTCTCTCCAGACCAGAGACTCCTCAGCTGTGAAATGAGGGTATTAAATTATTTATAAGGTTTCACCCACATCAAAAAGGAAAATCGGAGGAACCATTTTCCTGTTGACTTCCTTGGTAAATTTTAAGGGAAAACGCCTTGCAGGGAACTGCACCAAGAATTCTCGAAGGGATTGCTTTGGGAGGACTTGGGGTGGGGAGGGTTGGGGGGAGAAGGGTGGGCAGCAGAGGGGTGTGAAGAGGAATTCATCTGTGTTCCACAGCCACCTGAGCACAGAAATATATCCAAAGCAAGTTTTTTTCCTCCCTGCCCCCTGAAGTTGCCATGATGATTAACATGTTCACCCTGGAGAAACTCAAGTTGTACCATCATGAAAAAAAAAGAATGCGAAAAATCTAAAATATGTTCTCCGAAGCCATGGAGTATGTCACAGGAGCTGCAGTTTCCTCCCGAGTCCTCCTCTTTTTCTTTTTTTTTTTTTAAAAGAGAGCCCAGAATTAACCCAGCTAAGACACATTCCTGCGGGAGGCGTCTCAATGCCAGAGAATTCGAACCACTTCATTTGCTATGTACTTGATGAGTTCAGGTTCTATATGACGAAGCTATTGTTTCCTGCGCTGTCAATACCGGCCAGTGCTTTTTATATATTCGGATGATTCAGTCCATATTAGATTTTTTTTAATTTACTTTTAACTGGAGGATAATTGCTTTTCAATCCTATGTATGTCTTCTCCCTCCTGAATCTCCTTCTCGTCCCCTTACCCCACCCCAACCGTCTAGGTCATCACAGAACAAGCAGAGAGCTGGGCTTCCTGGGCTATACAGGCAGCTTCCCACTGGCTAGTCATTTTACCAGTGAAAGCGAAAAGTGAAAGTCGTTCATCCGTGTCAGACTCCTTGAGACCCTATGGACTTGCACAGTCTGATGGGCTTCTCCAGGCCAGAATACTGGAGTGGGTAGCCTTTCTCTTCTCCAGGGGAATCTCCAACCCAAGGATCGAACCTGGGTCTCCCGGGTTGCAGGCAGATGCTTTACCATCTGACACACCAGGGAAGCCCTAGATTCCATATACACGCCTTAACACACGTTCGTTTTTCTCTTTCTGACCGACTTCCCTCTGAATAACACGCAAGAGGTACAGCCACCTCAGTAGAAACATCAGTTCAGTTCAGTCGCTCAGTCATGTCCGACTCTTGGTGACCCCGTAGACCGCAGCACGCCAGGCCCCCCTGACCATCACCAATGCCCGGAGTCACTAGAACCTACCAGATGGTCATCCTTTAAATCTGTGCTTTCTCCAATGACACTAATTGTATCCCCCGCGCTCCCCTCCACCAGCCACCGTCAATGGACACCGGGCCATGTCTGGAAACATTTCCAGTCCTCAGGACTCCGGGAAGAATGTTACTGGCATCGAGTGAGGCCAGAGATGCTGCTAAAGCTCCTACAGCACATGGAACAAGCTCCCTTCATAAACAGCTGGTAATATCTGGCTCAAATGTCAATATCACCACGGCTGATAAATCCTCATTTGGACCATACTAAAATGTCTTAAAACAAACAAACAAAAAAAGTATTTATTTATGGTGCCAGGTCTTAGTCACAGCATGCAGGCTCTTTAGCTACGGCATGTGGGATCTAGCTCCTGAAGGGAGATTTAACCCCGCGCTCCCTGCACTGTGAACAAGGTGTCTCAGCCACTGGACCACTGGGCAAGTCCCCATATTAACACCTCTATAATTCTGCAGAAGGCATACACTGTGTATCATTTTTATTCTTTTCAAAGAAACACAATACACACACTACAGGTGAGGCAAGACCTCTCAACTTAGCTGCAAGCTTTCCAGCATCATCTGTTCCTCAATTCTGCTCTCCAAAGCAACCACATTCAAATCACAGAACTGTTTCTACAACTGGCAATACTCTTTGGTATGGACTCGCATGATTCTAAAGAAGCTGCTTTACAATATATCCTAGCAACTTTAGAGATCACTTACTTGGTTTTCTCATATATGGATGAAGATTTTGGTTTTGTAAACTCTGCTTACTCCTTGGAAGAAAAGTTATGACCAAACTAGACAGCATATTGAAAAGCAGAGACATTACTTTGCCAACAAAGGTCCGTCTAGTCAAGACTATGGTTTTTCCAGTAGTCGTGCATGGATGTGAGAGTTGGACTATAAAGAAAGCTGAGCATAGAAGAATGGATGCTTTTGAACTGTGATGTTGGAGAAGACTCTTGAGAGTCCCTCGGACTGCAAGAAGATCCAGCCAGTCCATCCTAAAGGAAATCAGTTCTGAAGATTCATTGGAAGGATTGATGTTGAAACTGAAACTCCAATCCTTTGGCCACCTGATGAGAAGAGCTGACTCACTGGAAAAGACTCTGATGATGGGAAAGATTGAAGGCAGGAGGAGAAGGGGATGACAGAGGATGAGATGGCTGGATGGCATCACTCAGTGACATGAGTGATGGGTAAGCCCTGGGAGTTGGTGATGGACGGGGAGGCCTGGCGTGCTGGGGTCGCAAAGAGTCCAACTCGACTGAGCGACTGAATTGAACTGAACTGAAATTCCCACCACCCATCCTGGCTTACCCTCCCACATATCTCCAAAACTATAACTATGTTTTGGTTACATATACAGTCTACACATGCTATTTTGACAGTGGAATAGACACCTTCAAGCAAGCAAGCAGTACAGTTAAGCCTTTCTAACTCTCTCATCTTCCTGGTATGATTTGGCTGCCCCTGTTTTTCTTCGATAATTCCTCCAACAACCCTCCACTGTCTTTCAATCTTTCACTCAGATAGCCTGGCAGTTCTATGTTCTTCCCGACCATCAGTCTCCTGGCCCCTCCCAAATATATACATACCAGACCTTTCTCCTGAAATTTCTGAACTCCGCTCCAGCGTATACTTGTCAGAGTGAGATCTGCTGAGACCAGATGCCCCAAGATCACACCACCAGCATCCTGATAATCCCTTCCGCCTCTTTCTGTCTCAGAGACCCCAAGTCTCCCCCCTTTCTTGGTTTACTGTCTCCTTTTGATGGAACACATTCTCTAGCAGCTTCCTGAGAGAAGTGATGTATGAAAGTTAAAAGTCTGCTGATATCCTGAGTATGGACAAACCTCTTTATTCCACTCTGAATTGACAACCCGTGAGGGACTGACTTCAAAACTCTGAGTGAAAATAAATTTTCATATAATTCTAAGCTCGGGGATCAACTTCAAAAATCTGAGTGAAAATAAATTTTCATAGAATTCTAAGCTCAATTCTAACCTCAGTTTTCTGACTTAAGAAATATGATTGTCATTCTGATTCCAGGTCCCTCCTATGTCTCTTTTCCATCCAAAAAAAAAGGTGCTTAGACACTGCCTTTATCCCTGATTTTCTACAATGAAATGCTGATGAGATTTCAAGTAGTAATTTTTGATATGCTCAATTTCTATTCTCTGTTCTAGTCATCTGGTTTGAAATTTCTGTCTTCTTCAGATTGGAGATTCCCTTCCCTCCCCCACCCCCGCCACCCCCGTTTCCCTGGAATACTTATTAGGCAAAATCTGAATAATCACCTCTCATCTGTCTGACAAAACTTCCTGCACTGTATCTTTGCTGCCCAGTAAGGTATTAATTTACTTCCTATCTAAGTAAAGGGCCTCCCTGCTAGCTCAGCTGGTAAAAAATCCACCAGCAATGCAGGAGACCCCAGTTCAATTCCTGGGTTGGGAGGTTCCCCTGGAGAAGGGGATAGGCTACCCACTCCAGTATTCTGGGGCTTCCCAGTTGCCCCAGCTGGTAAAGAATCGTCTGCAATGTGGGAGGACCTGGGTTCGATCTCTGGGTTGGGAAGATCCCCTGCAGAAGGGAATCCCACTCCAATATTCTGGCCTGGAGAATTCCACAGACTGTAGAGTCCGTGGGGTCACAAAGAGTCGGACACAGCTGAGCGATCTTCACTGGGAAGTAAGGGCTTCCCAGGCGGCGTCAGTAGTCAAGAATCTGCCTGTCGATGCAGGAGATGAAAGAGACCTGGGTTCAGTCCCTGGGTCGGAAAGATCCTCTGTCATAGGAAATGCCAACCCACTCCTGTATTCTTGCCTGGAAAATTCCATGGGCAGAGGAGCCTGGTGGGCGACAGTCCAAGGGCTCACAAAGAGTTAGACAGAGAAGTAAGGGTATTCATTTAGCCACATGTGAGTACTGAGCAGTTTAAAAGTGCACAGTACACCTGAGGAATTGACTTTAACTGGCATTTGTTTCTCATTAAGTTTAAAGAGCCACACATGGCCGGGGGCTACCATGTGTGACCCCGTATCACCCCACAAATCTAAAGATAATGACCAAGCAAAAAAAAAGGCAACCAAGGAAGCTCAGTGCCTTTAGCATCAACCCTAAAACGATATTAAACACGGAAGAAAACAGTGAGAGCAATTTCTAAATCCCCTCCGGTTACTATTTCCAGCATGAGGTCCCAGGATGTAATTCCTTCGGGTCTCCTTCCTCGAAGAGGTGGAGGACCTTTTAGCATGATGTCAGACAAGCAGAAACAGCATCAGCCCCTAAGACGATGTTTTATTATACCTGGTGTGTAAACAGGGCAGCCAAGGGTCCTCTCTCTCTCCTGAGGGGGAGTAGGAAATCAAAGTGGCTCAGTCGAGTCCAGCTCTTTGCGACCCCGTGGACTGTAGCCCCGCCAGGCTCCTCTGTCCATGGGATTCTCCAGGCAAGAAGACTGGAGTGGGTAGCCGTTCCCTCCTCCAGGAGATTTTCCCAGACCAGGGATGGAACCCAGGTCTCCCGCATTGCAGGCGGATTCCTTACCATCTGAGCTACCAGGGAAGCCCAGGTCACCTCTGTATTTTGAAGAAAAGAGAAATCTGTATCGTACTCACAGCATAAAGTAGATGTGAAACATTAGAAATAATAAAACACAAGGGACAGAAAACAGGTAAGTTGCAGATGGCAACTTCTTAGAATGCTACCCCTGATGGCTGTCATGGAGCCCTGACCTCAGCACACTTGGCAACAGAACATGGTTCTCTACAGGTGTTCTAGCAAAAAAAACACTGCTTCTGCGTGATGGGTGCTCCTGAGGACAGAAAGTAGAGCAGCTGGCAAAGGCCTTCTCTGTGCCTTCATTCATTCACTCATTCAACAAACGGCACAAATATCACAAACTGGCATCCATCTATGATCAGTAAACAGAGACAGAAAACAGAGCAAAATCAAATGCGACAAACCGCCACAAAGCTGCCCAGCGTCTTGTTTCATCAGAACCACTGGGAACCACTTCATTAAAGCCCAGAACAGAACACAGCCGGCACGCCACAACTGTGCGTTTACAACAGAGAGCAGGATCGCCATGCAAAGACAGCCACTCTTCTTATTTCAACTCTGAACACATACAGCCATACGAGCACTCTAGCAAAGTGAAGTGAAAGTCGCTTAGTCGCGTCCAACTCTCTGCGACCCCATGGACTGTACCTGCCAGGGTCCTCTGTCCGTGGGATTCTCCAGGCAAGAACACTGGAGTGGGTTGCGATTTCCTTCTCCAGGGGATCTTCCCAACCCAGGGACAGAACCCAAGTCTCCTGCATGGCAGGCAGACTCTCTACCTACTGAGCTTACAAGGGAAGCCCTTGCGGCTAGCACTAGCTACCACTGGTACTCTAGGCAAAGGGAAATAAAAATTCAGGGAACACCATTCATTTTAAATTTAAGGATCAATGGGGAAACATATTTTCTTCATCTGCTCTTCTGGTAAGTCATTTAATATGCACTCCAGCCTGCAAAGTGACGTTTTATTATGCTTGTAGATTTTTTTACAAGTGTTAAAAGTATGAGTTATTCACATAAGGACACCAACCAAGACATTTATATAAACTTGATTTCTTCCTCAATGCATGATGACGCTAATAACCAGTATTTCATGCTTGTAGTACTAGCAAAATCAATACCTGCAAGCCTGTACTGACATATATGAGCACATATATATTGATATACAGACACATGCATCATTTACCTCATTGGAAGGACTGACGCTGAAGCCGAAGCTCCAATACTTTGGGCACCTGATGCGAAGAACTGACTCATCAGAAAAGACCCTGATGCTGGGAAGGATTAAGGGCAGGAGGAGAAGGGGACGACAGAGGATGAGATGATTGGATGGCATCACCGACTTAACGGACATGAGTTTGAGCAAGCTCCGGGAGTTGGTGATGGACAGGGAGGCCTGACGTGCTGCAGTCCACAGGGTTGCAAAGAGTCGGACACGACTGAGCGACTGAACAACTACGACATATGTCACACGTGACAAATGAAAAATGCTTTCCCAACTCACACCACGATAGGCCAAATAAATTTCACACGGAGAGACGAAGACGGGACTTGTCACCTGAAAATATGGTATGAGACAGGTAATAGAACATGATGCAAGTGGTCTGCTAATTACATAAGCCAACCAGAGCTACTATCAACAGGAAAAAAAAAAGAAAAAACAGGCCCACGACAAATTTTAATAAGCTATCTACCACTAGCACAGAATTTGTTGCCAGGCAATTTTATTTGGTGGCGTGAAATTTTATTTAACGAGAGAAAACCAATCACAGCACTTAAAGAGGATATATTCAAGCATTAGGATAACATGATCTTTTTCTCATTCAGCAAACTGTCCATCAACAGCCACTGAGATCTCTGTAGAGACCACTCCAAACGATAAAAATAACCTTCAGGTGTCACAGCAGTTTCTGGTTTACAGATGACACCATGAGTGCGCCACTGGGAACAAAACAATCCTAATTAATCTTCTCCTCGTCTCTCAAAGCACTCCCTCCACATTTTGCAATGAGCATTAACAGAACTTTTTTCCCCCCCTGATGTGGACCATTTTTAAGGCTTGATTGAATTTGTGACAACATTGCTTCTCACTTCTGTTTTCGTTTCTAAGCAGTTCAATGTAATTGTCAAGCACAGTACATGCTATCTACTCGCTGAAACCGTCATAAAAGTTTCTGAGCACCATCTGGCGCTGGCCTTCACGTTTCTGTGAGGTGCAAACACTTCCTACTCCCTCCCCGCCTCACCTGGAAAGCTCAACGGTATGGCCCTCAATTTCGTTTAAGGACACACCTCTAAGAAAATGCCTCTGGGGATTAAATTCGACTCTGTGCTTACATAAACACCTCAGAAACTAGGACACCAATGGCAACCATCAGCTCATTCAAGAACACTGTCTTAAAACACAGGTATGCGCACACACGCACACACACACACACACACACCTTCCCATTCACAGATCTGAGTTGTTCTGCAAATGTCAGCTCCGTATTTGGGACATCAGAAAGATATCCCAAGTAACGGATGGAGAAAGTAGCATAGATATATATATATATACACACACTACCGTGTATAAAATGGATCGCTGATGACAAACTGCTGTGTAACATGGGGGAGCCCAGCCAAGAACCCTGTGATCACCTGGCGGGTTGCGATGGCAGAGTGGAAGCAGATTCCAGAGGGAAGGGATATAAGTATAATTAACATATATTAAAATGTTAATTGATAATAATTAATATTACTAATAATTAATAATAAATATTTGTGCTGTTGAACAGCAGAAGCCATCGCCACATTACAAAGCAACTTTCCTCCAATTAAAAAATTAATTAAAAAACAAAAAACCTCACCCAGGACTTCCCTAGTCCAGATCCAGTGGCTAAGACTCCCCACTCCCAATGTAGGGGTCCCCAGGTGTGATCCCTGGTCAGGGAACTAGACCCCACAGGCTGCAACGAAAGACCCTGCAGTCAGCAAGAAAGATCCCCCTCACGCCACAATGAAGACCCAACACGGCCAAATCAATTAAAAATGAAAGCATCCGACGCTCTCACACAAACGCGCCGGAGCTTTGGCATCCTAGAAGCAAAATGGGTGACTTCCCAGAAGGCAGAGACCCAAGGGAGGCAATGTGCCCATCCTTTCCCCTTTGGAAACAGACGTCCTCAAAGTGACTTAAACCACAGCCTTTCACAAAAGGGGAAATGTGTGTGTGTGTGTGTGACAACTGGGAAGGGGTGGGTCACTGGGAATTCTGTTTCAGTTGACACTGAAGGTCAGTCCTGCTCCCAAGTCTTTGGACCTGCGGTTTCCCAACCTGGGGTGACTGTGCACCCCACTCCAAGAGATATCTGGCAATGTCTGGAGACATTTCAGTTCAGTTCAGTCGCTCAGCTGTGTCCGACTCTTTGCGACCCCATGGACTGCAGCAGGCCAGCCCTCCCCGTCCATCACCAACTCCCGGAGTTTACTCAGACTCATGTCCATTGAGTCAGTGATGCCATCCAACCATTTCATTCTCTGTTGTCCCCTTCTCCTGCTCTCAATCTTTCCCAGCATCACGGTCTTTTCCAGTGAGTCGGCTCTTGGCATCAGGTGGCCAAAGTACTGGAGTTTCAGCTTCAACATCAGTCCTTCCAATGAACACCCAGGACTGGTCTCCTTTAGGATGGACTGGTTGGATCTCCTTGCAGTCCAAGGGACTCTCAAGAGTCTCCTCCAACACCACAGCTCAAAAGCATCAATTCTTTGGCACTCAGCTTTCTTTATGGTACAACTCTCACATCCATATATGACTAACTGGAAAACCCACAGCCTTGAACAGACAGACCTTTGTTGGCAAAGTGATGTCTCTGCCTTTTAATATGCTACGTAGGCTGGAGACATTCCAGGTTGCCACAGAGGGTTTCTCACCACCAGCAAGTGCTGGCAGCTCACCAGACATACAAACCTCCATCTGTCCACACCTGGCTCACGCACACAGCCCAGACTCCGTCTGGCCCAGCCACGACCCAAGCTCACCTTCTTCCCCACCTGTTCACAAGCTCCCCTCACTGGTTTCGCATCCCCCAGCCTCACACCTTTGAGAGAACCCACGACTCCAACCCAGTAGCATCTTCAAATCTCCTGCCACGTCTCACCCTGCCTGCAAGCTCCCTGCTGAAGCCAAGCTTCCTCACACCCCCAGCCCCGCATCTCTACGAAAAGGGTTGTTGCTGTTGAATTCTCTGAGTCGTGCCTGGCTCTTTGGTGACCCCACGGACTGCGGCCCGCCAGGCTCCTCCGTCCCTGGGATTTCCCAGGCAAGAACACTGGAGCGGGTCGCCATCTTTCCGACACGGGAATCGAACCCACGTCTCCAGCAGCGGCAGGCATTGATTCGTTACCAGTAAGCCCGCCAGGGAAGCCCTGTCCAAAGGGGGACAGATGACTAAGTGACAGAAATCTAACTGACCTTAGGGGAACGAGCTCAGAGAACTCAGTGCACGCACAACCACGCCTACGGGCCACGTGGCGTGTGTGCCTGACTCTGTGTCACCTCACAGACTGTAGCCCGCCACTCTTCATCCGTGTGAGTCTCCAGGCAAGGACACTGGAGTGGGTCGTCATGCTTTCCTCCAGGGAATCTTACCAACCCAGGGATGGAACCTGCGTCTCTTACATCTCTTAACCACGAGTGCCACCCAGGAAGCCCAGAACACCACCCAAGTACTGGATAAAATCAGTTTCACCAACGTTGTCCATTCATTCTGGGACCAGCTCACAGCCTGCTCACCAAGGATACTTCTGACCCCAGACAAGAAATCTGTGAACCTCGTAGTTCCCTCTCCCTGTAAAAATGGGGCAAAGCCCATTACGCGGCGGTGGGGAAAAACACAGACCCAGGATGTAAAAATACACCAAGCAGCTCCTGGCCCATCAAAGCTATTAAATCAGAGGCTCTTATCGACCGGGAGACGCTGAGGCCCTGAACTGATCCAGAAAGTCATCCCAAATCTCTTCTCCTAAGTGGAGAAACAGCTATGCTGCCTGCCCCAACTCTTTTACACTTGCTCAGGGGGAGATCAGTGTGAACTCTTTTACTTCCATAGCCTTGATTTCACTTCCTGCTTTTCCAGTCAAGTGATGATGCATATTCAAGGCTCTGAAGCCCAGTATTCAGTGGAGTTTAGAGACAACTCTGCCCTGCCACACTGATGGAGACAGAAAAAGGAACTTCCACTTCATTCAATGTAACTTTAAGCCCAAGAATTCATTCCTTCATGGGTTTCTTCACCCCACCCCTACCCCCAGTAAATGTAAACGATTCAGGACCTTTGTTAACCGTAAGAAATCTTCCTTTCAGCGATTGCTTTTAAAGAACTTTAATTTTCAGGCTTACAAGGCCCTAGAGAGGTTAACCAGGCTCTGCTCACGAGCTGCTTTGACACCGCCCTCCTCATACTAAATTCAGACACACGCTTTGCCCTGACGGACTTGCTCAGGAAGCTTCCAGATTAAAATCAGATGCCGCCAGTGCATCAGAATTCAAACGCCATCGGAAGCCGACAGAACTTCCAAGAAGCCCACCATGCTCTCTCATTCACGAGAATACCTAAGAATTTCCCACCTGGGAAAAGGGAAGGAGAACAAGATTTGAGGTAGGTCCCAAACACACACACACACACACAGACACACACACACACACACACACACACACACACACACATGAAGGAGCAGAAGTCAAATAACTCACTCTGTGTGTGCTTAGGTAAGTCGGACTCTGCGACCCCACAGACTGTGGCCCACCAGGCCCCTCTGTCCACGGGGATTCTCCAGGCAAGAACACTGGAGTGGGTTGTCATTTCCTCCTCCATGGGATCTTCCCCACCCAGCGATCGAACCCTGCATGGCAGGCAGATTTCTTTACCCACCAAGCCGCCAGGGAAGCCCTAACGGGGGAAAAATCAGGGCCAACAAAAGACAGTGACAAGAAAAATGAGATAAAGCTAAAAGGTCAGCACAGTAGCTTAAGTCGGCCATCAGATACATCAGCTGCAAGATTATCAGTTACCTAGACGTCTCTTCAAAGAAACAACTATGATTAGACAGGTGCTTGATTCACAGTATGCAAAAGTTAAAGAAGATACAAGGATCCAAAACACAGAGCCTTCTAGAGTTTGACACCCATGCAAAATTTCTCCCCCGAGTCCTAGAGGGGAGACTACGGACGCCTCGAATCTCCTGAGTGCAGTCCAGCAAATCACTCGGCCACTTCTTAAAATAACCTGTGGTGTCAGATAACCGTGTGGCACCAAAGCAGAGATAAGTAAAAACCAAGTTGAATATGGCAGCAGCCTGCAGACCGCCCCATGGCCTGGCTTACTCCAGGGGTACATCTCACAGTTGCTGCAAGTCCCAACGGGGCTGCAGGTCTCTTGGGGGGGGGGGGTGATACACACGATCACTGTGTATCTTAAACACATTTCAGAGCCAATAAACACACCACTTCGCCAGTACTGCTTCTAACAGTTGCCTAGTAACCCACAGTACGGGCAAGATCATACTGCGACTTCCACCGCCGCGAACAATTCCTTGCGATCGTACAAGCAATGCCCCAATAACACAAACAGAACCATCTTTCCTACGTGTAGAAACTTTGCAAAACCACCTACGCTAGAAAAAGAAAGCCACATTTTATTACCTCCTGTTCAAGGGGAAAAGTCCTAAAGGCAAGCCCACCTCATGGCGGTAAATTTCAGGAAGCCTTTGTAATTATTTCTGTTTGTATTCATCACAATATAGGGGTCTGCAGGTTATTTGCAGAGTGACAGCATGCACACACACACACACACACACACACACACACACACACACAACATGGGAACCACACCGGGAAGGGGGGGAAGGTGTGTGTGTGTCTGAACACATTTCCTGGTTTCCTGAGAAACAATGACAAAATACTTGGCCCTGAAAGTAAGAATCTGCCTTGCAGGTGAGGGGACACAGGTTCGATCCTCGGTCGGGGAACTGGGATTCCCACACGCCAGTGGCTAAGCCCGAGGGCTACAACCAGAGATCCCGTGTATCACAACTACAGAGTCTGTGTGCTACATTGAAAGACGGCATATCATGAATGCAACAAAGATCATGAGTGACGCAACTAAGACCCAATGCAGCCAGATAAATAAATAAATGATTTAGAATGAAATTTAAAAAAAGACCTCCTGCAAATTTGAGTTGAGAATTTCAGGAAAAACATCCGGAGCTATTTACGACCTTTATTTCCGGAGAGCAACAAATCCCTCTTGTCTTTTTGCTTGGGATGATGTGAGTTGATCCGTACTGCCTCAAGATGATGCTTACAAGTGCTGGTTACCAGCCGAGCTGCCAGGGAAGCCCAAGAAGACTGGAGTGGGTAGCCTATCCATTCTCCAGGGGATCTTCCCGACCCAGGAATCGAACCGGGGTCTGCCGCATTGCAGGCGGATTCTATACTAGCTGAGCTACCGGGGAAGGCTTTTTGTCTCTCAGAACAGTCCCAATTTGGGAAAATAAATTATACGGCCACTCGAGGTACTAGAGACAGGTCAACAACTAAGATGGCTCTAGGACAACGAACTAAGGATGCCAGGGTCCCAGACGTGGGTTTCTGCATAAAGAAGAGTTCTTATTCTGTCACTAAGTCGTGTCCAACTCTGTGGACTACAGCGTCCCAACTCTTTTGACACCCCACGGACTGCAGCATGCAGGCTTCCCTGTCCTTCCCCGTGTCCTGGAGTTTGCTCAAGCTCATGTCCATCGAGCCGGTGATGCCATCCAGCCATCTCACCCTCTGTCGTCCCCTTCTCCTCCCGCCTTCAGTCTCTCCCAGCATCAGGGTCTTTTCCAGCGAGTCGAAACTCCTAAGTGAAAGGGGAGTTGTCCTCTTGTCCAAGGGCATCTTCTAGCAGGGACTTCGGGAATGCACAGTGAAGAGCAGAGACTCCTAAGGAGCGGTGCTCCATCTGGGAATTGATGATCTCAGGAAAAACTGCACAGAAACAGCGCAAAGCCCTGACTCGTGGTCTGTGCCCAAGCCCTGAGTCTCTGCGGGCCCTTGAGGGCTGGGAGTGCCCACCCTGCCTTCCCCTGTTCAGAATCCTTCACCAATTCTCCCATCCACTCAGACCAAGCTCATCACACTGCAGAAACTCAAAAAGACAGAGACACAGCAAGCTCAGTCTCTTGCTTTAAGGAATGCACGGTCTTTCATCAAGTTGCTGATGAACGTCCCCTAAAATCCCTACTTGACAAGCGACGCTCCGGGCTTTATAAACGGAGGTGAGGACGTTCTTAGAGAGACGATGAGGAATGCCGGGGAGGATGTGGAGAAAGCGCAACACTCGCGTGTCCTGGATAGGAGCACGAAACGACAGAGCCACTCTGGAGAACACTCTGGAGATTTCTCAGGAAGTTACACACACACAGTCTCGCAGTTCCACCCTGAGGAGCAAACCCAAGAGGAACAAAAATGCATGTCTACACTGAAACCTGAATACGATGTTCAGAGCAGTTTGTATGAAAGTCAAAGTGCTAGTCGCTCAGTGGCGTCCGACTCTGTGTGACCCCACGGACTGCAGACCGCCATGGGACTGTCCACGGGACTCTCCAGGCAAGAATACTGGAGTGCGTTGCTATTCCCGTCTCCAGGGCACCTTCTCAACCCAGGGATCACACCCAGCTAGCTCTCCTGCATCGCCAGGCAGATTCTTTTATCATCTGAGCCACCAGGGAAATCCCATAGCAGCTTACTCGTAGCAGCCAAAAAGTGGGGGGGAAAACCCCACATGTGCAGCAACTGAGGAACGGGGTAAGCGAAATGTGGTATATTCATTCACAACAGAAGAGCATTCAGTTTAAAAAAAGGAGTGTCATATTGATTCATGCTACAACACAGATGAACTCGGAAAACTTTATACCAGAAAGGCCAGACCCAAAAGACACATACTATACGATTGCACCTATTTGAAATGCCAAGAATGGGCAAATTCACAGAGACACATAACAGAGGAGTGGTTCCCAGAGGCTTCATGGGGAGCTGAGTAGTACCAACTGGCACAGGAATTCTTTTTAGGTGATAAGTGTTCTAAAAATTGTGTGTGGGGGCTTCCCTGCTGGTCCAGTGGTGAAGACGCTGCACTTCCAACGCAGGGGGCGTGCGGGTTCAAGCCCTGGTGCGGGAAGCAATATCCCACATGCTGCGTGTTGCAGCCAAGAAAATAAATTTAAAAGCAGAAAAGGGAGTATTTTAAAAATAACATAGTGGCACTAAGTGCTCAACTCTGCGTATATGCCATGGGTACATTTTCAGTCGTGCCCGACTCTTTGCGGCCCCCATGGACTGCAGCTCGCAGGCTCCTCTGTCCATGGGATTATCCAGGCAAGAACACTGGAGTGGGTTGCTGTGCCCTTCTCCAGGGGATCTTCCCGACCCAGGAACTGAACACAGGTCCCCTGCTCTGCAGGCAGAGTCTTTACCCACTAAGCCACCAGGGGCTCCTATTCCACATAACTCTGTAAATGCACTAAAAATCGCTGAATTGAACACCGACAATAGGTGAATTCTGACATGTCAACTATGTCTCAAAAACTCGCTTTGTTTTGCTTTTTAAAAAACATCTCTCTGACTCTTAAAGCAAAGATCATCTATGTATATGTGCACAAATGTTCAACAAACCATGCTTACGTGGTTATCATGCAATGAAAAATCCAGAGACAAGTTGCAGCTTTTTTAAAAAACGAAACTCATTTGCTCTGGTACAAAGGATTTAAATAAGTGCCCTGCCTCTAATGTGAAATGCATAATTGCACAATTTTAGTTGGGAAGAGGCCTATAGACAGGCTTTCTGATTCAAATTACACCTGAACAATAAACGCTCTTGAGTCAAATCATATTTATACATAACATGACTTTCAGCCGGTCTGAGATGAAAACTGAATGCGTGAACCGTTTGTTGGCATAGTCACAACAGAATCCAGAAGCAGAAACTCACCAGAAAATCTGCTTATGAGGACGGCAGAACCCTAACGAACACCTGAAGCCCCAGTTTAAGTGAATTTCAGATTCGATCTAAGTGGATTAAGAAATGCAATTTTCTCTTGTGACACATGACAAAAGCTTCAGGAATGACAGGGAAATACATCTTTTAAAACTGCCCAGCAGCTAATCTACCTGTTGCAGGGGCCTTTCAGAGACGTAGTCACGTTCGGCACCGCTGAAAAGATGTATGGAGCTCACGCACTTTAGTGTTACCTCATTCCTGTGAAAGGGCCCTTCTATTTTGGACTGCATCCTCATTCAGTTCAGCTCAGCTCAGTCACTCAGTCGTGTCTGACTCTTTGTGACCCCATGGACTGCAGCACGCCAGGCCTCCCTGTCCATCACCAACTCCCGGAGTTTACTCAAACTCATGTCCATTGAGTCGCTGATGCCATCCAAACATTTCATCTTCTGTTGTCCCCTTCTCGTCCTGCCTTCAATCTTTCCCAGCATCAGGGTCTTTTCCAATGAGTCAGTTTTTCACTTCTAGTGGCCCAAATATTGGAGTTTCAGCTTCAGCATCAGTCCTTCCAATGAATATTCAGGACTGACCTCCTTTAGGATGGACTGGTTGGATCTCCTTGCAGTCCAAGGGACTCTCAAGAGTCTTCCCCAACACCACAGTTCAAAAGCATCCATTCCTCGGCATTCAGCTTTCTTGATAGTCCAACTCTCACATCCATACATGACTGCTAGAAAAACCATAGCTTTGACTAGAGAGACCTTTGTTGGCAAAGTAATGTCTCTGCTTTTTAATAAGCTGTTTAGGTTGGTTAAAACTTTCCTTCCAAGGAGTAAGCATCCTCATTACAGAATCAGATTTCTGTAGGGCTGTCGTTTTGCCAGGACATGCCAAGGAACGCGGTCAAACCTGGCCCATCTTAGCAGCACTTGTCACGCACCAGGCATGATAATAAGGATCAGAGAGAAGGGACACAATTGAACATAGCCAGGCTGTACTGCTGGCTGCAAGGTCCTGGAGCATGACCGCACACACCTTGGTAATGGAACGCCGTCATCCCAGCATGTAAAACTCCTGACTGTAGCACCTGGACAGGTGCGCCCCCATCTTAAGTCTCCCATGGCCGTTTCACACACACTCAGCTCTCTTAAGCAACACCGACTAATCTGTCTTGTCTAGGGGTGAGGGGTCTACGGGGGTCACAGGGCTGGGCTCCGTCTAGAGGCTCCAGGGGAAGAATTATGGGGTCCCAATTTCATGCAGCTCCTGGAAGCCACCTGTCTTCTTTGCCCCATAGGCCCCCCTTCACTCCCAACCTCTGCCTCCTGGGACACATGTCATCTCTGAGTCTGACCCCTCCTCTCCCTCAGGTGCCCCCCACCGCCCCTCCCAGGTGGGGACTCTGGGCTCAAGCAGACGCCCTCCCCCCCACTTTCAAGATCCCGGACCCCATGGGCACTGTCCCTTTGGCCGTGTGATGTCACAGGGTCGCGAGCTGCACCGTCAGACCTGGGATGTCTTCGGCGCACCACTGCTCTGCCTAGGATGAGTGCTGAGAACCAACGTAGGCAGAACGTGAGAACAACCTGGAACCTATGAAACAACACAAGAGTCAGGCGGTGGCGGAGGGAAGAGTGACCAGATATAGCAGAATTCTCGCTCAACTATGTGGACCCGTGGTAGTAATCGCCTTTCTATGCCTTTAGGCAAATCCACACATTTCTGGCTCTTTCTAGAGGCCCCTGGTCTGCATCCATCTCCCTGTGTCTACAGAACTGTAATCAAGGGAGCAGGTTGCATGCGCTCTCTGTCTTGTAAGTTTCATCCTTCAGGTTGGAGCAATACTGATCCCCGGAGCTGGTGGCGGGCAAAACCCAGTCAACTCCTCCTCCAGGGAGGCTGGACCTCAAAGGATGTCACTCAGCTCTGCCTCTGAGCCTATGTTATCCTCACAGTGATGACCACCCCTCCATCACCGATCATCAGACCGACGGTGGACTATTTCTGCAAGATCGCAAAACCACGCAGCATTTTTTGCAAATTTGCAGTCCCAGAGAGGCCATGGCATCTACCTTCCTCTGATGCTAGGATGTCAGCCCAGTCCTCACCCCCTCAATGCCTGCACCATCTTTCCCCCCTAAAACACCCAAACCGGAAGCCTGTGACCTCAAAGGTCAAGAGAAATGTAAGCATGATGTTCCCAGACCGAAACAGGAGGCCCAATTGAGGCCGCCCTGGGCAAGCCGAGCCCAGCTCTGGAGGCGGCCCTTTACCCGCTCGGGGCTCAACGAATCCCGGGGGTCCTTCTCAGGGCGACGGGCAACATCCACACTTTCACCCCAGCCCTGCCCCCTGCACTGGGGGCGGCTGACACCCTGCCGTCTCTCCAAACAGGTATAAGTTCTCCAGCTGAGCCAAAGGCTTCTTTACGATTCCCAGCCACCAAGTAGCAGCCACAGCATGTGGCTATGAAATGCTGGCACCCTGAATCAACCTTGTTTTTCTTTCCTTAAAAAAAAAAGTATTTATTTATTTGGTTGTCCTGGGTTCTCATCTGCAGCTCTAGAGGGCTTTAGTTCCCTGACCAGGAATCGAACCTGGGGCCTCTGCTTTAAGATCACAGAGTCTTGGCCAGTGCAACAGCAAGGAAGTCCCAAATCCATACTTTTTTTTTTAATTCCTGTTTTTTTTTAAACACCAAAACCATTTTGTATTGGGGTACAGCCAAAAACAACAGCACAGAGAACTCTGCTCAGGGCTACGTGGCGGCCTGCACGGGAGAGGAATCTGGGGGAGAACGGTTATACACGTATATGTGTGACTGAGTCCCCCTGCTGTTCATCCAAACCCACGGTCTTAACCTCCATGGTCAAACATCTCACATTCTCTCCACACACATGCTGGAACACAAGCATTTCGAAAGACTATCTACATCATGCGCCAGGAGGGTTCTTTCTCTGTATTTGTAGGGGGTTGTATATTTGCATCTGAGCCCCTCTGGCTAACCGTCTCCGCTTCTGTAGCAGGAAGGTGTATAGGAGTCCATACAACACAACCAACTTATGGTGCAAAAGAAAACCGCGTTGAAATGTGCCGCACTAAAAATTCAATCTTGCAAACTACACTTTCAAAACACGAGATCAACTCTACCTTGGTCTCCTGAGCAGAAAAAGACACGAGGTCCTGTGGTCTTAATGTCACTGCCACACACGTCATCCACCAGATGCGGGCAGCAGGCATAGGAAGTTACAATCGCCTGGGGAAAATGCCGGGCATTAAAACCAGGTATCGGGGTCCAGTCCCGCGGCACACGGCCTGTGTACGGTGAGACAGGCCACTGTGTGTGCCCACGCGGGTGGCGTGAGCGCACACACCTGTGTCCGTGCACATGTGTCTATGCATGCATAATAAAGTTTACACAGTCATGTTTCAAAAGTTATGAAATGAGGCGCCGAAACAGTCTGCACTCCAGTTTCTCAAAATGGGCACTGTTAACATTCGGGGCGCTTTCCAGGTGGCTGCGTGGTCAAGAATCTGCCTGCCAATGCGAGAGAGATAAGAAACGCGGGGAAGGTGTCCTGGAGGAGGAAACGGCAACCCACTGCAGGATTCCTGCCTGGAGAAGCCCATGCACAGAGGAGCCTGGAGGGCTACAGTCCACGGGGTCGCACAGAGTCAGACTCAGCTCAGTGGGCTGAGCACACACACACATTCCTGAGAGAAACCTCTACAGACGGTTACCTGCTTTGCAGCCTGCAAACCCCCAAACTACAAACTCAAGATGCCCCAACAGACTCACAAGACATCATCTGCTTCTCTCAGCTGACTCCACAGAGCTGCTCTGCTCAGAAATGTGCTGCAAATGTTCCAGATCTCCTCTTGCTATCTGTATCATTAAGAACTGTGTCCACGGTCCACAGTCCAAGGGAAAGTGACCTTGCCCCTCCAGACTCCACAGCTGAAGAGTAAAGACCTCAGCGATACCTGAAGCCCCTGCAGCCACTCAACACATTTTTTGGGACATGGCATCACAGGCATGGGGCTTCCCAGGTGGGGCCATGGTCAAGAATCCACCTGCCAACTCAGGAGATGTGGGTTCAGTCCCTGAATTGGGAAGATCCCCTGGAGAAGAGAATGGCAACCCACTCCAGTATTCCTGCCTGGAGAATCCCATGGACAGAGGAGCCTGGCGGGCTGCAGTCCATGGAGTTGCAAAGAGTCGGACACGACTGAATGAGCACGCACGCATACACACACAGACACGGTCTCGGTAGTGAAAGCTCTTGTAGAGGCCACTGAGGCTTTGTCAAGCAGCACCCCTGGCCTGCTACCCACCAGAACTCAAGAACGTTGCTCCTGACCCCCACCTGGGACTATGTCTCCAGGTACCGCCAGATGAGCCCTGGGGAACACAAGTCGTGACTGGCTAAGAACCACGGCTCTCGGCTACAGAACGGTCCCCAGGATGGGTGTGGCCTGTACTTAAAGCATCCATGGTCCTCAAAGCCAGAGCAATCTACTTCCCCAGATCATTATGTATTACGGTCGGAATTATCTTCCCTTTGTTCTTCAGTCACTCAATCGTGTCCGACTCTCTGCAACCCCACGGACTGCAGCAGGCCAGGCTTCCCTGTCCATCACCATCTCCCGGAGCTTGCTCAAACTCATGTCCATCGAGTCGGTGATGCCATCCAATCATCTCATCCTCTGTCGTCCCCTTCTCCTCCTGCCTTCAACCTTACCCAGCATCAGGGTTTTTTCCAATGAGTCAGCTCTTTGCATCAGGTGGCCAAAGGATTGGAGCTTCAGCTTCAGCAGCAGTCCTTCCAGAGAATATTCAGGGTTGACTTCCGTTAGGATTCTTTTCCTTTGGGAGGGTCCTAAAAATGCAATAAATTCTGCCTAACAGTGTTTCGGCTGACATTCAGTTAAAAAGACAAGGATGTTAAGTTCTTACAAAGGAAGCTTTAGAAGTCATTTTGCCATGTAAAAAAAAAAGAAAAAAACAGACAGACAATTTTACTGAGATGACTTTGAAGAATCTAACACAAATCAAAATCGCCTTCATGTCATTAGTTTCACACCAAAGCCTGCAGTCAAGGAGAGAACTCAGGAGACGGTCATATTAACCCAGATTCCGCTTTTCCCTCACCTGACCGAGAATTTTGTAGGTTACACAAATATCACCTTGAAATGACTGTTTTATCTTCCTCCAATTGGCGGAGAGAGAAGGAATTGGATTACTGGGGAACAGAGTCTACATAAAAGCCAGTCCTTTTTCCTTTATCCAGAACACCCATACGAATTTGCACGCTTCCATCTACCTCTTTTCCCCCGCCTCACTAATGGCGTGGAGACTTCGGCATGGTCAGAGAGGAGCATTTCTGAGATCTCAGGCCCCCACGGCTCCTCTTGAAAACGACCGTGATAGGAAGAGAAAGGACTGTCTGCGATTTCTAAGACAGACCTCTCCAGCTTCAAACGGAGGTAGGGAACGGGCCTGGGCCTTGTCTGCCCACCACCCTACCACGAATCCTCAGAGCGCTGTCCTATCTGTTCCAACCACTCCTCCAGGCTTCCACCCCATGGTGGACGCTGGAAAAAGTGCTGCTTTCAGGATCCGAGCAGAGAGGGGCCAACCTCATCATCTTCTTCTCCCAAGCTCCAAAGGGAAAGAACGGCTGCATGAAACTAGGTCCAGTCCCTGAGGTGTGCAAGTCACAATGGACCACTCCCCTACACACACACACACGCACGCACGCACGCACACACGCACGCACACACACACGCATGCACACACACACACACGCACGCACACACACACACACGCACACGCGCACTCACACACACACGCACACACGCGCACACACACACTCACACACTCCATGCTCAGCTCACTGGTAGCTGAAAGCATCACAAAGTTTAGGGAAGAACAGAACTCCTGTCCGCAAGGAGTCTGTCTGGTGTAGAAGGAAGGAGACCAGTCCTCTGAGTTCTAGTCATAAAACATAAGGACGTGAGTGGCTTTTACAACAGACGAGTATGCACAATGCCCAACACCTGATTCCATACACCTAGGGTCAGTGCATCTTTCTCGAAAGGGCCAGACAGGAAACAGCCGAAGCTTGGTGAGTCAAAGGGCGAAACTGAGAGTGTGACGCAGAGATTACATATAACAAGAGAGGAAACAGATTTCTTCCAAATTATCCCTGACAAAATTCAAAATGTTACAGACACGGAATAACAGATCGGTTCAAAATTGGGAAAGGAGTACGTGAAGGTTGTATGATGGTCACCCTGCTTATTTAACTTCTATGCAGAGTATATCATGAGAAATGCAGGGAGGATGAAGCACAAGCTGGAATCAAGACTGCCAGGAGAAATATCAACAACCTCAGATATGCAGATGATACCATTCTTATGGCAGAAAGTGAAGAGGAACTAAAGAGCCTCTTGATGAAGGTGAAAGAGGAAAAGTGGAAAAGCTGGCTTAAAATTCAACATTCAAAAAAACCAATATTGTGGCATCCGGTCCCATCACTTCATAGCAAATAGATCGGGAAACAATGGAAACAGTGGCTGACTTTATTTTCTTGGGCTCCAAAATCACTGCAGATGGTGACTGCAGTCATGAAATTAAAAGACGCTTGCTCCCTGGAAGAAAAGCTATGATAAACCTAGACAGTGTATTAAAAAGCAGAGACATCTCTTTGCTGACAAAGGTCCATATAGTCAAAGCTATGGTTTTTTCCAGTAGTCATGTATGGATGTGGGAGTTGGACCATAAAGAAGGCTATTAGTGCTTTCGAACTGTGGGGCTGGAGAAAATTGAGAATCCCTTGCAATACAAAGAGATTAAACTGGTCAATCCTAAAGCAAATCAACCCTGGATATTCACTGAAAGGACTGATGCTGAAGCTGAAACTCTAATACTTTGTCCACCTGATGAAAAGAGCTGACTCACTGGAAAGGAACCTGATGCTGGGAAAGACTGAAGGTGGGAGGAGAAGGGGACGACAGAGGATGATGCTTGGATGGCATCACCAACTTGATGGACGTGAGTTTGAGCCAGCTCCAGGTGATGGTGATGGACCAGGAAGCCTGGCATGCTGCAGTCCATGGGGTCGCAGAGACTCAGACACAGTGGAGAGACTGAACGGAACTGAAAATGCCATGAAGGCAGAGGAGAAACAAAGATGGAACGTATCAAAGCCACAAGCTACTAGCCTACGGAAAGTTCTTCCACAGAATTTTTCTCACATACCAAACCATTTGTCAAATTTTTACCATTTATCACAGCAAATTATCAGAGATTTTTCCAAACTTCAGAAGCCAAAAAAAGTTAAGTGCCACCGGCTGGCTCAACTGGCGGCCGTGGTCTAGCCTAGAGATGGCACAGGACTCTGGTTCAGCCAATGAAATATGCAAGGATACTCACCCACGTGCATAAACACACATCCACTGAATCCTGAGTGACTGACTCAAGAACAGAGACATATCTGGAGTTTCTTTTCCCCTTGGTTATACTGACATGATGATATTCCGACCACGGAGTTCCTGCCAGGCTGAGAATGGTCGATTCTGCAGAGAGCCCTTGATTCCTGCTGCTCCCAAGACTGGTTTCATTGACCTTCTTCGGTTCCTATGAGTCTGGCTTATGTTAGGCAGGAACTGATGTGGTTGTTTAAAACTAAGAACCCTGCCGGACACTCGCGTGATCTACAAAGTGTCACTGGTATGCCAACATGTCCAAGATTCGTGTGCATGTTAGTCGCTTCAGTCATGCTGGACTCTTTGCCAACCCCATGGACTGTAGCCCACCAGGCTCCTCTGTCCATGGGATTCTCCAGGCCAGAATACTGGAGTGGGGTTGACATTTCCTCCTCTGGAGGATATTCCCGACCCAGGGACTGAACCCCCATTTCCTGTGTCTCCTGAATTGCAGGCGGATTCTTTACCCTCGGGAAACAAGGGTTCGATCCCTGGGTTGGGTAGATCCCCTAGAGAAGCTACCCACTCCAGTATTCTGGGCTGTAGAATCCCACAGACTATATAATCCATGGGGTGGCAAAGAGGTGGACATGACTGAGCTACTTTCACTTTCTTTACCTGCTGAGCCATCAGGGAAGCCCATATGTATGCATACGTGTGTGTATTTTATTGACAGGTTTTTTTTTTGTTCAAAACCAGGCTGTAAATAAAGTATACACAATGTACATGCTTATAACTGCTTGCAAAACATTGGGAAAGATACACAAGAAAACTATCGACGGTGGTTACTCTGGGCAGTGAGATTATGAGGGATAGAGTGCTTTTGCGTCTAACACAGAAAACCTCAGGACTCTGAAGCTTTAAATTTTTAAGTTAACTAAACAGCATTACTATAACCAATACATTGAAAACTAAAAGCAGGGTCTATTGGCTTCCCAGGTGGCTCAGTGGAAAAGAATCTGCCCGCAATGCAGGAGACCCAGGTTCAATCCCTGGCTTGGGAAGATCCCCTGGAGGAGGAAATGGAGACCCACTCCAGTATTCTTGCGTGGGAAACCTCATGGACAGAGGAGCCTGGCGGGCTACAGTGCATGGGGTCACGAGAGTCGGACATGACTGAGCACACATGCGTGCTCTTCACAAACAGTGTGACTATAACCCAGACATACAAAACGAAACGGAGGGCCAAACCCGGAGAATACACTCTCACCCACAAGAACTGCTAAATCTCCTGTGCAATCTTTCTCCGCGCTTCCTTCTAGGGCAGCTTCCTCTGACGATATCCACCCTGAGGCTCATCTCCATCTCTGGGGCAGATTCAATCTGGCCATGCAGTATTCCAAGCAGCAAGACAGAAACCTCTTTTATGTGAGAGAGACGGAACTGAATTGCCAAATCTAGCCTCAGGAGTTCAGGCCCACTCTCCTGAGATTTCCACATTAGGTGCTGTACGCTTAATAAGTTAAAAAAGGTCAAGAATGACTTGAGTTGCATCATAATGGCCTCACAATCAGCCATGTCTACAAAATGGAATTAGCACAGCTAATTATAGCTCAGTTCCACAAAACACACCTTTGCTTTTTTTTTTGGTTTGGCTTCGTTCTTATATTGCTTGATTCCCCAGGTACTTCTTTATCCTGGCGAATGACATTCTGTTTGCTCTTATGTTTATGCCTTATACAGAAAGGACATCCTGCCTTTATGTCCAAAGGAGAAGCAAAGTCATGGGTTCGATGACCTGGTCTCTCCCATAAACAGAACAAGTTTCAACAGCCCTTAATTAGGGCACTGAGAAGTCCGGGCTGCCCGCCTGGCTCTGACCACGTTCTCTGAAATGTCTTGATCAGGCTCCAGCAGGTCTGGGTCCCGTGACTCAGGAGCCAGGCGAGAGTCGTTTCTTTGTAACTTGTGCTCTATGCCTCATTCTTTGTCCTGATAACCCATCTAGTACCCTCGACCCTCTGGAAGCCAAACCGCGAGGTTTCAGTTCAGTTCAAGAGCTCATTCTTTGTCCTGGTAACCCATCTAGTACACTCGATCCTCTAGAACCCAAACCCTCACCTGAGATCAGTTCAGTTCAGTCGCTCAGTCATGTGAGACTCTTTGTGATGCCACGGACCGCAGCACACCAGGCCTACCTGTCCATCAGCAACCCCCTGCCTGGCCCTTAGTAAGCACTCCACACGTGTGAGCTCCTGACCCTGGGATCATGCCGACGCTGAAAACAGACCATGCGATATCTGTCCACAGGGCCCACGGCTTCGCTTCTCGCTTCCTCCTTGAGCTACCAGTACCACCTGGCCTACACGCACAAGCCCTGTTCCGCTGCCAGCGATGGAGGTCTTGTAGGATTCTGCCCAGAACCAAATCTACACCCCCTAGGCACCCTCTGGGAGCCCACCGGGTCAGGCTAGCTAGCTCTAACTCTCCACCTACAGCCTGCGAGGATCACCTGCAATTGCTGGGACATGCCCTTCAGGTTGATTTGATATCAAGGGACGGGGAGGAGACAATTCCACCAGGTGGCCTTCGCCTGTTTGCCTGGGTACCCGCGGCGTGTCAGGCTCTCTGCGAGCGGTGGGGCTACACGATGAATGTGCTAGAGCCCTGGCCGTAACACCAAGGGCAGAGGCGTGGGAAAAGAGAGAGGGATGTATCTACAGAGCATCATGAGACAACACAGCAGTGCCGTAACAGACTGCCCTCGGCATATTACAAAACAGACCAGAAAGCACCATCTGGGTGGCAGAGAGAGAGACGCCCCGTGGAGAAGGCCACACCAGAGTCCAGTTTTCCAGAATAACCTAAATTAGTCATGAGAAAGAAACAGGGTGTAGGGACCATAAGATGACCCTTGTGTCTAACAGAAACAAACCTTTCCCAAGTGTCCACACACCTGGACTTTCACCTGCGGCATCTCACTGAACTCACACAACCACCTTAGGAAAGCAATATTGCCAACTCCCTTCTCCTGATTTAAGAGCCAAGGCAGTTTAGAGGTGACCCTGACAGGGTGCCACAGCTATACAACGGAGGAGCTTCGATCCACCCCGACCCAAGTCACCTTCCAGACAAGACCACGGCATTTCCAGGACACCCACGACCTCCGTGGGCCCTCAGTGCTGTGATGAAGGTCACAAGAAGGGCTCTGTCCATCAGAGAGAGTTCACATGCGTCCAGACATTCATTTTCACCCCCTCCACCCAGAATCTATCCTTTTCCTCTTTGCAGCCCCTCTAATAAGATCTTTGAAGGGTAAGGAAAAAAAGTCAAAGTCACTCAGTCATGTCTGACTGTTTGACACCCCATGGACTATACAGTCCATGGAATTCTCCAGGCCAGAATCCTGGAGTTGGGGAGCCTTCCTCTCCTCCAGGGGACCTTCCCAACCCAGGGATTGGACCCAGGTCTCCCGCGTTGCAGGCAGACTCTTTACCAGCTGAGCCACGAGGGAAGCCCAAGAATACTGGAGTGGGTAGGCTTTCCCTTCTCCAGTGGATCTTCCTGACCCAGGTATTGAACCAGGGTCTCCTGCATTGCAGGCGGATTCTTTACCGACTGAGCTGTCAGGAAGATCAACATTCTAACTCCTTCTTGCCAGCGTCTCCCCTACTTTTAACTGCAACCTGGCCCCTCCTCAGGCCTCCTATTTGAGCACCGTGTGCCCTCAAGTTTGAGGACTACACACGCTCCACATAGCCGTCTCCCTCCACCCTGCTGCAGATGGTCTGGCTGGTGTAGACAGGACAGCCCCAGGTCTGCCTCTCCCAAAGGCGCACACACCGCAGCACCGAAGCATGCAACCTCCCCCCGGCCACCTGCACCTCCCAAATGGTCATCCATAGACAACTGAACACGCTCTGGGGTCTGGAGGCTTGACACGCCTCCCCAGACATCAAACAATAAGAAAGAGCAAATGCCACTGAAGAAACTACCACAGCAGGAGGCAGAGACACAAACTTCCCATCCACTCTTTACGGCAAGGAGCCTTCCCCGAGGGTCCAAGCGGTTAGGAATGGCCTGCCAACACACGGGACCCGGGTTCAATCCCAGGTCCAGGAAGACTCCACACGCCTCGGGACAACTAAGCCCACGCACCCTAACTACTCAGCCTGAGCTCTAGGGTTTATGTTCCAAGAACCACACGAGCTACTGCCCACCACAATGAAGAGCAGTCATCCTGAATGCCTTCATCATCAACGAAGAGTCCCCGTCATCGCCGCTAGAGAAGAAGCCGCCAACAGCCATGAAGACGCAGTGCTGGCCTAATAAGAAATTTTAAAAATTGTCTTAAAAATTATTTTCAAAACCCATCTCTTTACGGCAAGAAAAGTCCCATAAACCAGACGGAAACGGTCAAAACTAGATCAGCAGCGTGACCGTCACAAAGGTCACAGACCCCCACGGCCGGTCACCCGCCAGGCTCCTCTGTCTGTGGAATTTTCCAGGCAACGATACTGGAGTGGGTCACCATTCCCTTCTCCAGGGGGATCTTCCCGACCCAGGGATCAAACCCAGGTCTCCCGCATTGCAGGATGATTCTTTACCACCTGAGACACCAGGAAGTCCTAAATTAAAAAAAAAAAAAAACTGTTTTAATAACTGTTTTCAGGACCCATCTCTTCACTGCAAGAAAAGTCTCATAAACCAGAGAGAAATCATCAAAACAGGAAGAGCAGCAAGACCGTCGCAAAGGGAGGACCCTCGAGGGAATAAGAAAGCAAAAAACAGAATACAAGCCAGACCTAATCTCCGATCTCCATAAATCGTTAACGTTTTCAACAATGAACTGAATCCTCAGACACACGGCACAGACGCCGTGTGTGGTTAACACTGGGACTCCTGAGTCAGTGTCTCAACCCCTCCACCGCCCTCGACGCTCATGACCTGAGCGCAGATGCACTGCCACCATCTCAAACACTCCTAGCTCCCAGATCACAAACACGCACACCCCTTCCAAAGCCTTCAAATCTTCCAGTTTCCACCATGCCACCCACCGCTCCCGTGAGCAGCCCCCCCCCCACACCCATCCATGCCTCTGCAAACTAAAGGATAAACTCACTTAACGTGCATAGTAGCATTACTCACAGTAGCCAAAACACAGAGATGAGCCATGCATCTATCGATGGATGAGTAGGTGGAAAAAATGTGATATATACCCACCCACGATGGACTACTGCCAGTTCAGTTCAGTCGCTCAGTTGTGTCCGACTCTCTGTGGCCCCACGGACTGCAGCACGCCAGGCCTCCCTGTCCATCACCAACTCCCGGAGTTTACGCAGACTCATGTCCATTGAGTCGGTGATGCCATCCAACCATCTCATCCTCTGTCGTCCCCTTCTCCTGCCCTCAATCTTTCCCAGCATCAGGCTCTTTTTCCAGCAAGTCGGGTCTTCCCATCAGGTGGCCAAAGTACTGGAGCTGCCTCATCAGTCCTTCCAATGAACATTCAGGACTGATTTCCTTCATTGATGGACTGGGTGGATCTCCTTGCAGTCCAAGGGACTCTCAAGCGTCTTCTCCAGCACCACAGTTCGAGGGCATTCGAAAGGCAATGGAATGTGAGTTCAACCTCAAGTGGAAGGAAGTCTAGCACATGCTCCAAGATGAAATGAGCCTCAAGGACAGGATGCCAAGTGAACGTAAGGTCATCACAAAAGGATACATGCTGTCTGATTCCACTCACGGCAGAACAGTCAGATCCAGAGAGGCAGAAAGTAGAAGAGGGATGATCAGGCTCTGGGAGACAGGGAGGCTGGGGAGTTAGTGCTTCATGGGAACACAGCTTTGGTGGGCAGGGGCAAAGCTTCTGGAGATGAATGATGGTAGAGGCTGGGAACTGAACTGAAAGCCACAGAACTCGACATTTTACACTGCTTAAAATGGTGATCTTTGGTGTCTTTATCTTTGTTAACGAGAAAAATATATCAACGAAATTTACAACTCAGTCCTTCTCTCCGGCAAGGCCCATCTCAGGAGTTCACTGGCCTGGCCAGAACGGCTTGGCTGGCACAGATGATCGAAGGCTTCCAACTCCCTGCACAAACTTCTTGGCTAACTCTGGTTACTGGCTACTTAACTGAGGAACTGCCCTGACTGTTGCGACTGAAAAGGGATGTTCCCCGTATTTAATTGGCCCACTGTGCCATTCAGAACCCATTCACTCATTCATTCATTCATTCATTCAGCAAGCATTAGCCAACACCGTTCAGCTGATGCCAGGTACTCGCTCCAAACACTCATAAACAAAAATCATCAAGACGTCCTGGACTGCTGAACATCTCCCAGGATGACGAAGGAGCACGTGGTTTTACGGAGAAAGTCACCAGGTAAGAAAACGTGGGACGTTTCACCCACGTACACAAACGCCACTTGCCTCGGGACTTTGCTCTTCACAGCACAGGTTGCAGAAAGCGCCAAGCTTCTACGCGGCCAGCTCCCTTCACCCCGGACCCTGGCGTGATGCCCAGAGTCTCCAGTCCCATCTCCTACACCCCAAAGCTCACCTTCTACAGGGAGTCTTCCCGCTCACCGTCTCAAAGAATCAGCCTTCCCTGGTGGCTCAGCTGGTAAAGAATCTGCCTCCTGCAGTGGAGGAGACCCGGGTTCAATCCCTGGGTCAGGAAGATCCCCTGGAGAAGGGAATAGCAACTTACTCTGCTATTCTTGCCTGGAGTCGGTTGCTATTTCCTCCTCCTCCAGGGGATCTTCCCGACCCAGGGATCGAACCTGCGTCTCCTACACTGCAGGTGGACTGTTTACCATTGGGACACCTGGAAAGCCCATTTTGTACTGGGGTATAGCCAGTGAATAATGTTGTGGTAGTTTCAGGTTAAGCAGAAAGGGACTCAGCCATACGTGTACATGCATCCTTTCTCCCCCAAACTCCCATTCCATCCAGGCTGCCACATGACATTGAGCAGAGTTCCCTGTGCTGGACAGCAGGTCTTTGCCAGTTCTCTATGTTAAATACTGTCTTGTGTCCGCATCCATCCCAAACTCCCTAACTATCCCTTCCCTCATCCTTTCTCCTGGGAACCATCAGGTTATCACAGAGTATTGAGCAGACTTCCCTGGGCTGTGCAGCAGGTCCTTGCTGGTTCTCCACGTTAAACACAGCAGTGTGTCCTCGTCCATCCCAGACTCCCTAACTGTCCCTTCCCCCCACCCTTCCCCCCAATAACTTTAAGTTAATTCTCTAAATCTGAGAGTCTCTGTTCTATACATAAGTTCATTTGTATCATTTCTTTTTAGATCCCTCATATCAAGGATGTCATGCTGTATTTCTCCTTCTCTGAATGACTTACTTCACTGAGTAGGACCATCCCCCGCCTCATTCATGCTGCTACAAACGGCATTACTTCACTCTTTTTTATGGCTGAGTGATATTCCACTGTATATATTTTAGGTACAGCTTTTGGTGTGTCCGTTTCTCTGTGGGGGGAAAAAAAACCCACAATACTTGGTGGTCCCCCCTCTTTCTGTACAGTATGTTCCATTCTCCAAGTATGGACCTTCAAGACCCCATGAAAGTCACCCCCTGAAAGTCCAACCTCCCCGCTTCCCTGTAAACACCTCCAAGCAGCACCCAAATGGCCCCACTCTGTCCTGCCTGCCCCATCCTGCCTTGGACCTGCATCCACCCAGACTGGTGGTCCTCACTCAGAGATCTCTCACACGTGTGGAGCCCCGAGCAAACACCACCACACTTACACACACCACCGTCTCCCATTCCAGCAACCTTCCCCGCACTATCGCCAATGCACGCATCCCTCATCTGTCATATGATCTTCCCAAGACGGCAAGGAGGAGCTATCCCCGATACCCTTGTCTTTTTTAAAAGAATAAGAGCTCTCACCTTACACAGTATTGTCAATCAACGCTAAATCAACTAAAAAAAATTTAATAAAATGCAACCCCCCCTTTCCAAAAAAAATAGTGAGAACTCTCATTTCTACAGGGCTATCCAAAGTTGAATTCTAAGAGCTGTTCTCACCTTGGTCACCACGAAGCACCAATACGGCAAGGTTGCACAAATCCTCGCCTCACCTGTGAATCGGGAACCGGCTCTGCCACGTAATTAACAGGTCCCATTCCTCTGTCTAACTGGGAGTGCCCCTCATGAGTGCGCGTACTTGACAGGCCATCATCAAAGACATCTCTTGCCTATGTGATCCCTGCCACGACTGAACACTTGTGTGTTTCCCCCAAAACCCATGCATGGAAACCCGAGCTCCAAAGTGATGCTTAAACTTGGGAGGCGGGTCCTGCGGGAGGCGACAGGACTTGGGAGTGGAGTCCTCAAGAAGGGCAGGAGTGCCCTTATAAAGCAGATCCCACTGAGCTCCGTCGGCCCTTCCAGCGGTGAGGACACAGCAAGGAGATGACCGTCTTACGAACCAGCAAGCAGGCTCTCATCAGCCAACAAACTACCCGCAGCACATGGTACTTCTGGCCTCCAGGAGCATGAGAAAGACGTTTCTGTGGTCTATAAGGCAGCCGCTTTATGGTATTTCGCCACACAGTCATGTCCAACTGTTTCACAGCCCCATGGACTCCAGCCCAACAGGCTACACAGTCAAAGAAGGTGCTGTGTGTTAATCACTCAGTCGCATCTGACTCTGTGTGACCCCAGGGACTGACTGTCACCCACCAGGCTCCTCTGTCCATGGCATTCTGCAGGCAAAAAGTACTGGAGTGGGTGGCCATTTCCTTCTCCAAAAGAGGGTGGAACTAGTGGTAAAGAACCCATCTAGCAACACAGGTAGGTGTAAGAGACATGGGTTCCACCCCCGGGTCAGGAAGATTCCCCGGACGAGGGCATGGGAACCCACTCTGGTATTCCTGCCTGGAGAATCCCATGGACAGAGGAGCCTGGTGGTCCATGGGGTCGCAAAGAGTCAGGCATGACTGAAATAACTTAGCATGCATGTTGTTTCCAGCAGTTGTGTGTGGATGTGAGAGCTGGACCATAAAAAAGGCTGAGTGCCAAAGAAGTGATGCTTTTGAGCTGTGATGTTGGAGAAGACACTTGAGACTCCCTTGGACTCCAAGGAGATAAAACCAGTCCATCCTAAAGGAAATCAACCCTAACTATTCAATGGAAGGACTGATGCTGAAGCTGAAGCTCCAATCCTTTGGCCACCTGATGGGCAGAGCTGACTTACTGGAAAAGACCCTGATGCTGGGAAAGACGGAAGGCGGGAGGAGAAGGGGACAACAGAGGATGAGATGGTTGGATGGCATCAACGACTCAATGGACGTTGAGTGTGAGCAAACTTCAAGAGCTCATGAGGGACAGGGAGGCCTTCCCTGCCTCACTCCATGGGGTGGTAAAGAGTCAGACACAACTTAGCAACTCAACAACAAAGGAAAAGGCAGGTAAGGGGAAACTGAAACTCCAAGAATGGGAGTGGGAGGAACTGGGACACTGAAATTGATACCTGCACATTACAGACTCTATGTATAAGAGAGACAGCTACTGAGAACCTAGTACAGAGCACAGAGAACCCTCCTGAGGGCTCTGCGGTGACCGAACAACAGCAATAAGCTTATATGGTATTCAGGTTCCATCAGAGCCGGACAGAGGGACTGAGGCAAAGCACCCTGAACAGATTGAAAGGTCTCAGGTTTCCAGGTGGTCAGTCCTCAAGGTCAGGAGCAGCATCAACTAACCAGGACCTAGGACTTCCGTGCTGGGCGGTGCAGTGATGAGGATTCCACGCTTCCAATGCAGGGGCTGCGGAGCGGTCAACCCCTGGTTGGAGCACTAAGACACCCCCCACCCCGCCAGGCCACATACTGCGGTCAAAAATAAACTTTTCTCTTAAATTGAAAACAAACAAAAAATCAAACAAAGATCTAGGGTTAATGGTCCTCAACACAGCTGAATCCTCTCACACAACACAGTGCCCACTGCAGGTGGGTCGTGGTCATCCTTCCAGTCACCCCCCAGGGCCTTAGTAAGCACCTACTGTATGCCCTCCCTCATAGCTCAGTCGGTAAAGCATCTGCCCGCAGTGCAGGAGACCCGGGCTCGATCCCTGGGTCGGGAAGGTCCCCTGGAGAAGGAAATGGCAACTCACTCCAGTATGGTGGCCTGGAGAATCCCATGGACAGAGGAGCCTGGTGGGCTACAGTCCACGGGGTCCCAAGAGCTGGACACGACTTAGCGACTACACCACTACCCACCACCGCCACCACTGTATGCCAACACAGTGCTGGAAAGCGAGATACAATCGAAAGCAACATTACCTCCGACAACAAAGTCTTCCACACCCCCAGACACCAACACACACAGATAGGCAAGATGGTACGTGTCTCAACCGGTGCAAGGTCCGAGATCCCCGAGACGCTCCCTCCCCACCCCCGCCAGGCCCCCACGCTGACCTCTGCTCACAGTCAGCGCTTTGAGCCCCCACAGAGAAAACGAGTTCCAAAGGATCGCCTCAAAGGCCTTTGGTAACTCTGGAAGGCATCAGTGGACTGACCCTTGAGCAATTAATTACGTCAAGATGAAAAAGGAAAAGACTGGCAGAGGAGAGGCTCAGAACCACTCCAGGTTAAATCTACCTAAAGAGAAAGACATCTGTGGACAGGTTTCCGCACTTGAGTTTTCTGTTCCAAGGGAGATGGCTCTCATCCTTCAAGCAGAAGAGAAACTAAAGTCATTGCTTCCCTGTGATGGCCAGAAAGGGTCTTTATGGTGAATTTCAACGAGCAGCCTCTGACCTCCACATCGTTTCAACATGTAGCTATACTTGCTTCCTGGCGAGGTTAAATGAACCACGGTGGTGGGCAAGCTGCCCTTTGCTTTTATGGGACATGAACCACGCTGCTGGGTCAACGTGTACGCTCGGGTTCCTTGCAAACTATTTCATAATCGTTACCTGTGTGTGCCGAATGGGGCTTACTTCACTTGCCACGGTTATTGGCAACATGACACCAACACCGCATGATGAAGAGTGCTCGATTTCCACACAAGGGCTGCCCCATAAACTCAGAATGTGACAAGTGTTACGTAACGGCCACACAAGAAGCACTGTAATACCTTGCGCAGACGGGACTCTTCAAACAGAGAGGACACTCCTGGGCCCGTCACGGGATCAGTTCAGGGCGGCCACTCAGTCACGTCCGACTCTGCGATCCCCATGGACTGCAGCACACCAGGCCTCCCTGTCCATCGCCAACTCCCAGAGTTTGCTCAAACTCATGTCCCTCACGTTGGTGATGCCACCCAACCATCTCACGGGATAAGAACGCCTATGACTGAGCACTTCAGGTCGTCAAGCGTTCCTTAACAATCATGCCACAACTGGGTATCTCACTGGTGATATACAAGTTCTGAGGCACATACTGGCTAAGCGGGGTCAATCAATCAATTTCAATTCATTCTAGTGTTAAAGAGTGACTTCCCTCGTGTCTCAGATGGTAAAGCATCTGCCTACAATGCGGGAGACCCGGGTTCGAGCCCTGGTTCGGGAAGATCTCCTGGAGCAGGAAATGGCAACCCATGTATAAAATGAATCATTCAAAAACACTTGGGGAATAAACCGTAGGACCTTAAACACTCATGCCTCCAGATCCCAATGTCATCCGTCTTTGTCATCAATATCCTATTGCTGCTCTGTTAAATTTACATCACTTTAAAACCTCCCATACTTACAATAAAATAGCTCCCTCTAAATACTCTTTTCACAGTAGTGATGTAAAGGTGTGCCCAGATACAGAGTTTATACAGAGACTTATTTATACAGATGTACTTATTTATATAGACTGGCTTTCCCAGATGGCTCAGTGGTAAAGAATCCGCCTGCCAACACAGAAGACTCGAGTTCGATCCCTGGGGTCGGGACGATTCTCTGGAGGAGGAAAGAGCAACCCTCCCCAGTATTCTTGCGTGGGAAATCCCATGGAGATTTCCCATGGAAATCCCATGGAAATCCCATGAAGAACCCCATAGGGTGACAAAGAGTCCACAATTTATCAGCTGGCTACACGTGCACATTTATATCGATTGGGAAAAACCAAAGGTGAGAGGAGAAGGGGACGACAGAGGATGAGATGGTTCGCTGGCATCACTGCCTGGATGGACATGAGTTTGGGCCAACTCTGAGAGATGGTGAAGGACAGGGAGGCCTGGTGTGCTGCAGTCCATGGGGGTCTCAAAGAGTTGGACACAACTGAGCAACTGAACAACAGCATCTTATTTAATCAGGGAGAATATAAAGCATGTTTTCATTAATACTAAGCATTAGGCATTAACGATGGTCTACTGACTTCTAAAGGGATTCCCTGCAGCCTTGTGGCACCTGCCAACCCAAGAGAGTGCAGGTTCGATCCCTGGGTGGGGACGGTCCCCTGGAGAAGGGAATGGCAACACACACCAGCATTCTAGCCTGGGAAGTTCCATGGAATGGGGAGCCTGGTGGGCTGCAGTCCACGGGGTCACAAAAGAGCTGCATGTGACCAACAGGCTCAACAAGTGATTTCTAAACAAGTATCACTGTCAGCTGAACTCAACCGTGGCCCCAAGTATGAGAGCCAGAGGCAGAGACACTGTCTGAATTCCTGGCAACGCGATCCTTCTGGGCTGCTAACTCAACACCCGACCTTCATGCTCTCAAAATACCGCATAAATACCAAACCATCACCACGTCTTTACTCGGGGTCTAACTGTGTGCGAGGGAGTCCATAAATGCCTTGGGGACTGTCCTGACCTGACGGTCAACGAACGAGCAACTGGAATGTCCAGGGAGGAATTCGGAGCACGCGGACGCTCTTCTCTGGGGGTCAGAAGCTGAAAGCTGCATTTTCTCAACACCTGAAAAGGGGGAGCACGTCTTCTCAGTGAAGATTTTCACTCAGAAGGAAAGCAAAGCGTTGCCACAGTTGACTTCCTGATCTAGCTCCCTAACATCAGAACACTTTTCTGAAGAGCAGAACTGCTTTTATTCAACAAAATTTCGTGCAAACACCAGTCAGGGGCAAGACAGGTAAAGTAACCTGACTGCCGGTATAGGAGAAGCAGGTTCGATCCCTGGGCCGGGGAGATTCCCCTTGGCGAAGGAAAGGGCAACCCCCTCCAATATCCATGCCTGCAAAATCCCTTGGACAGAGGAGCCTGGCAGCTACAGCCCAGAGGGTCACAGAGAGTCAGGTACGACTGAGCTGCTAACACACACAGACTACAAGCGTTTTTTGTTTGGTTTGATTGTCATTTCACTAGTTCTTAAAGAGAAATCCTTTGCTCTCTTATTTTCAGCCTTATTTCTCCAATTAAAAGAGAACTGTAATAGGTTATAAACGTTTTTCTCAGGACAGCCTTTGCTAGGTTATTGGTTTTAGTTTTACATTTCTCCTCTTTATTGCTTTTAAGCAATAAAAACTTCCCTTTTGATTTGTCTCATTAAGCCAAAGATTTTCTAGGTACATGTTTCTTTAATCCTTAGGTAAAATGTTTTTCTTCACCTTTTGCTAATTTATTTTTAAAGTTATTATATAATAGAAAATCTGCCTGGTTATATGTCAATTCCATCTCCATTTAAAAAATGGACAAGAAATTTTGACTATAAAACTGCTACTTGAGAAACTCTGTTTAGGGATGGAGGCTCGAGAGAGAGGGGACATATACAGAGTTATGACTGAATCACATTGTTTTACCAAAAAACCAACAACATTGTAAAGCAATTATCCTCCAATTAAAGAAAATCTTTAAGGCGGAAAAAAACCCCAAAGGGCAGTGGGAGAAGAATCCATGGATGTGAAATAAGGAAATTGAACTATCCCGAAGAACCCAGAAAGGAAACAGGTACTTAGACAGCCAAGACACCTGCGTCAAGTGTTCACGCTTGTTGGGATTGAATGGTGTCTCCCCCAAAACTCAGATGATGACAGCCCGACCTCCCAGGACCCGAGGATGTGGCTGGAGGGGAAGACGGGTGTGTGAAACAGAGGTGATTCAGTTAAACGACATCATCGGGGTAGGCACGGCGGCGATGTGAGGGGCGTCCTTGTAAGTGAAACCGATCAGCACGCAGACGCGCACACACACAGGGAATATCACGCGAGCACAGAGGGAGACAGGATCCACAGGCGAAGGGGAGAAGGCAGAAGGGGAACCAGCCCCGAGGACACCTGCATCTCTCGACTCCAGCCTGCAGGACAGTGAGGAACCAATGTCTTCAGTAAGCGCAGTCTGCAGCACTCAGGCACGGCAGTCAGAGCCGACTAACGCCCGCTCTACCAGACTTCGTGCTACTCCAACGTGTGGACAAAAAAATCAGTAGAGAGGAGGTTCACAACCTGTCCGGCCCCAGGTCGCCTGTCCCCTATAAATAAGAACAACAGGTGTGTTTGGGTGGAATACTGCTCCTCTCTCTAAGCCTCTCTTTTCTCACCTGTATAATGAGATCATAACAGGAAGGTCGTTATTAGGATTCCCTGAGAGACGGAATATGCAGTAGCCAGCCAAACTTCTCAGACCTCCATAACGCTCAATACACAGTTTGCTTGTTCACTCACTCATTCCTATCCGACTCTTTGCGAACCCATGGACTGCAGCACGCCAGGCCTCCCTGTCCATCACCAATTCCTGGAGCTTACTCAAACTCATGCCCATTGAGTCAGTGATGCCATCTAACCATCTCATCCTCTGTCGTCCCCTTCTCCTCCTGCCCTCAATCTTTCACAGCATCAGAGTCTTTTCCAATGAGTTGGCTCTTCGCATCAGGTGGCCAACGCACTGGAGCTTCAGCTTCAGCACCTGTCCTTCCAATGAATCTTCAGGACTGATTTCCTTTAGGATGGACTGGCTGGATCTCCTTGCAGTCCAAGGGACTCTCAAGAGTCTTCTCCAACACCACAGTTCAAAAGCATCAATTCTTTGGCGCTCAGCCTTCTTTATGGTCCAACTCCATCCATGACTGCTGGAAAAAACCATAGCTTTGACCATGTGGATCTTTGTTGGCAAAGTCAAGTCTCTGCTTTTTAATATACTGTCTAGGTTGGTCACCGCTTTTCTTTCAAGGAGCAAGCGTCTTTCAATTTCATTTTCAAAACACACTAACATTCTTAAAACTGAGCCGCACCTGGGCCAGTTAAGCCTGCCTCTGTGTTAGGGATTCAGTTGTGTCCGACTCTTTGCGACCCCATGGACTACAGCCCGCCAGGGAAGACTTCCCCGGCAAGAACACTGCAGTGGGTTGCCATGTCCCTCTCCAGGGGATCTTCCTGACCCAGGGATGGAACCCGTGTCTCCTGCATTGGTAGGTAGATTCTTTACCACTGAGCCGGTTGGGAGGCCCTTTGGGAAGGGGAGCTATTTCTATAATTGAATACATCTAAAAATGTGACAAGAAGGTGCGAATGAAGGTGAAAGGGTAAAATGTGCCATTCAAAAATAGACACATTTGGGAACACTTCCAGAGACGTTCTCCTCCAGTTACATGTTAAGATTTCACGGGTTGAGGTCAAGCCAGATACACACATCTTTGTGACAGAAAGACAAATTATTATTCCTTAAAAGTGAGAAGCCGGTAGGAATTTCTCACTCTATACTGAAAGAAAAACATAAATACTTTTGAAGGGATAGGGGAAGGAAAGAAAATATATAGCATTAAAAAAAAAAAAAGCACTGTTCTACTGCTTTAAAGCCATGGATAATGTAAGAACATAAAAAATGTGTGATGTGGTCTGTTCATTAAAGTGTAGGATTTAGTATAGATTGAATTTTAAACTATAATTTACCCAGACGATAATTTCGAATGTAATAACTGAATCTGCTTTAATTGCTTTTAAATCCTGCTGGCAAAATTTAAGGAAACTCTTAATTTCTGCCAATTTATTAGAAGCAGGCAAGCTGGAACACACAATAAAAATCATTAGGTAATAAAACACATCTTGCTTGACTTGGTGAACCCGCAATGTCAAGCAAACCCAGAAGCTATTTATGCAACAAAAGAAACGGAGGAGGAGGGGAGGAAAGACCACCTCATTCCATTAAGGAAAACATCTGGCGTATAAACACACATTCACTGGAAAGACAGCTATAAACGGGATCCTTCTGGTGCTGGTTTTCTCAGAACCACCCTTTTAAGGCTCTTTAAGTCTTCTAAAAGGAGAGGAATTCATAAATGCTTTCCCCACATTGATGAGCTTTCCCTATTCTGTCCTGGGTTGTGTTTTTAATTCACTGCATTGCTAGACATTAACCTCTTCATCCACGCTGCTTCTGCTGCTGCCGCCAAGTCACTTCAGTCGTGTCCGACTCTGAGCGACCCCGTAGACGGCAGCCCACCAGGCTCCCCCGTCCCTGGGATTCTCCAGGCAAGAACACTGGAGTGGGTTGCCATTTCCTTCTCCAATGCAGGAAGGTGAAAAGGGAAAGTGAAGACGCTCAGTCGTGTCCCACTCTTTGCGACCCCATGGACTGTAGCCCCCCGGGCTCCTCCGTCCATGGGATTTTCCAGGCAAGAGTACTAGAGTGGGATGCTATTGCCTTCTCCGTCATCCACGCTAGGAACAGGAAAAGCTTCTGGAATCGAGGTTTCCTACAGGTTACCACCCAGAGTCTCCTAAGCCCTTCTTATTATCCTCCGGTGAGGCCGAGGATACGCAGTGCCCACAACCCAGGGCGGTGTGCTGAGGCCTGGAAACCAGCGTGGCTCTGACTGTCATGGGGCAGACAGTCAGACACAACAGCAGACTCCGGTACCCGCTCTTGCAGGAATCTGGAAGCACCACACCTTCGGGGGGGAACCTTCCCTCAACCAGCTAGAAATTCAGCCTCGCAAATGGTTGGACCTCCTTGCAGTCCAAGGGACTCTCAAGAGTCTTCTCCAACACCACAGTTCAAAAGCGTCAATTCCTTGGCGTTGAGCTTTCTTTACAGTACAACTCTCACATCCATACATGACTTGCTGGAAAAACCACAGCTTTGACTAGACAGACATTTGTTGGCAAAGTAATGTCTCTGCTTCTCAGTATGCTATCTAGGTTGGTTATAACTTTCCTTCCAAGGAGTAAGCATCTTTTAATTTCATGGCTGCAGTCACCATCTGCAGTGATTTTGGAGCCCCAAAACATAGAACCTGTCACTGTTTCCACTGTCTCCCCATCTATTTGCCAGGAAGTGATGGGTCCAGGTGCCATCATCTTAGCTTTCTGAATGTTGGGTTTTAAACCAACTTTTTCACTCTCCTCTTTCACTTTCATCAAGAGGCTCTTTAGTTCTTCTTCGCTTTTTGCCATAAGGGTGGGGTCATCTGTGTATCTGAGGTTACTGATATTTTTCCTGAAAATCTTGATTCCAGCTTGTGCTTCATCCAGCCCAGTGTTCCTCATGATGTACTCTGCATATAAGCTAAATAAGCAGGGAGACAATATGCAGCCTTGATGTACTCCTTTTCCTATTTGGAACCAGTCTGTTGTTCCATGTCCAGTTCTAACTGTTGCTTACTGACCTGCACACAGATTTCTCAGGAGGCAGGTCAGGTGGTCTGGTATTCTCATCTCTAAGAATTTCCCACAGTTTGCTGTGATCCACATAGTCAAAGGCTTTGGTGTAGTCAATAAAGCAGGAGACGTTTTTCTCAAACTCTCTTGCTTTTCCGATGATCCAGTGGATGCTGGCAATTTTACCTCTGGTTCCTCTGCCTTTTCTAAATCCAGCTTGAATATCTTGAAAGTTCATGGTTCACATACTGTTGAAGTCTGCTTTGGAGAATTCTGAGCATTACTTTACTAGCATGTGAGATGAGTGCAATTGTGAAGTAGTCTGAACATTCTTTAGCATTGCCTTTCTTTGGGATTGAAATGAAAACGGACCTTTTCCAGTCCTGTGGCCACTGCTGAGATTTCCAGATTTGCTGGCATGCAGAGTGCGGCACTTTCACAGCATCATATTTGAGGATTTGAACTAGCTCAACTGGAATTCCATCACCTCCACTAGCTCTGTTTGTAGTGATGCTTCCTAAGGCCCACTTGACTTCACATTCCAGGATGTCTGGCTCTCGGTGAGTGATCACACCATCGTGATGATCTGGGTCGTGAAGATCTTTTTCGAATAGTTGTTCTGTGTGTTCCTGCCACCTTCTTAATATCTTCTGCTTCTGTTAGCTCCATACCATTTCTGTCCTTTATTGAGCCTATGTTTGCATGAAATGTTCCCTTGGTATATCTCTTAATTGTCCTGAAGAGATCTCTAGTCTTTCCCCTTTTATTGTTTTCCTCTATTTCTTTGATCACTGAGGAAGGCGTTCTTGTCTCTCCTTATTCTTTGGAACTCTGCATTCACATGTGTACATCTTTTCTTTTCTCCTTTGCCTTTAGCTTCTCTTCTTTTCTCAAATATTTGTAAGACCCTCTCAGACAACCATTTTGCCTTTTTGCATTTCTTTTTCTTCGGAATGGTCTTGAAGAGGTACACACCTTCGTTACAAAATAAGTGGGTCACAGGCATGAAAAACATATGGCGTGGAGAATACAGTCAGTAATAGCATCACATCTTTGTATGATGACAGCCGGTAACTACAGACCTACCCTGGGGATCATTTTCAAAGGTTCAGAAATACTGAATCGCCTGGAAAAGATCCAGCACTACAGGTCAATTACAGCTTCAAAAACAATCAGACAGATGATCAAAGTCACAGAAAAAGAGACCAGATTCCTGGATACCAGAGACAAGTGCTGGGCCGGCAGAGGGAAGTGAAATGAAGGCGGTCCTAAAGTGCAAACTTCCAGTTTTTGTAAGTAAGTACTAGGAATGTGACATACACCACAGTGACTGTAATTAACACTGCTTATATGTTACACATAAGTTAAGAGAGCAAATCATTATGAGGAAAAATATTTTTCTCCTTTTTTTTTTTGGTATGTACTGCACACTTAGTAGCTCAGTCTGACTCTTTGCGAGCCCCTGGACTATAGCCCACCAGGCTCCTCTGTCCACAGGATTCTCCAGGCAAGAATACTGGAGTGGGTTACCACGCCCTCCTCCAGGGCATCTTCCCAACCCAGGGATCGAACCCAGCTCTCCCACATTGCAGGCGGATTCTTTACCCACTGAACCATCAGGGAAGCCTTTGTATTGATTACAGATGATGACTTTTCACTGAACTTCTTATGGTCATGATTAAATGATGTATGGAAATCAAGCCGTTAAACTACACACCTTAAACTTGTACAGTGCTGTATGTCAATTATCTCTCCGTAAAACTGGAAGAGACAAAAGAACAACAAAAAGACCACCTTCTGCGTCCCAGAAAGCTCTAGACATTGCTCACAGCAGTGGTGGCCCGTGTCTCCAACCAGATGATACATATTCTCAACATCACGGTCTAGACTGTCTCTGTTGCTACTCCGCAGCTCTGCCCCCAGGGAAGAAAGTCTCAGGATAAACAATGGATGTGGCCAAGTGTCCCAGTAAAAACTGGTTTAAGACGGGCCACTGGAAGTACCTTCCCCTGACACACAGCCTTACCAGACTCTACCTCCCGGCACTTCCTTCATGACTGAATTTTAGCAAGTCATATCCTGATATGTGGGCTTCCCAGGTGGTACCCGTGGTAAAGAACCTGTCTGCCAATGCAGGAGACACAGAAGATGCAGGTTTTGATCTCTGCGTTCAGGAGGGCATGACAACCCACTCCAGCATCCTTGCCTGGAGAATCCCCGCAGACAGAGGAGTCTGGTGGGCTACAGCGCATGGGGTCGCAAAGTGTCAGACACAAGCCAGTGACTTAGCACACACATGCACACACACCAGAGAAACAAACAACAAAGCCATCTAAGAAGTTCTGGACTCAGGATTTTTCGATGTTGGCTTCCAGGGAAAGGCCAACAACATGCTTCATTCCGGTAACAGAGGCGATCATTGCTGCCAAGAAACCCCCAACTGCCAGGAATGGCCCCGAGCTCAAGGCATGCCCCCAATGAATAACGGTCGGGGGGCAGGCAACGGTTGCAAAGGACTCTTGACAGAAGTGGGTGATGCCGGCACCAGGGGTCACCTGAGGCCATGCAGTTTCATCATGCCAGGCTACCTCTTCCTCCCAAACTGGCCTCTTCCTCCTCCTCTCCCACCCACAGCCGCCCAACCTGAAGGGGGTCCCACCCCCAGCCCAGACTTCCCATATCCAACCCCGCACCCAGAGTCGGCTTCCCAGGAAACCCAATCTGCAGAAGTGGGGTCACCTTCTCAGGGGGCCGCAAAATTCCCGGGTGAGCAAATGAGGAGAGCCTGGTGAATACAGGTGACCATTCTTGAAAGAAAAGCTACTGCAAACCTAGTCAATGCATTAAAAAGCAGAGACGTCCCTTTGCCAACAAAGGACCAGAGAGTCAAAGCTATGGTTTTCCCAGCAGTCAAGGACAGATGTTAAATCTGTACCGTCAAGAAAGCGGAGCACCGAAGAATTGATGCTTTAAAACTGTGGTGTTGGAGAAGACTCCTGAAAGTCCCTTGGATTGCAAGGAGTTCCAACCAGTCCCTCCTAAAGGAAATCAGTCCTGAAAACTCATTGGAAGGACTGATGCTGAAGCTGAAGCTCCAATCCTTTGGCCACCTAATGCAAAGAACTGATTCACTGGAAAAGACCCTGATGCCGGGAAAGATTGAAGGCAGGAGGAGAAGGGGACAACAGAGGATGAGATGGCTGGATGGCATCACCAACTCGAAGCACATAAGTAAACCCAGGGACATAGTGAAGGACAGGGAAGTCTGGCATGCTGCAGTCCATGGGGTTGCAAAGAGTTGGACACGACTGAATGACTGAAAAGCATTCTTGATAATCCCTCCTATCTTCTATTTCACAGACATTTTCCCTGATTCAGGGCTCCAACACCATGCAGCGTGTACTTTCATAGGCAGGTGAGTTCCAGGGCCTCTCAAGACCTCCTTGACCTTCAAATGGGAGAGACTGCGTGTTCCTAAGCCTTCCTTCCATTAGGACGATTCCCAGGGAACTGCGCTGAGCTAAAGTGACTCCAAGCAACCGAAGAAAATCTACTTCCAGCAACGAACTTACTGGTATACAATAGAATGGAGTATTGTTCTGTCCTAAAGAAGGAAAGAACTTCAGGTGCTACGTAGCGGGTAAACCTTGAGGATGTGATGTTCGCTGGAAAAAAAGTCAGGCACAAGTGGACAAACACAGTGAGGCTCTGGAGTGTTCCAAGCCACGTACACAGGCAGCAAGACAGAGCTTCTGGGGGGCTGGGGAGAGGGGAGGGGGCAGCTGCTGCTTACTGGGCAGAGAGCGGACTCCTGAGAGGGGAAAGACGTCCCAGTGACTGGCTGTCCAACAGTGTAAATGTCTGTCTATACAACCAATGGCCGCTTTTTGCCACACAACGTCCAGATACCATACCATCTAAAAGTCCCCAAATATCCACCATCTGGCCTCTTACCCAAAAGTTTGCTGATGACAAAAATGGACCAAAATACTTCCGCCCCAAACTGCTATAGTTCAAGTGCAGGGTTAGTGAGTAAATACAGGCTAAAAAGGATTATGGTGAATAGTCACACTGCAGTTAATAAAACAGCAATGAGATGTGACCTGGGCTTCCCAGGTGGCGCTAGTGGTAAAGAACCCAGCCGCCAATGCATGAGACGTAAGGGACACGGGTTCGATCCCCGGGTCGGGAAGATCCCCTGGAGAAGACAATGGCAGCCCACTGCAGTCTTCTTGCCTGGAGAAGCCCATGCACAGAGGAGCCTGGTGAGCTTCAGTACACAGCGTCACACAGAGTTGGACATGACTGAAGCAAGTTAGCATGCACACACAAGATGTGAACAGTCGTTTTCCTCAAACAGCTTTGTACAAACTAATGTGTCTCCGGTCCTTTTTCCTCTGACATTAAAAATAGGCCACAGTATGTGAGAAAGAAGCGCACATAACCTCTGCAGAGGCGATGGCTGGTGTGTTTCTCAGCTACACTCATTCTTCAAAAGCCCAACCTCTGGAACTCAGATATGACCCAGCAGTTCCACTCTTGGTCTATCTCCAAAAAACTCAAAAACTGTAATTCGAAAAGATACATGCACCCCAGTGTTCAGAGCAACACTATTCACAATAGTTAAGACATAGGAACAAGCTTAATGTCCATCGACAGATAAATGGATAAAGGAGATGTGGTGTATGCACAGTGGAATATTACGCAGCCATAAAAAAAGCATGGAAATCTTGCCATTTGCAATAAGTTGTAGGCCAATGGAATTTGATTAGGTACAGCCACATTCAGTTCATCACATGGGTCTGGGGCTGCATCCCCACTCCAGGCAGAGGGGAACACAGACCACGGGGACTTCCATGGCTGAAACAGGTACGACCTGGCCCTCCAGAAGAGGTCACCCACCCCTGAAGACAGGATCCCAGGGCCATGCCGTGGCCCCAGTGCTGCCTGTGAGGGACCCAGGAGGCCACCTTGCCCTCCCCAAGCTCCACATCCAAGCCTGGAAAAGACCGGAGCAGACAGTCATCCACGTTTCTCTCCCTGTTAATAAATACTCTGACCGATTCTGAAACCTACCAGTCACGGAGCACTGAGACACAAAATGTGGGTTTCAGATATGGAATGGGGGGAGACACAGGTGTCATCTCTGACAGCACGTGGTCTCTTCTGCCATCTCTGTCTGTTTACTTTGAACGCACCTCTAACCTCTCACCCCAAAACGCGTGGCCAGAGAAGTTCAGGAAAGTTCCTTGAGCCAGACTTCTGAGCAGAGCTGGCTAGACTATACAAAGAGAGACTGTGTCTTCCCTCTCTCTGAATCTCTCTCTCTCTCTCTCACACACACACACCCCTTCATTTTGAAGGCTGCCTGCAGCTGCACTCATTACTCTTATTTCTTCCACAGGAAACAGAACTAGAAGGAAAAATAAAGCAGGAATGTCGCCTCGTGCACTCACATCGCCCAGAGCTTAAGTCTTCAACCCTCTCGGGGAGAAAAAAGAGGAAAAATAAAGCCAAGACAGTCTGCACTTCAAACAGGATCAGAACTTGTTTACACTCAAAATCCCTCTGGGGAAAAAAAAAAAATAATTTTCCCCGTGCAAATAAGGGAAAATACAGAGAGTGCATGCACACCAAAATATCTGATTTCCAAAGCTGACATGGCAGCCGTGTTTGGTACGGCTTTACGTGTCATATATACTATAAAGACCAACACACTTACACTGCAGACGAGATGGGTTATGTCCTCCTGTTGACAACCAGCTCTTAGACCAGAACCAAAGGCAAAACACCACTCGGGAGACTATATAATTCTTCCACGAAACTCCAGATAATTTCTTTTTAAAAAAGCAAACTCTATTAAGTGCAAATAGTGAGAACGCCTCCTTATATAGCAGTGATACCCACCCCACCCCCAACAAATAAGGAAAAGTACAGAGAGTGCACACACACCAAAATATTTGATTTCCAAAACAGCGGACGTACATAACCGCTGACACGGCGGCCCGGTTGGTACCGCTTTACATGTCATATATGCTATAAAGACCAACTCATTTATATTACAGACGAGACGGTTATTTCCTCCTGCTCACAGCCAGCTGTTAGAACAAAAGCAAAGGCAAAACAACACTCGGGAGACTACATAATTCTTCCACAAAAATCCAGATAGTTTCTTCCTAAAACAGCAAACTATAAATGCAAATAGTGAGAACACCTTCTTATATAGCAATGATACCCACCCCCCCACTCCACAGTCTAGAGACTCCAGGGAAGGTCCAGGAACAGAAGCTCCAGCTCAGAGGGTCCCCACAACGTCTTCCGTTATAAGTCAGAGTGATGTTTGCACTGTTCTCATCGGGAAACGTGTCCAAACACCAAGGAATGCAGGACCCAAGGAAAAAAAAAAAAAAACAATGTTCCGTTCCATTCAGTGAAATATGGGTTGGATCTTAAACATTCAAAGCCAGGAAAGCTAAGGCTCTGCCCTCAAGTCTCAAAGAGATTTAAAACGAATACACTAAGACAGGAATAAAGACACGTGAAGGAGGATCATGTCGTGGGTCTCCGTGGGAGGAATGTGAAAGGCAGGAGAAAGGTGGCATAAATGAGGGCGCCGTCCTCAGTCGTGTCCGACTCTTTGCGACCCCGTGGGCTGTAGCCCGCCAGGCTCCTCTGTCCGTGGGATTCTCCAGCCGAGAACACTGGAGCGAGTCGCCATGCCCTCCTCCAGGGGATCTGCCCGACCCAGGGATGGAACCTGAGTCTCTTGCTTAGCAGGGGGTTTCTTTAACCAACTGAGCTTACCTAAGACATCTAACGACTGTCCAAAGTCTTGTCTCTAACCGATCCCCTCCTTTCCCCATGTCGTGGGCCACCTGCCCTAGGCCAAGGAACCACTCCTGCGAAATATTCTAGCAGGCAGCATCGCTCAACGCACTTCCCTTCCTGACATCCTCCAAGTCTCTCTCCACTGAGAAGCCAGAACGGACATCAGCCTGGCATTCCCCTCCAAGCTACTGCTCAACACGCCCAGGACAGAGCTAACTTCTAAGTCAGTCTCCAGACGCCTGGCAAAGAGGCCAGTCCCTCTCCTCTCCCCCTGGACGCCTCCACTCCGGTCAACCTCAGGGCCTTTGCACAAGCTGCTTCTTGGCTGGGCATGCATTCTGACTCCAGTCCTTCCTCTGGTCCTACCTTAAGACGCTCCCCCTCAGCATGACTGAGGAGGAGAGACTTTCTTCATGGCCGCCCGCGTTTCCCTGTGACGCTCATCACTGTTGAGATCCAGTCAATCTCAGTGTACATGCTTGCTCACCCCTCCCGTCTGCTGTCCCGGGTACCCCGAGCACCCAGGGAAGCGCTCAGCACACAGCCTGAACCAAGCTATTTGTGGGGTGAATGAACACAGGAGTGGGGGAGAGGGAAGCTGAGCAAGCATTTTCCGTGGCTGGGATACCAGCTGGAGCTACCAGGGCAGAGGTACCGGGCCCCGCAGCGAACAGAGGAGACAGGTCCCACGTGCGTCCTGGGAAACCCGGTCTGCAGACCACGCTGGAATGGACACTAGGGGTGCCACAGTTCAGGAGTGTCCATGAACTTGGATGGAGGCTGGGAAGAAGCAACAACTTTCTTTTCCTTCACTTTTCGCATAACTCCATCGGTAACTGCATTAGAAACAAGGGCAAAGGGCTCTCGTGAAAACTGCAGAGCCTGAGAGTCTCAGATAACCAGTAGGACCCTGTAGGCATTTTTGGATCAGCTTTCAGATGTCTCAGATACTTTAAAAAATACCGCTGACACCCACAGCTACTTTGAAATGATTGCGGTGGTTAAAGCCATTGCTAGGTCGTACTCTGAATAGTCACTGGAAGGACTGACACTGAAGCTGATACTCCAATCCTTTGGCCACCTGATGCGAAGAACTGACTCATTAGAAAAGACCCTGATGCTGGGAAAGATTCAGGGCAGGAGGAGAAGGGGACGACAGAGGATGAGATGGTTAGATGGCATCACTGACTTGATGGACATGAGTTTGAGCAAACTCTGGGAGTTGATGATGGACAGGGAAGCCTGGTGTGCTGCAGTCCACGGGGTCGCAAAGAGTTGGACGTGCCTGAGCAACTCAACTGATCGTGTTCAAAAAGCACATGTTAAATAACTGAAAGTGGATCTCGAAGAGATGTCTGTACATTCAGACTGAAAGCAGTCCCAACAGCCAGAAAAAGTATAAAGCAGCAATCCCCCACCGTTTTTGGCACCAGGGACCGGTTTCACAGAAGACAGTATTTCCAGAGGAAGGGGGTGGGCTTGGGGTTTGGGGGGTGTTTTGGGGAAGATTCAAGTGCATGACATTTATTACTCACTTTATTTCTAACCTAATGCCACCACTGATCTGACAGGAGGTACCGGTCTGCAGCCCAGAGATTGGGGAACACCCCTCTTCCAGCAGAAGGGACCTCAATGCCCATCCACAGATGAGTGGATAAATACAATGAGGTCTCTCCATACAATGACATAGGATTCAGCACTTGAAACAAAAAAAGAAGCGAATTCTGACACCTGCCACAACAGGGGTGAACCCTGAGGACATGATACCAAGTCAAAGAAGCAGACACAGGAAAATGCTGTGTGATTCCAGTGACAGTAAGCACCTACAAGATAGTCAGAAGCATAAAAACAGAAAAGTGCTGGGGGCCAGGGGCTGACAGTGGGGAGACGGGGAGTTGGCATTTAAAGGGAAAGACTTTCAGTCTGGGAAGATGAACATGTGGTGCAGAAAGATAGTGACATGTGTGTGAACGCTCAGTCGTGTCCAACTCTCTGTGACCCCATGGACTGTAGCTCGCCAGGCTCCTCTGTCCATGGGATTCTCCAGGCAAGAATACTGGAGCGGGGTGCCATTTGCTTCTCCAGGATATCTTCCCGACCCAGGGATCGAACCCTGGTCTCCTGCACCCCAGGCGGATTCTTTAGCGTCCAAGCCACCAGAGAAGCAAATGGGTCAAATAAGCAAGCTGTTCAGAGCCATGGGCATTGGAGTCTGAAGTCAGGATAACCAAGCGGGGACATGCCTCAATGCCTCCCCACCATGCTGCTGTCTGCAGGGGGGTTTCTGGGGAGCCCCTTGGGCAGGGGAACAAAGGGAGGGGGAGTGGGGAGGGCGGGATGGCCCCGAGACCCAGGACACGCGGGCTTGCTAGAAGCAGAGGGCACTGGCGCAGCTGGGGCGAGGCAGGGGTCCCCCCCCCCCCACAATCTGGTATTCACAGCGACTCGGACGGCAGACGCCAGATGGCACGTGGAGCAAAGCTGCTCGGCGGAGAGGGAAAGGCAGGAGAACGGGGGGACTGTTCTCTGCAGAAGGGCGACGAGTGGGGAGAGACACACAAATAGAGTGAGGAGCTCCCAGATAAGCAACGGGTTCTGCTAATTTTTTCCTTTTTTATGACGCTCAGCTTGCGCTTGCAGCGCTAGACTAAAAGGCCTTGAGGAGGCTGCAGAAGACGGAACTGCGAGAGATTTTTTTTTTTTTCCTCTCCCGACAAAACCGATGGGTTTTTAACAGATTCCCCAAACCCCGTGACTGCTTGCCGGAGCACACAACATTTGAGCCCATGCTTTCAACGGGCTCAGACCCCTTGGCGCGCAGATGGAAACTTGCAGATGACCTTTTCCTTTCTCAAGGCTGAAATGTCCACAGAAAGGGTGGAGGGCTTGACAAGACTTGATCTTTAAAGCTGGGGGCTGCTGAGCATGGGCATGATCAGAGATGTGCGTGCTGGGGCATTCTCCTGCCCTCCCCGAGCCCAAGGAGAGCACGTTCACCTCCCTGCTGGCATCTGAGGTGGCCGGCAATGATCCATTAGCAACAAATTAGCAAAGGCCCCTGGTACTGATCACTCACCCAGGATGAGCAGACACACCGGGTAATTCCAAGCTTCCTGTAGGTTCGGTGATGCCATCCAACCTCTGTCGTCCCCTTCTCCTCTTAATATGTAAGAAAATAAGTAGAAAATTAAAAGACGCTTCCCTCCTTGGAAGGAAAGCTATCACAAACCTAGACAGCATTTTCTAACATAGAGACATCATTTTGCCAACAAAGGTCCACATAGTCGAAGCCACAGTTTTCTCAGTAATCACGTACGGATGATGGATAGTTGGACCATAAAGAAGGCTGAGCACCTAAGAATTGATGCTTTCAAACTGTGATGCTGGAAAAGACTCTTGAGACTCCATTGGACTACAAGGAGATCCAACCAGTGCATCCTAAAGGAAATCAGTCCTGAATATTCATTGGAAGGAATGATGGTGAAGCTGAAACGCCAATCCTCTGGCCACCTGATGCGAAGAACTGACTCATTGGAAAAGACCCGGATGTTGAGAGAGACTGAAGGCAGGAGGAGAAGGGGGTGACAGAGGATGAGATGGTTGGATGGCATCACCAACTCAATAGACAGGAGTTTGAGCAAACTCCAGGAGTTGGTGAAGGACAGGGAGGCCTGGCGTGCTGCGGTCCATGGGGTCACAGAGAGTCGGACACGAGTTGAGTGAATGACAAATCAGTAAGAAGAGAGAGAAGCTAAGACTTCCCTGGTGGCACCATGGGTGAGAATCTGCATGCCAATTTGGGGTATGTGGGATCCCTGATCCTAAAAGCCTGGAGCAACTAAGCCCGTGTGCCCGAACGACTGAGCCTGTATTCTGCAGGGCCTGGGAGCCGCAACTACTGAACCTGAGTGCTGAAACTGTGGATGCCTGCACGCCCAGAGCGGGAGGTCTGCACCAGAAGAAACTCGCAGAGTGAGAAACCTGTGCAAAGAACTGTGGCCCCCCAGTCACTGCAACTAGAGAAAGCCTGCACGTAGCAACAAAGATCCGACACAGCCAAAGATAAAAAAATAAATACAAAGAAACAAAAAGAAGCGAGAAGAGCGGGAAATACAGCTAGCCCAGCTTTGGTTCGCAGGGGCCAAGGGTACGTAGACACTCTCCCTTACCAATCCTCCGCATTCACCTGACCCGGGCCGTTTTCCCACTGGCCACTTTCAGCTTCCCCAAGCCCTGGCCCCTGGAGGCTCTGCTGATAGAACTTTACAGAAGTCCTCATCCTGCCGGCTCATGAGACGCCACGTAAATCCACACCCACAAGTGGCAGGCGGCTCCCGTAACGGACGGCAAGGATATAAATATGCGTCATCACAGTGGAAAAAGCCCTGCTGTAGAGTATTTGCTCAATCAGACCATCTTCTAGCAATCCTTTACAGTCTGCGCTGGTTTATGCTTCAAGCATTTTTTTTTTCCTCTTTAATTATTTACCTGATGCACTGGGTCTTCACCAACTGAGCCACCAGGAAACCACCCCCCCCCACACACACACACACACTGGTGGTTCAGTTCGTAAAGAATCCGCCTGCAACGCAGGAGACCCGGGTTCCACCCCTGGGTTGGGGGAAGATCCCCTGGGGAAGGGAATAGCAACCCACTCCAGTATTCTGGCCTGGAGAATCCCATGGACAGAGGAGTGTGTGTGGGCTTACAGTCCATGGAGACTCACAGAAGAGTCACACGACTTAGCAACTAAACCACCACCAGCAGCACGTGGGATCTGACTGTACAATTCAGGTTCCCTGTATTGGGAGTGTGGAATCTTTAGCCAGTGGACCACCAGGAAAGTCCCAAACCACTGATTTTTAAAAACCAAAGCAGTGAGAGTTCAAACAGCCTGTTTAAACAGAAACCCTTATCTAGGGTAGATAGAACAGGACTCTTGTGATTCCAAGTCCAGCCGGTGATCCAAGACAAGGGCAGGCAGGCAGGAGAGACATCGCCAAGCTCTCTTACGCCAAGCTTACACCCTCTGTTCCGAAGCAGAGTCTGAAAGGCTCACTCGTCTCCTGCATCAGCTGGCCCCAAATGTCTGGCTTCCCTCGGGTGAGGACCTCCCGGCTCTCTTACAAAACCGAGACCTCTATGTCTGGTCATCCTTTGGTGAAACTTTTAAAGAGAACTCATTTTCAAATCCATCCCTCTGAAAGTCTACACCTTCACCACCTTCCCATGTGCCCCCTTTTCCAAGGGAGAGAAATACAGCCCACAGCCTGTATGTCAACTCCTGAACCTCTCAGCTCCTGTTATGGAAAAAAAAGCACTCATCACTCAGTCATGTCTGACTCTTTTGCAACCCCACGGACTGGAGCCCAGAGTCCCCTCTCTGGGGAATCTTTCCCCACCCAGGGATCGAACCTGGGTCTCCAGCATTGCAGGCAGATTCTTCACCAACTGGGTCATCAAGAAAGCCCAAAGACTGTTGCACTTCTCCACTGACCTTCAGGGCTGAACCTCCCAGAAGATGCACGCACCCAGCCACCTCCAGCCTCTCGCCTGTCACCCCGTCTCCAGCAGCTGCTCCCAAATGCCAAAAACCACCCTTGGCTTTTCACAGGTGGTTCCTTACCTCCAGATGCTGGACCACCTCTGCAGGCCCGAGAGTCCCTGCTTCTCCAGCTTCTCCCTCCCAGCTCCCCCGGCTCCCTGCGCTCTTGCAGACACACTCCCTCACGGCTCTCCTCCCCAGACCTGCCCCGCTTCATTGCTGCCTGCCCCCACCCCTGCCGGGCTCCGGGGCACTTCACCCACTCTCCACTGAAGCAATCGCTACATCAAAGCATCAGAGCACCTGTGACACCCTCTGCTATAGATGCAACCCAACCCCTCCGCCACCTCGCTGCCCAACTAAATCACAGAGGCTCTCAGAGTCATACACTTGCTCATCTACAACAGGAGGCCCTACTTAAAGGCTCTCCTACTTCATGCTTAAAACAGCTGAGCATCCCAGTCCGACCCGCTCCTGATAAAGCCGTGATTCGTCCTGTTCCACGCGTCCACACACCTGTTCCAGCTCCTGGGACAGGAAGGGAAGGTGTGGACCCAGCATATTTAAAGGGACAAGAAATGGCAGGCAGGGGCGGGTCCAGGGAAAATAGAGTAGCTGGCTCCACCCACCATCTCCCAAAGAACACCAAGGCCCTTGGGAGCCTCAGTTCCTAGCCTGACACCTCCCAGGCCAAGGAGACCAAAGGGCCATGTGCCCAGCTCTCCCTGAGGTTATTTGTAGATCTTGTCAGAGGAGCACAGGAGAAAGCAGAGAAATTTCCACACTAGGATTCCTCTGGCAGCTTTCAAAGTAGGTTAATAGGGGAAAAAGATCTGGGCTGTGGGCATGTATGTCTGTCTATCTGTCAGTTGTTCAGTCGTGTCTGACTATGTGACCCCACGCACGATAGCCCGCCAGGCTCCTCTGTCCATGGGATTCTCCAGGCAAGAATCCTGGAGTGGATCTTCCCAACCCAGGGATCAAACTGGCTTCTGCCGCACTGCAGGCCGATTCTTTATCATCTGAGCCACCAGCAATACCTGCCCCACCACCCCACCCCGGGCTCTGTCACTGTTTAAATCCTAAACTTTTCCCCTTCTCCCAACATCCCTCTCCAGGCCACTCCCAACCAGAAGAGGTGGATGCCTCCAGCACATTGTAATGAAGGTTTGAGAAATCTAGAAAGAAAAGCGAAGAACGGGAAGGAAAAAAGAAGCCACCCAGGATACCGCAGCTAATGGGATGCCCTGGCTTCATACCATGCCCATCAACACGAGACAGGTTTAAAGAAGAAATCAGAAAGTAAAGCAGGCTCCAAATTACAAGTGTGATATCATCAGAAGTGTTCTTCTGGTGAGTGCATGCTAAGTTGCTTCGGTCAAGTCCAGTCCTTCGCAACCTCATGGACTGTAGCCCCACGAGGCTCCTCTGGTCCCTGGGATTCCCCAAGCAAGAATACTGGAGTGTGTTGCCATTTCCTCCTCCAGGGGATCTTCCTGACCCAGGGTTAGAACCCGGGTCTCTCAAATCTCCTGGCTTGTCCAGGTGGGCTCTTTACCACTAGCACCACCTGGAAAACCCCAGCTTTCAGGAGCAGCAACCCAGAAAAATGACAGTGGGTAACGGACTTCCCTGGCGGTCCAGTGGTTCAGAATTCCGCCTTCCAATGCAAAGGGTACAGGATCCACCCCTGATTGGGCGCTAAAATCCCACCTTGCCTGGAGGCCAAAAAAAACCAAAACAGAAAACAGAAGCAATATTATATCAAAGTCAATGAAGACTTTTAAAAATTCTCCCATATTTAAAACACACACACACACACACACACACACACACAAACATAAAACAGAAGCAATATTGTATGCAATTCAACAGACTTTTAAAAACTGATCCACATCAAAAAAAAAAAGGGTAGAAAGGCAAAAAATGGGTCACCGCCCTCAGTACGTTAAGCCAAGACTTCCACAGAAGCTGTTAGAATGTAGTCAGCACCCAGGAAGAAGAGTGCATGCCAAATCCTAGCTACCACCTCTCAGCTGTGGGCCCTGACTTTCAATTGCATTCTGAGAATCCATGGTGCTGGGCTGTCCCCCAGATCTACAGCAAGCAGAACATCTTCCTTGGAGGAGAGGAGCTTCAGTTCAGTTCAGCCACTCCGTCGTGTTGGACTCTCTGTGACCCCATGGACTGCAGCACGCCAGGCTTGCCTGTACATCACCAACTCCTGGAGCTTGCTCAAACTCATGTCCGTGACACCATCCAACCTTCTCATCCTCTGGAGATGGAGTTTAGCTGTCACCTTTGTCCACCAGCAACTCCCAGCCTCCAGGAGACTGAGACGGGGATGAAGAGAAGGTACGACACAAACAAAGGCCTCTTTGGGGAAGTTTTTGGTTGGTTGGTGGTGCCTGGTCTTAGCTGTTTAAGCATGCAGGGTCTTCAGTTGCAGCATGTGGAATCTAGCTCCCTGGGCAGGAATCGAACCCCCGGCATTGGGAGCGCAGAGTCTTAGCCACTGGACACCAGGGAAGTTCTAAAAAAGGTCTCTTCTGGATGACCCAACTTCTTCTCTTATCCCACTGAGAGAGTAACGGGCAGGAAGGCCACAGGTCCCCAAGGGGCGGAAACAGGCTGCAAAGTGTCAGACGTTTCTCTCTCTCTCTCTTAATCAGCAGGAGGAAACACACCACAAGTGTCAGACTTTTATCTTTTTCCCCTTGCTCTATACAAAATTTAAAGGAGGTTTCTGTTAAAACTCTGCGTTGCCATGACGACCCCTGGTTCCACCCGAACTTCACTTTTCCTCAACCCGGTTTTCTTATGGAAGTGTTTTTCTGAAACTATGTTAATGAGCTATTTATTTGTTTACCCTAGACTCTGTCTTTCTTCAGGTCGGTTCCGCCTAAGACTCAGAACCCATAAGGGCTCAACAAACCGGTATGTCTGACCCAGAGAAATGTTCTCTTAAGCGATGTTAATGGAACTATGCGTTTGCTCGTTTGCTCGGAAACCTGCCTTTCTCCAAGGTTCATGTCAACTGTTTTATGGCCGGGAATAACTCACCTGGTGCCAATGTTATCTCAAAATGCATCTCGGGGGTGAGGGGCCTGGTGCCACTCTCTGAGTTTTAAGACATTTCTTTCCTCTAACTTAGCAGCTTGCTAATAGGTATGTAACTTCTTGCTAAAAATTAGCAGGGTGTCCCATTCTGGTGTCTTATGTCAGAAGCTTTCTCCATCTCTTTTATACTTTACTAAAACTTTATTACATGGAAGCTCTGAGCCATGAAGCCTCATCACAGGCCCCGGAACGAGTTCCTGAGCCAAAGAATCCTGGCATCGTTCATGGCTCCTAGCGACCACCTTTCACCACCACACACAGGGCCAGCCCTGTACCACTCTTTTTATGCACCAGCCCCGATCTGCTCTGATGAAGCCAGCACCCCATCGACCGCAACCCTGCTGTATATACGACTGATATAGCTGAATGTGGGCTTCCCTGGTGGCTGACACAGTGAGGAATCTGCCTACCATGTGAGAGTCCCGGGTTCCATCCCTGGGCCCGGAAGATCCCCTGGAGGAGGGCAGGGCAACCCACTCCAGGATTCTTGCCTGGAGAATCCCATGGACAGAAGAGTCTGAGGGGCTACATTCCATGGGATCAGAGAGTCAGAGAGGACTGAGCGACTTTACACACACACATGCACATACACACACCGTGTAATGTACCATCTTTCCTGGGACCATCACATCTTAACTGGGACACACTGTCATGAGTCTGTAATTGTGGAATATCAGGTTCCCGAGTTTCTCACCTGGCAAAGAATCTGCCTGCAATGAGGGAGATGTGGGTTCAACCCCTGGGTGGGGAAGCTACCCTGGAGGACAGCATGGTAACCCACCCCAGTATTCTTGCCTGGAGAATCCTCATGGACAGAGGAGCCTGGCAGGCTACAAGTCCACGGGGTCGCAAAGAGTCGGACAGGCACGGATCCCCCCATTTCTGCTCCCCTTTCAGGCTGGTTCTGAAAGGGCCAGAGAGTCAACACTGGAGGCTTCCAGGGGCCCAAGGCAAACTCTGTTATAAAGCCCTTGGGAGGCAGAGGCAACCACAGATGCCAACTGAACGAGCAGGTATGGCTGGGTTCCAGCAAAACTGGGAATTTCATAGTATTTTTATGTGTCACGGGATATGAGGCTTTTTCCAGCCGTTTAAAAATACAAAACCATTCTTAGCTCGCCGGCTGTACCAAAACAGGTGGCAGGCCAAGTCTGGCCTCTGCCTTCAAGGAAGCCTGTCTCACGCTGCAGCTCAAGAGATGGTTTTTGGAACCAGAAACCATATCCAATTTTTCCAGGGCTCCCATGCACCCAGCCCAGAGCCTCCAGCTACCCGGCCCATGACCCCACCCCGCACCCCAAGGTCCCTGTAGACTCCTGAGAGCGATCAGTGCCACAAACTCGGGGTGAATAAACCTCGGGCAGTCGAGAAACAAAGCCCTGCCCTGCAGAGGGAATGGACCCCTGAAGTCCCCGTTCCATCCTGGCGACCTGGCACATCAATGCCCTGAGTTTGGTTGCCCCGCTTGCCAAACAAGGAAGAGCCTTTCCACGGATATGGATGCCTCGTGCAGGCTCAGAGAGGAGGAGAGACGTTCCTGCCTGCAGAAAGCGGGCACCCGAAAAAAGCACACGTCCATCACCGATGACATTTATCCTTCTCTCCCCAGCCCGTCCCGCGGGGCCTGGCCACACCCCCTAACTCCAGCCCCAAAGTCCCAGTTCAGTTGCCAAGCTGGGGACGTGACCCTGGCCACTGAGAATGCACCGGTACCCAGGAATGAGGCTGGAGTCCAAACAGCAGAGGTCAGAGTCAGGACGGGCTGCTCGGGTTGCAATACGCAGGAAGTGACACCGAGAAATCCTCTGCCTGCAGATGATACAAAGGAGCCTGCTTCCACTGGGGCAAGGCGGGGGTCGGCGGGTCCCCTCCTCCCCGAGATCCTGAGCCACCTCCTCACGCAGCTCTTTCAGTGCCCAGCCTGCCTCTTCTGCCGTTCCTCACCGCCATGCCGCGTGCACGCCTGCCTACAAGGAAGACACGTGGCCCATGTGCCGCAAGAAAGCAGCGAAGGAAAACTCTTCAGGGACCTCCCCAGCTCGCCACTGGTGAAGACTGCAATCTCCATGCAGGGCGCCTGGGTTTGATCCCTGGTCAGGAAACACCATCATCCCACAAGCTCTACGAACCCCCAACGAGAGCTCCAACCAACACCCCAATCAAGAAAAAAAATAACAGACAGCTGTTTAGACAACCGTAGGCAACATTTCTTTAGGAGACTAAGCACTAGATGTTTTTTAAACCTGATGGGCAATTTCATATTTTGTTTTTCAAGTTTCTTACGTACAACAAGGCAGACAACATTTCTTTCAGAGACTAAGTGTCGATTTTTTTTAACCTGATGGGCAATTTCCTATTTTTTTCCTCGTTTCTTATGGACAACAAGTAGACAACATTTCTTTAGGAGACTAAGTACTGATGTTTTTTTTTAAACCTGATGGGCAACTTCATCTTTGCTTCTCGTTTCTTTTTTTTTTTTGATGGGTTAGAAACTGTGTCCCTGTCTCACTAGCTGTCTGGCCTGAGGTTGCCAGCAGTGGAGTTTGTGGGCAGTTGACTGGAGCTGGGTCTTGGTGTTGAAATGGAGACTTCACTCAGATTACTATTCCCTGGGGCCTGGGGGGGGGGGGGGGGTCTGTTATTCCAGCATTTCAGACTCAGCACTCCAACCTCAGGGGCTCAGGCCTGATCCCTGGCCCATGAACCATGATCCCACAAGCAGTGGGATTTCGGGAGGAATACAAAGGAAAAAGAAAGGAGATTTTTAAAAAAGAGATGAAAAACAAGCAAAAATAGCCAGAACAAAGAATAAAAAATAATAACTCCAGTGGTCCTTGGGGCTGTCTTGCCTGCCTTCTGCCCAAGGCCCCCCACTAATGCCTGCTAACTTCCCGGGGAGACACAAACTCCATGTCTTCCCTCACTGCCATCTTGGCTCCATCGCCCCCGAGGGTCAATTTCAGTCACTCCCTGATTAGCTTAAGCACGGGGCCAAGTGTACAAAGCTCGTGGCAAAAATCGCTGAGTGTCCGGAAAATGAAATGACCACCTGGATGTGCTTTTTTTTTTAAAATGGAGCTCTGCTTACGAATGGAGAAATAGTTCACAGGACATCAAAGGATGCGCTTGAATAATCATTTCCAAGCAAGATTCACTGGAAAGCAAACCACAGAACTGGGGGTTACACATACGAGCACACATGTGCGTCAAGCACTTCCACCCAACAGTGGGGAAAGGAACCACCCTGAATCTTCATCGGAAGGACTGATGATGAAGCTGAAACTCCCAATACCGTGGCCACCTGATGTGACGAACCAACTCGCTGGAAAAGACCCTAATGCTGGGAAAGATGGAAGGCAGGAGAAGGGGACGGCAGAGGACGAGATGGTTGGATGGCATCACCGATTCGATGGACATGAGTTTGAGTAAGCTCCGGGAGTTGGCGACGGACAGGGAGGCCTGGCGTGCTGCAGTCCATGGGGTCTCAAAGAGTCAAACAGGACTGCACGGAACCAAACTGATGTCAGTTTCACGCAAGGTGATGAGGGTGACTTGAAGTACCCCCGTTTTCAAAATTTTTCCTACCCCTCAATATTCAGGACGCTTTCCAAGTCTCCCCCTTTGATGGCTCCATCTTTATCTCTGTGTTGGAAGGGTGGGAAGCTCTGTTTTCCCTCCTCACTGTGCGTTTTGTTCTAGATGAATGCAGCATGCCACGCCCCGCCCCCCCCCCAATCTCACGCTTTCTCTTGACTGTCCGCGGAAGGAAAGGAGTCTAACGGGGCTGAGAAAAGGGAGAATGTCCACACAGAGACGACACCACCCCACTTCCCTCTGATAGCAGCCACTGTCTGCCCACTCACTGTGGACGCCTGGTTCCTAACTGGGGCCGGAGCGGAGATAACAGACCGGGACATGTCTTCCGGAGCCGCAATCTCTGAATCTGCTCTCCCCACACGTGGAGTCACACCCTGTCCTTGCACATGTGGGGGTGGGGTGGGGGGGCCTCTGACCGCCACACGTGATCACAGGATGGATGTTCAGGGTACAAAGTATGAAAGCAGTATCCGTCTGAAGACAGCTCATGCTGCTCAGTCGCTAAGTGGTGTCCGACTCTGGTCCCCGTAACTCTCCAGCGTCACCAAAGAGAGCTAAATACTTTTTGCCAAATGCATGATGAAAGATCCCCCTACGTAATGTGGTTTTCGGTCAGTCGCTCAGTCATGTGCACCTCTTTGCGACCCCATGGACCGCAGCACGCCAGGCTTCCCTGCCCATCACCAACTCCCGGGGCTCGCTCAGACTCACATCCATCGAGTCGATGATGCCCTCTGACCGTCTCATCCTCTGCCACTCCCTTCTGCCTTTGCCTTCAATCCTTCCCAGCATCAGGGTCTTTTCCAAAATAGCGTTACTGAGATAGAAAGCACACACCAAGACAATTCACCCAGTGAAAGGTGCACAAGTAAGGAGCTTTCAGTAGATAGCGGGAAGTGCACAAGTGAAGATTCACAGACTCGTGCAACGGTCATCAGCTCAATCAACAGAGCATTTCCAGGAACCCCAGAAGCAGTCCCGAAGCCCCTCCCCGTCGGCGCTCCCGAGCTGCAACAACCAGCTCCCCAGTCCCAGGCACCAGTCATCTCCTTTCTGCCCACCACGCCCTTTCTGGTTCAGCCCGCAAACCTCTGTAAGAATCTGACAGCCTGCCCTGGGTCGGTGGACTGCACAACCAACTTCCCAGTTTTACCATCACGTCTCAGCGGCTCAAGCCACGGCAGCAGCTCCCGCAACTGCACCCGCACACCTCACACGCACAGGGGGCCTCTCGATGCCCAGACTGACAGCTACTGTCCTGACTGGGCTCCAGAGGGACCCGTCTTGGATGCACCCCAGGCGTGGGACACGCACAGGGTGGCTCTCGAGATAAGAGATGCCGTCCCACCCCCGCGACCCCACAGAGAGTCGCGCATCTCCGGGCTGTCCCGTGACTACCGCTGACCATTTCCAAACTCGTCGCTTTCAAGCCAAGAGGAGTGGGGGCGGGGAGAGAAAACCATTCTAGCACATTCCATAGGGTGGGAGAGTCACGTCCATTCTATGCATCGGTTTAATTAACAGCATCTCCACTGTCCCGGCCAGACGCGTGGTACACCATCATCCAAAAGGAAGAGAAGGAAGAAATTCCAAAGAGCGATCTCGATGGCATGGGTAATAGCAAACCATCACCAAACGGGAACAGAAGAGGCTCTTTCATCCATTTACTGAGGAAGGGCCGTGGCAACTGATTAAGGACATGAAGCCAGACTCAGTGACTTCGAGTTGCAATAGACAAGTTGTCGGGCGGGGGGCGGTGCTGGGTGGTTTCTCTTCCGCACTGTGTTTCTCCCATCACCCTGCCCAGAGCGGGAAACTGGCTTGTCTCATCTGAGCATTGAAAACCAAAAGAGCACACCTAATGGGAGCTCGGGCACCGCACACCTCTGGATTTTTAACCACCCAAGGCGTCCTGTGCCTTCCGGGGAGGGGAGGGCAGGCTGCCACCTGTTCTGTCCACTTCGGCCGCCAAGCAAAGTCAAGGGAGTCTTTTAACGGGTGCTTGTTTAAAGCCCTAACTCATTCCATCCCCTCTTGTTCCATTTATCCTCCACTCAAGGACTGCGAGAGGAGATGTTACGTATGCTGATCTTTAAAAACGTGTACCTCACCAATGAGCGCAAGCAGAAACGGCTGCACTCCCTGCAGGGCCCGTGGACAAACTAATGATGTTGCGCCATGCCGATTTCCTGCTTTGGCTGTTGGTCTGAAGTTATGTAACAACGGCACCGTTGGAGGAGGCGGGACACAGGACCTCTCAGCACTATTCCTGGAACTCGCTGTGGTTTATAACCAACCAAAGTAAATCATCTTAAATGAAAATTGTCTAAATAATTTTTTTTTAATCTAGCAGCCTCTCTTACTGATGCTCCGGGGAACTAAAAACTGGGTGCCAACCAAACAGTGCAAACTGGCTCTCAGAAGGTCTTTCGAGTCAATACAAACTTACTGTCACAAACACAGGCAGTGCACCAGGAAAAAAGAAAAACAAAAAATCTCTTCCTGTAACTAGTAAGAAAAAAAAAAGGTCTGCTATTGCATGAAAATGTAATATCCTGCAAGTACCAATCAACAATCTGAAAATGAAATTAAGGAGACATCACTCACAAAAAGCATCAGAAAGAATACAGCCAAAATTCCAAAACAGAAAGCTCAAAGAAATGTCATCTCTATGGCTCCACTTCCACTGAGACTGGCTTTCCACAGCCCTGAGGCGTGCTCACGGCCAGGGTCCGCAGGCGTTAACGGAGGTCTTCCATCATCATCGAAAGCTTAGCCAATGAGGCCAGGACCACGTCCAGTTGCTTCAATGTGTGATATTAAAAATGGTCGATCAACAAGCAGCAGAGACCCAGCCAATTAATCATCCGTCTACTCTCACGATCAAATATGTATTAAGCGAAAGAGAAAAGGCAGCCCGGCATTCACAGCCAGGCTCTGATGTTCTCGCACTGAAACATAAACAATTCACAGAACACTAACCTCAGAGAGGGACCCGAGTGCTGGAAATGTGGAACTGTAAATCGCTGACGGTCTTCCCAGCACCCTGTGACTGAGCTGTCCCACGGATCCCTCCACGCCAACAAGTCAACACACAGGTCTAACGACAGCTTTGTGTGCTCCCTGTAGATGAGGGACTGAAGGACACCGACTGTACCTAGGAATGTGGGTTAAGGGCAAATTTCTTGTAAAGAATGAGTCTCGGCATACGGATGGCCAACAGGCACAAGAAAAGATGCTCAACGTGGCTAATCGCTAATATTAGAGAAATGCCCTGTCAAAACCACAATGAGGGACCACCTCATACCGGTCAGAATGGCCATCATCAGAACGTATACAGATAATACAAGCCAGAAAGGGTGTGGGGAAAAGGGAACTCTTGAACACTGTCAGTGGGAAGGTAAATTGCAAGGCCACCATGGAGAACAATACAAAGTCTCTTCAAAAAAACAAAAAATAAGACTTGCCATATGACCCTGCGATCCCACTCCTGGGTATGTACCCAGAGAAAACTAAGATTTTGAAAAGATACACGCACCCTTATGTTCACAGCAGCCTGAGCCACGACAGCCACGACAGGGAAAAAAACCTAAATGTCCACTGACAGAGGAATGGATAAGGAAGACATGGTACATTGTATATACGGGGGAATATTACTCAGCTATGAAAAAGGATGGAAGGATGCCGTCTGCGGCTACATGGATGGACGTAGAGATACTCATGCTAAGTAAGTCAGAAAGGCACATATCAAATGGTATCACTTAGAGGCAGAATCTAAAATATGAAACAAACAAACTTATCCACAAATAGACTCACGACCAGAGAAAACAGGCCTGTGGTTGCCAAGATAGAAGGGTGGTCCAAACAGGCCTTCCTTTAGTTAGGCCACATCCAGCTGGCTAGATAATCAAGAAAGGCTCTCAGATCTCACTCTAAGACAAGCGCTACAGGATGCAAACTGCTGGAAGGTGGGTCCTTTCCCAGTTCCTGTTCAAGGCAGTTATGTCATTAATAAGTTCCAGGGAACAGAACCAGCATGGAGCATTCCCTAAAAGGTAATAAGAGAACATTCCAAAGACAGAGTTCTGGCCACCAGGTTTCACCACACATAACTTTTACCTCTGCAAGTGACAAAGCCAGCCCCCCCATAATTCCAGTAACTCAAACTACAGGCTGTAAAGAGTTCCCCTTCAAAAAAATAAATATTTATTTATTTGGCTGCGCTGGGTCTTAGTTGTGGCACTCAGGACCCTCGTTTTGGTCTGAAACAAAGCCTTTCAGGGACTGAAGCCACGCCCTTTGCATTGCAAGGAGGATTCCTAACCACAGGAGTGCTTGGGCAAGTCAATGTGAACAGTCTTGAAGATGGATCGACCGTACTGTGAGATGGAACATTTGGCGAGCATGGAGCCCAGGACCCGTCCGACAGAAGAAACAGGATGATCCGTTTATTCTCTTGGGGTCAGTGTGTTACCACATGGGCGGTTATGGAGAGAAGTAGGCCTAAAACTCAAGAACACAGCTCCCAATTAAGGGGTCCTTCCCAGTAAACATCAGTCATGATCTTGTCCAGTCACTCAGTCGTGTCCGACTCTTTGCGTCCCCATGGACCACAGCACGCCAGGCCTCCCTGAGTTTGCTCCCGGAGTTTACTCAAACTCATGTCCATCGAGTCAGTGAGGCCACCCAACCATTTCATGCTCTGTCGCCCCCTTTTCCTCCTGCCCTCAATCTTTCCCAGCATCAGGGTCTTTTCCAATGAGTCAGCTCGTCCAATCAGGTGGCCAAAGTACTGGGAGTGTCAGCTTCAGCATCAGCCCTTCCAATGGAACATGCAGGGTTGATTTTCTTTAGGACGAACTGGGGTTTGAGCTCCTTGCAGACCAAGGGACTCTCAAGAGCCTCGGTATTGCAAAAAGGAAAAAAATAATGATAGTTATAATCTACAGTTTACATGGCTCTCCTTTGATTTCATCCAGCAAATCTTGGATAAGGTCAGAAACTTTCCTTGGCTCAAATAACCCCAATTTCCCAACGGGAGAATCCACCTTATTTCTGAAAGTCTTTGCTTCCCACTGTGCGTGGTTCTGCGTGTGGACAGGGAGGGAAGAATATTCCCTGTGAGAAGTCAAAGCTTCCAGGACAATTGGGCTGCAACCCTCCACCGACAAACGACACAGTCATCAAAGGAGCACAGGGACTGCCCATCTATCTGATGATGCCAGCTCTTTAAAACACAGTGAGGCAAGCGGAGGAATATCATCTCCATCGACCATAAAGAGTTCCCAGAGAGGGTTCCAGAGATGTGAACTGAGACACTGCCCCATGGCTCCGACAAGAAAGCGGCTGGGAGGAAGTGACCCCTGGGATCTCCCTCATCACTCTGAGTCACAGGCTGCACACCCAGCCCGCTGGCAAAGGTTTGCCGTCTGTCCTCGAAAGCACATCTCCTCACATGTTCCCTGCATTCCGGGCGCTTTCATCAGATTGTCCCTCTCTCCTCTTTACACTCTCTCTCTCTCTCTCTCTCACACACACACACACACACACACGGCCACACCCACCCCCAATCTCAACAACTGTCTCTTCTCCATGGGTCAGATGGCAAAGAATCTGCCTGCCAATGCGGGAGACCCGGGTTCGATTCCCTGGGCCGGAAAGATCCCCTGGAGGAGGGAAGTGGCAACCTCACTCCAGAATTCTCGCCTGGAGAATCCCATGGACAGAGGAGTCTGGCAGGGCTTCAGTGCATGGGATCGCAGACTTGGAAAGGACTGAGGGACTGACACATCCATTTCACATTTGAGAGACAGTCACAGGAACTGTCTTCTGCTCTCGGGACAGGACTCAGGGGCTCAGATCCCCCTGATGCAGGCATGCCAATCAGAAAGGGAAGGTGTGTTCCCTCCTAAGTTCAAAACGTCTTCAGGACTAGTGATATCCCAAGTGTCTCTTAGGGGGAAGTCAGGTCAGACAAGGTGGTTTCCTAAGAAGCAGAGACACCTCAAAGTCAGAGACCAGAGGGGAGAAGGCAGGGAGAGGGGACGGGGGTCACACAAGCGTCCAAGGTGCAGACTTCAGCCGTAAAGTCAGTCCTGGGGCTGCCCTGCTGGGCCTGTGGGTGCGACTCTGCACTTCCAATGCTGGGGGCCCTGGGTTCGATTACTGCTCAGGGGACTAAGACCCCCCCTAATGCCATCAAAAAGCATGGAATACCAAATGCTAATACTAAGACCAAGCACAGCCAAGTACATAATAAATCCTGGGGAGTCGATGCAATACATGATTGCAGTTAATAACGCTGTATCTGAATACTGCTAAGAGAATGAATCTTAAAAGTTCTCATACGAGAAAAAAACAAATATATGACTCTAGTTAACACTGGAGTCTGTATCTGAACACTACTAAGAGAATGAATCTTAAAAGTTCTCACTATGAGGAAAAATAAAAAAGTGTGGCAATGCTTCACTAAACCCACTGTGATCTTTGCACAATGTTTACATATATCAAATCATCATGTCACACACCTCAAGCTCATACAATGTGCGCGTCCAACTGTTTGCAACCCCGTGGACTGTAGCAGGCTCCTCTGTCCATGGGATTCTCCAGACAAGAATACTGGAGTGGGTTGCCATTTCCTTCTCCAGGAGATCTTCCCAAGCCAGGGATCAAACCCAGGTCTCCCACACTGCAGGGGGATTCTTTATCATCTGAGCCACCAGGGAAGCCCAGGATACAAGGTTACATGTCAAACTATGCCTCACGTTTTACAAAATGAAAATTTAAAAAAAGGACAGCTGGGGACTCCCCTGGTGGTCCAATGGTTAATAATCTGCCCGCCAATGCAGGGGACATGGGTCTGGATCCCTAGTCTGGGAAGAGCGCCCGTGAGGTGAGTCACAACGACAGAGCCTGCACTGCAATGAAAGAAACCCAGTGTGGAGCCATGAACAGGCCGCGTGCTACACAGTGAAGACCCAGCACAGTCAAAAAATTCAAAAACAAAACCAACGACAGCTGAAGGCTGGAACTGTCTCTGTGGGTCCTGCCCCTCTCCCCTGCACCCCAAGTCAGGAAATGTCATGCCTCACACGGAGAATCAGGAAGAACACAAAGTCTTCCTCTTAAAACTGCTGTCCCAAAGACACATTCAATAAGAACCAGGGCAATGAAACATCACTCGATCAAGGAAAAAAAAAAAAAAAGTTTCCCATAACAAAGTTCTTTTCCTAAAACTTTCTGGTAGCCCCACACGACAGTGCTTGACTCAGTTATCACCATGATCACTGCAAATTTGAGGTGACTCAGCACCTTCAGAGGCAAATGCTTTCCCCCAGCCAGCTTTTTAGGAGCAATCTTCCATCAGCTCGGTGGGCAAGGTACGTGTGGTCCACAGAGACATCGATTCACTCCCTGTCTTCTGCTTGTCCTGCCGGCAGGCCACATAACCTGATTCCCCCCCCCCCCCCCACCAACACCTCCAACATTCCAATCACCAAAATAAAACCACGCCTGCATAGGAGAAGGAAAGAGGCTGTCAGCTTCTCCCTTCGTCGAATGAGATCAAAGGCTTCTTTTTGCCACTCAGCACCTGAGCATCAACATGCTAACCCCTCAGCCCCCAAAGACTGGAACCAGAATCGACAGCAAGATATAAACGGCTGGTCTATGGAAAGGTGGTTCATGAAGCTTAACCACGAGGCACAACATGAATTGCAACAAACACGGCCAGCAACTGATGCTAACAACCATATGCTCGGCGTGCTGCAGACCAGAAAGCAAACCTAAAAGGCATGATCTCTGCTGTCAAGGATTTGCGATCTTACTGACAAGGAAAAAGAAAATACATGTGGAAAAGAAACAGTTGGCAAAAGGCCACCTGGAGGGGGAAAAAAAAATTAAGCTCATAATGGAAATCCCCTAATAAAAAACAGATTTTTCAACACGAAGTAAATGGTCCATGGATTAGATAGACTGTGCAACAGAAAAAGGAAAAGAAAGAAACGTAATAAAACTGAAAGGATGAATGCAGTATGAAGTCAGTAAGAATAAGGCACAGAAATCATAGAGACCTAGCTAAGACCCTCAAGTTTCCAATTGCCTGCATACGGCCTTCTCTAAGACTATTAAATGACCCCCTTTTCCTGGGGAGGGCTTTATGTCCTTACGTGGAAGACTGCCAACTGCCCTTCCCAGTGCTGACGATACTGCAAGATGTGGTGCCCCAAATGCAAAGTGCACAAGAGTCAGCTGGAAATTGCATTTGTGCAGGGCTCTTAAGGCTGGGCATGTGGGGACTCCAGGCCAGATAACTCCTTTTAAGAGGCTGACTTGTGCATTGTTAGGGGCTGCGCACCATCCATGGCCTCTGCCCACGAGATCCCCTAAAGTCTCCAAACCTTGCTGAATGTCCCTGGGGAGGGGCGGGGGGACATGATTGCTCACCTCCACCCCATCAAACCACCCCATCCCCAGTTGAGGCTCAACCTTCAGAAAACTAAGATCGTGACATCCAGTCCCATCACTTCATGGCAAATAGATGGGGAAACACTGAGACTTTATTTTCTTGGGCTCCGAAATCACTGCACATAGTGACTGAAGCCATGAAATTAAAAGATGCTTTCTCCTTGGAAGATAACCTATGACCAACCTAGACAGCATATTAAAAAGCAGAGACATTACTTTGCCAACAAAGGTCCGTCTAGTCAAAGCTACGGTTTTTCCAGTAGTCATGTACAGATGTGAGAGTTGGACTATAAAGAAAGCTGAGCACCGAGGAATGGATGCTTTTAAACTGTGGTATTGGAGAAGACTCTTGAGAGTCCCTTGGACTGCAAGGAGATCCAACCAGTCCATCCTAAAGGAGGTCAGTCCTGAGTGTTTACTGGAAGGACTGATGCTGAAGCTGAAACTCCAATACTTTGACCACCTCATGTGAAAAACTGACTAACTGGAAAAGACCCTGATGCTGGAAAAGATGGAAGGCAGGTGGAGAAGGGGACGACAGAGGATGAGATGGTTGGATGGCATCACCGACTCAATGGACATGAGTTTGAGTAAACTCTGGGAGTTGGTGATGGACAGGGAAGCCTGGCGCGCTGCAGTCCGTGGGGACGCAAAGAGTTGGACACGACTGAGCGACTTTCACGTCACTTCACTTCAGCTCCTGAGAGTAAGCTCTTTGTTAGAGATAAGGACACCCTAGAAACTTGCAGCCATGGATACTTTGAGAAAAATCAGCCTCTGAGATTGCCCTACTTGGCCCCAGAATAGTAATTTTGGCCCCACACGGAAAGTGTATAAATTCTGAAAAGCAACAAGTCTCCTACTCTGTTTCAGTTTAAGCCAGCATTGTGGCTTAGGGGAGGCCTCAGAAAGCACCTAGCTGGTTGGAACCCCATGACCCCAGAGCAAGTTCACACCAGCCTTGTGGTAAATACAGGCTTCCAATGTCTTGACAAGGATGCTCTAAAACTGCGCCCAAAAACGCAGCACCAAAGAAGAGTATATGAATGCATGTGTGTACGCAATCTAGAAGGATGCTACTGATGACCCTGCTTGCTGGGCAAAAATGGAGAGCCAGTCACAGAGGACAGCCTTGGGGACACAGCAGGGGAAAGAGAGGGTGGGGTGAATTGAGAGAGTCACAATGACACAAATGCACGACCACGTGTGAAATAGCTAATGGGAAGCTGCTTATATAGCACTAGGAGCTCAGCTGAGGGCTACAGGATGAACTCGAGGCGTGGGGTGCGGGACAGGGAAGGAGGTCCCAGAGTGTGGGGATGTAGGTAAAGTTGTGTCTGATTTACACTGATGTACCACACAGTGTTGTGTAGCAATTGTCCTCCAATTAAAAAAAAAAATTACACACACACACAAACACACACACAACCTCTCCCAAATCACTGAAACTTAAAAAAAAGATGGTCAGCAGGTGCAGCTTTAATTGAACAAAACTGTTTTTTTTTCCATCCATCTTTAGGGGAAGAGATGGAATCGAGAAAGAGAAAGAGAAAGCAGGTGACGGTTTCTGCCAGAGTGGAAGCTGAACTGGAAAGGGCTTTATAAACATTCCTCACTGCTGAAGCAGTTTGCATTTCAGCATCATGAGAGGGGCCGGAGGAGCCCTCTACCCAGACCGATACGCTGTGTCCACCAGAATTCCCCACCGCCACCCCCAAGCCCTGCTCCATCGCCCGGAGACACCACACAAGGCTCAACAAGAAGCTGGGATAACACATGCGACAGCAGAGACCTCAAAGATATGGACTTGAAGTGAAAAAAGCTAGGTAGCAAAGGCCGCCTACTGCATGATCCCACGGCAGTTTCCAGAACAGGCCGATCCACGGGGACAGAGACCACACCGGTGGTTGCCAGGGACTGGGTGGAGAGAGGGGGACAGGAGTGATGCTTCATGGGCATGGGGTCTTCTCTGGAGTGACAAAAATGCTCCTGAACTCAAACAGCCGTGATGGCCGCACAACTTCATAAAAATACCAGGAAAGCAGTGCGCTATACACTTTGAATGAATGAGACACTCACATGGTAGGAAAGTTCTGTCTCAATAGAGCTGTCATATTTAAAAAATAAAAATAAAAATAAAAAAAGACAGAGGAGGAGAAGAAGAAACAACCTGTAGGATATTAGCCAATGATTACAAGACACTGAAAACTTAAAAAAAAAAAAAAAAATTAACCATCCCAAGGAGGTGAGTTTACTTAACAAGCCTGGAATCCTGCACACCGACTGACTCCATAGTCAAGATTCTGAAACGCACAAGCAGACGTCAGTAGCAAAATGTGACCACAGGTGGTTTAACGGAAAGGACTGGGGCGCCAAGTGGGAAGACCTGGGGTTCATGATCAAATGCAGGGAGAAGACTGCAAAAGCAACAGTTCTGTCTAATGACTCGCTGGAAAAGACCCCGACTGATGGGAAAGGCAGAAGGCAGGAAGAGAAGGGGGCGACAGAAGACGAGATGGTTGGATGGCATCACCAACTCAATGGACATGAGTTTGAGCAAGCTCAGCCTGGCGTGCTGCAGTCCACGGGGGTTGCAAAGAGTCGGACACGACTTAGCCTCTGAACACAAACAGCGAACAATGCTTTCGGTTGAATTATGTCTCCCCTAAGTAAATAACAATTGCGATAGATATATTGGCTATGGCGGCGTCTAGTGATAACTTCTGGCTGATTCAAGTTAGCAGATTCAGACTGGATTTCCTGAGAGGCACACAGGAAGTCAAACCTGCTTTTCTGGATTGGGACAGGCTGTTCCAGGTGGGATGCAGAAAAGACGTACGTTGTTTTCCTGTGAGACGAGATGCAGGCGGGCAGCCCTGAGGTTCTGGGGGGCCCAGCAGCATGGGGCACCCCTAGGCCAGGGCGTGGGTCCAAGCCTGTCCCACCTGCGCTTGAACTTCTTCCTCCAAGACGATCCTGGCAACCGCAACCACAGACAGGGCCCAAGCCAGAGCCCACAGGCGGCGGGGGTGGGAGGGAATCGCGGCTGGCATTTGGGCGACACCTCAGTGACTCAGGCCACGACACAGATGAAGCCCAACGTCATTACGCCGAGCGAAAGATGCCAGGCGAACACAATGAGTCCACAGCGTGTGACTTCACCCATACAGAATCCTAGGAAACGCCAAGGAATCCATCTAGTAAGCGAACGTCACCAGTGGTTGTCTGGAGGCGGGACGGAGGGAGATGGGAAGACTGCAGAAGGGCACAGGAAAACTTGGAAGCCATGGAAATGCGTGTTATCTTGACATGCGCGTGTCTGGGAGACCACGCCACAGTCACAGCAAATGTAGGAGAAAACCGATCAAAGCGCACTCTTGATGTGTGTGTGCGTCCTCAGTCAGTCAGTCTCATCAAACTCTTTCCTACCCCGTGGCCTGTAGCCCGCCAGGCTCCTCCATCCACGGGATTCTCCAGGGAAGAATACTGGAGCGGGTCGATTGCCATTCCCTCCTCCAGGGGAGCGTCCCGACCCAGGGATCAGACTGGCATCTCTTCTGTCTCCTGAATCGGCAGGCAGGTTCTTCACCGTGTCACCCGGGAAGCCCTCACACCTTATACGCGGCTGGCTTACGGGACTTCAATCATACCTTAACAAATCTGTAAACGGAAAGCTAGCAGATGAAGCGAAACCACTGCAATGTGATTCCATTTAGATAAAAAGACAAGACTACCTAGTTGCATATGGACCGCTGAACAAGCCAGAGACAGAATCCACAGCATCCCACTGTGGACGGTTAATCCTGCTTACACTCCGTGGGAGGAACAGGAGAAAGTTACAAGTCCACCTTGCTTGAATGCAGGGGAATACAGCGTATCCTTACCTGTATGATTTTAGACAAAGGAGTGAGCTTAGAATGGGAAAAAGAAACAAACAGGATTCCTTCAGGGGAGAAGCCTTGCATTTTGGAAGCCCCGCCCTCACCCTGAAAGCAAGGCAGGCTTGCAGTGGTGTGAGGAGGAAGAGGTCCCCCCACCTTGCCCAGGATAGAAACAGGAGCTGCAGGGGTGTGGGGAGCCCCCTGATGTGAGAAGCAGGAAAGAGGAGGAGAGGCAGGCGTGAGGGCAGGGGCCCCGGCAGGGATGTGTACTTCTCAGGGGCCTCAGAGGTTGACCACTCCATGCCCCCCGCCCACCCGGAAAATGATGGCGGGTTCCCAGGCAGCGCGAGCAGTAAAAAAATAATAATAGTATCCACCTGCCAATGCAGGAGACATGGGTTCAATCCCTGGATCGGGAAGATCCCCTGGAGGGCACGGCAATCCACTGCAGTGGGAGAATCCCCATGGACAGAGAGGAGCCTGGCGGGCTATAGTCCATGGGGTCCCAGAGAGTCAGACACGACCAAAGCTAGTGGAGGTGATGGAATTCCAGTTGAGCTATTTCAAATCCTCAAAGATGATGCTGTGAAAGTGCTGCACTCAGTAAGCCAACAAATTTGGAAAACTCAGCAGTGGCCACAGGACTGGAAAAGGTCAGTTTTCATTCCAATCCCAAAGAAAGGCAATGCCAAAGAGTGTTCAAACTACCGCACAATTGCATTCATCTCACACTCTAGTAAAGGAATGCTCAAAATTCTCCAAGCCAGGCTTCAGCAATACGTCAACCGTGAACTCCCAGATGTTCAAGCTGGGTTTAGAAAAGGCAGAGGAACCAGAGATCAAATTGCCAACATCCGCTGGATCATCAAAAAAGCAAGAGAGTTCCAGAAAAAACATCTACTTCTGCTTTATTGACTATGCCAAAGCCATTGACTGTGTCGATCACAATAAACTGTGGAAAATTCTGAAAGAGGTGGGAATACCAGACCACCTGACCTGCCTCTTGAGAAACCTGTATGCAGGTCAGGAAGCAACAGTTAGAACTGCACATGGAACAGCAGTTCCAAATCGGGAAAGAAGTACGTCAAGGCTGTATATTGTCACCCTGCTTATTTAACTTACATGCAGAGTACATCATGAGAAATGCTGGGCTGGCTGAAGCACAAGCTGGAATCCAGATTGCCCAAAGAAATATCAATAACCTCAGATATGCAGATGACACCACCCTTATGTCAGAAGAACGAGAGTCACTTGATGAAAGTGAAAGAGGAGAGTGAAAAAGTTGGCTTAAAGCTCAACATTCAGAAAATTAAAATCATGGCCTCTGGTCCCATCACTTCATGGCAAATAGATGGGGAAACAGTGGAAACAGTGGCAGTCATTATTATTTTGGGCTCCAGAATCAATTCAGATGGTGACTGCAGCTGTGAAATTAAAAGACGCTTGCTCCTTGGAAGAAAAGCTATGACCAACCTAGACAGCATATTAATAAGGACAGGCATTACTTTGCCAACAAAGGTCCATGTAGCCAAAGCTATGGTTTTTACCGTAGTCATGTATGGATGTGAGAGTTGGACCACAAAGAAAGCTCAGCGCTGAAGAATCGCTGCTTTTGAACTATGGTGCTGGAAAAGAGTCCTTTGAGTCCCTTGGACTGCAAGGAGATCCAACCAGTCCATCCTAAAGGAGACCAGTCCTGGGTGTTCATTGGAAGGACTGATGTTGAAGCTGAAACGCCAATCCTTTGGCCACCTGAGGCGAAGAACTTACTTATTGGAAAAGACCCTGATGCTGGGAAAGACTGAAGGCGGGAGGAGAAGGGGACGACAGAGGATGAGGTGGTTGGATGGCATCACCGACTCAATGGACATGAGTTTGAGCAAACTGGGAGCTGGTGATGGACAGAGAGGCCTGGTGTGCTGCGGTCCATGGGGTCGCAAAGAGGCGGACACGACTGAGTGACGAAACGGCAAAGTTATGACTCCCCTCAACAACACTGCTGCAGAAAACCAACGTGGTCTTAAGTGGGATTTAGAGCTCTGTGCTAAATGAATCACCGCAAGTGGCCATCGACACTCACCCAAAGGCAAAGCAAACATGGATAGCAAACATGGATGGCTAATGCAAACAGCATCACGTAGCCCGCAGAATCAAGGACAAGCCCAACCTGAATCTACAACGTGTCCACCTCAGTTCTAGGAACGACCCAACAAGCAAACTGCCCAACGCCAGCAGTGTGTACAGAGAGAAATTTCACTCTGACGAACAGCTGGGCCATCAGAGACCCATACAGAAAAAAACACATTTGCGGTCCAAATATAGCACATTCAATGGAAAAGCAAACAGGACAGGAAATTCAAGGAGGCTGAACATTTACTTGTAGATAGCAAACAGTGAATCAAACCCAAAACTTCCCTTAAAGCAAACGCCACCCAGACAAATGGGACCCGAGCTGACCCCTCCTCTTGGGCCAGGAACTGAAAAAATTAAACTTCACCCAAAGGACAGCTGCTTCTGTGGACCATTTCAGGTTTAAATATGAACTGGGAAGTTGGGAAAACAGACAGTCTCTGGTTTTATGCAACTAACTTCTCTGAAAACACATACAGGATGATCAAAAATATATATATATACAAGGCAATCAGAACCTATTAACGATTGGGTGGATATGAGCTGCAATGGGAGAAAAAAGAAACACTTCCATGAACTAATCTTATTCTATAAATATTTAGCTTGAATATACTAATGTAATTAACCAGGGTTATATAATGTTGCTAAATTCAGGTTTCCAATTACAAAGCTTCACATACAATTATTTGAACTGCAATGGATTTTTATTTCTGTGGGGAAATGAAAGCAGCTCATTTTCATAACCCAAGCGTCCCCAGACATAACAGCCTTCCTTGATAGAAATTACGTGGATGGTAATTCACAACACGACAAACTCATGTGTTTACATCTTCACCTCAAAGGTTAGCATATCTAGATATTCCACAAACTGCTGGCTCTTACCATTTGTTGCTTCCATGCCTCTATATTCCTGCTTCCCACACCTGTGACTCTAATTCCCTGGGAGTATAGATAGATCTTGGGCTTCCCTGGTGGCGCAGTGTTATAAAGACTCCACCTGCCAATGTTGGAAACTCAGGTTCAATGCCTGGGTGGGGAAGATCCCCTGGAGGAGGACATGCCAACCCACTCCAGTATTCTTGCCTGGAAAATTCCATGGACAGAGGAGCCTGGCAGGATATGGTCCATGGGATTGCAAAGAGTCGGACACAGCTTAGAGACGAGAACATATACATAGATCTCTGCACTTCATGGGTACCCGCGGTATGCATTTAGGAAACAAAATCAACTTTCGAGTAATCTCAGGATATGGTTATTCTCCGATACGTCTCTGAATATTATCTAGTGTAATTTGGCTCGCAAATAACCAAACGGATAATTATTAGTGAGTTATCAACAACAAAAACAGAAAAAAGATTCCTGTCCAAAGCTGAAGCAGTTTATCGGTATTGAGCTGACCTGTCTGCAATAAGATGTTGGGACGTCGGGACTTCCCAGACTGTCCAGAGGTTAAGAATCCGCCTTCCAATGCACGGGACAAGGGATTCAGTCCCTGGTCAGGGAAGTAAGATCCCACACCCTTTGGAGCAACCAAACCTGTGCATCACAGCTAGACAGTCTGGGGGTCACAACAAAGACCCCATCTGCTAAAACTAAGACCCGTCCAGGCGAAGGGTCAGGATGCGGACAAGGTTTAAGGCATCCAGTTAAAAGCAAAATACTTAGCGTAAATATCTCTCGCCTCTTAGATGATCAGGGATGGGGCAGACAGGGTACATTCCCAAAGACTTTCATCAAACCACATTTGTTACAGGAGCTCCAAGACTCTGATCTCTGGAGAGCAGAGAAAAGGGGGCATAATGTAGACATCAAAAACTCTACTTCCGGGGAATTCCCCGGAGGTCTGCTGGCTGGAATTCCAAGCATTCAGTGCCAAGGGCCTGTGTTCTATCCCTGCCTAGAGGGGTTAAAGATCCTGCAAGACACAAGGTTCAAATTAAAAAAAAAAAAAAAAAAAGGAAAAAAAAATCTACTTCCTGTTTCTTCTCTGTCTTTACAGTCGGTGTCTTCTGAATATTAACATAAAAAAATATCTTCTGTTTTCTTTATTAGGAGATTAAATGGATCAGTTTTGCTGTTGTGCAGTTGCTAAGTCATGTCCGACTCTGCGACCCCATGGACCACAGCACACCAGGCCTCCCAGTCCATCTCCAACTCCCGGAGTTTGCTCAAACTCAAGTCCATCGAGTCAGTGATGCCATCCAACCATCTCATCCTCTGTCGTCCCCTTCTCCTCCTGCCTTCAATCTTTCCCAGCATCAGGGTCTTTCCCAATGAGTCAGCTCTTTGGTGGCCAAAGTGTTGGAGCTTCAGCATCAGTCCTTCCATTGAAAATCTACTGAATATTCCACTGATTTCCTTTAGCATGGACCAGTTTGATCGGTTTACCAAAGGACGAATGAATGTCTGAGTGGATCCTGACAAGCCTGAATCGTACAGAACAAGAGTGTCGTCAGCTGCAGGCGTCTTGGGTGCCCAGGGCTGGTTCTCTGCTTTCCTGGACTCAGAAAAGCTACACTGCAAACTCAGGAGCCACAAAAAGAGAAATAAGACTCGGACGCCGTAACTCACACACAAAACCCGAAGCTGACACATCAATCATTTCAAGCTACACAGACACAACGGCTGCTGTGGAAACCCAGGAACTACTCGTGGTCGACACGCAGTGTCCTGCAAAACGAAGCTTCAGCCGTTCTCAGCCAACGACCTGAAGCTCAGGCAAAGACCTGAAATGTGGAGGTGAGTCCCAGGTCTCACATCCGCAGCCCACAGTGTGGTCTGGGTTGTGAATATAACTTCTGTTATTTTTATTTACTCTCTGCAATGCTATCAACGAGCATCAACCGAAATGACGGTTTTCTCTATTAAAAAGCCTCTCAAGCGATATGCAAAAAAAAAATTAACAACCATGATGGATGAAATATGTCTTGGGAGGGGGAAAAAATAAGACAACACAATATAAACAGCCAGACTGAAGGCATGCAAAGGCTTGTATGACAAGCCAGTTGCAGCGCTATCTCCTGTCTTGTGCAGTTTGAATCCTGTCTTACACACACACACACACACACACACACACAAAGCCTGGTTCTTGGGAGCCCCGAGGGCATCCGTCAATGAGAGCAGCTGATTTACAAACAGAATTAAGCGATTATGAAAACACCGCGGCGTTAAGAAAGGCTTCAAAAAGCACACCACTGTTCCGACTTTTCCCCATGCACCTGCAACCTGGACACGGTCATCTGGTTCCGAAACACAAACCGTTTCTCAGCTTTCAAAGCAGGCAGAACCCAGGAGACCCAAACTGTGCCCAGTACCCTGTCACTCACCGTACATTCTGTCTTCTCCAAATGGCATCATTAATAGCTGCACCCCTGGGGAGAGATCCGATCTTTAAGGTGGGAGACCTCATTCACTTAACACACGTGTGTACACACACACACACTACATCTGCGCCCCCTCCTTTATTCAGGGACTTAAGTTTCTTTCCTTCATCACTTCTAAGGACCTCACAAGTGATCTATAAGACGCTTTTTCACCATATACCTCTCAGTGAAAACCACTGAAGCATTAACCCCCAACTCCTGTATTAACTAGAGCTAACAGTCAACTAACATTGTATGCATTTTTCATAGACCACAGACATTTTATAACCATTAAATTAAAAAAAAAAAAAAGACAAGTTTCTTCCTGCATTCCAGTAAATCTCACAGGGCACCTGCCAGAGATGAAATTCACTCCTTTTAATTCCCACTTCGGGAATTAAAAGCGGAAACAAGGCATCTGTGTCCCCCTTGGCCCCAACTAAATGTGGAGACTCTGGGTTTCGAGGAAACGCAGTCAGAGGCTCATGAAATTGAACAGGCAAGTCCCATTTCCACAGACCCCGCCACTGGTTCTCAGCCAGTATACAACCATATTTTGTCATGCCCTGGACACACGAGATCATTAATTCTCATTGTCACCAACTTCTGGGCTGGGTGCCCCTCCACCGCTGTCTCTCCTGGCGAAGCTTTCTGAAGAATTACACTTCAGATCCCTAGAAACTGTTGAAATTGGCACAGAATCATCATGTGTCTTAGGAACACAAACCTAACGTGATTGTTTTTTTCATGAACGAATTAGGAGCTAAACCAAAGCGTGTCTCCCAGGACTGACGCGCAACTGTCAGAAAGGAGCAACCATTGTTCTTACGTTGATTACCGTGAATACCTGAGTCTTTAACCAACACTGAGTTGGCATTCAGGTTTGAAGGAATTAAAATGCCAGATACGATTGTGTTGGAAAAACCACCTCGGCAAGGACCCAACTTGAACCTGTCTTCTAGATGAATCAATTCTCTGCTCAGTTGCTTTTCTGAAATTCAACATAAAACTCAGCAACCAACTGCTAACTTTATAGATGCCGAGAATTACGTCTGCAATAACCAGCACTACAGACGTGAAGCAGGTTGTACTTTCTCGGTTCTCATCTTCAAACGCATGTTAGGATAATAAAGGTACCTGGAAAGGCATAGATGACCTGGCTAAATCCAATCCTTTGGCCACCTGATGCGAAGACCTGACTCACTGGAAAAGACCCTGATGCTGGGAAAGACTGAAGGCAGGACGAGAAGGGGACGACAGAGAATGAGATGGCTGGATGGCATCACCGACTCAATGGACATGGGTTTGAGCAAAGTCTGGGAGTTGGCGATGGACAGGGAGGCCTGGGGTGCTATAGTCCGTGGGGTTGCAAAGAGTCAGACACAACTGAGCCACGGAACTGACCTGAAGAATGACTCACTAGAGTCATAAGAATGCACTATAAACAAAAATCACTGCTTAGTGACACTGGATTTTCTCCAGTTCTTCATTGTAACTTACCAGGTCTTTACCATATCAAAGTATTTGCTATTACTGATTTAAGAAACAACATGGCATCACACACACTTCTTTTGCCCACATTTCTGTCCACCGGAAAGTTTAAACTAACAGGAATGTTTGCAAAGTGGATAACGGATGTTCACAGACACCCTAGAGCTGGATGCCAAGGGGCAAGTCCGTAACAGTTATGAGTCCAGCACTCCAAGACGGCAACGGCTGTCTCTGTATAGCCTTGCTCCAACATGGATGAGGCTGACTGTCTGAGTCGCAGAAGTCTTCAACCTCGTGGAGAAAACAGGGAGGCTGATCAAGTTGGTGGAGGAGGTGCGGGGCGGGGGAAAAGAGGCGTGGGAGATGGGATGGACAGGGCGGGTTGGTGGCAAATGTTCCAGAAAGCAAAGTACTAGGGGATGGCTATTTGGGGTCATCTTTGGGCTCAAGAGAAGTAAATAAAGAGATCGCTCATGTTTCCTTTTTAGCATTCCAGCTACACACACCATGACAGGAATAAATGACAGGAATTCCAGGCAAGAGACACTCTTGACAAGAATAAACACTGTGAATTTTTGCCCTGAGCATCATTTTTACTTCTTTCACAGGGTCTCGCGAGATGAGGGGAGGACAACACCTAAGAATTACTCGGAGGCAACTCACAGCCCAAAGTGTCCTCTGAAATGCTACAGGGTTTTTTTTATTCTTTTAAGTAGGCAACTGACTTAGCAATGTTGAGGATCGCCTATTTCAATCATGGGAAACACAACAAAGCATGACACACAGTTCGCCCAAACCACTAGCTGATATAAAACCACCATAAAACTCAACGTTCAAAACACAGACATCATGACATCCAGTACCATCACCTCATGGCAAATATATGGGGAAAACAGAGGAAACAGTGACAGACTTTGTTTTCTCGGGCTCCAAAATCACTGCAGATGGTGACTGCAGCCATGAAATTAAAAGACGTTTGCTCCTGTGACCAACCTAAACAGCATATTAAAAAGCAGAGACATTACTTTGCCAACAAAGGTCTGCCTAGTCAAAGCTATGATTTCTCCAGCAGTCACGTATGGATGTGAGAGCTGAACCATAAAGAAAGCTGAGTGCCTAAGAATTGATGCTTTTGAACTGTGGTGTTGGAGGAGACTCTTGAGAATCCCCTGGACTGCAAGGAGATTCAACCAGTCCATCCTAAAGGAAATCAGTCCCGAATATTCACTGGAAGGACTGATGCTTAAGCTCCAATACTTTGGCCACCTGATGTGAAGAGCTAAGTCCTTGGAAAAGACCCTGATGCTGGGAAAGACTGAAGGCGGGAGGAGAAGGGGACAACAGAGGATGAGATGGCTGGATGGCATCACCGACTCAATGCACATGAGTTTGGGTGGACTCCGGGAGCTGGTGATGGACAGGGAGGCCTGGCGTGCTGCACTCCATGGGGTAGCAAAGATCAACTGAACAGTCATAAAGATCCCATGGGGTAGCAAAGATCAACTGAACAGTCATAAAGATCAACTGATCAACTGAAGGGAACTGAAACCTTAACCTATAAGTCTTTAAAAAAAAAAAGGCGGGGGCAGGGGGGCGGGGCTTCTTTGGTTGTCCAATGGTTAAGAATGTGCCTTGCGCCGCATGAGAAACGGGTTCAATCCCTGGCCAGGGAAGATCCCCCAGGCCACAGTGCAATCAAGCCCGAGGGCCACAAGTACTGAGCTCCTGAGCTGCAACTACTAAAGCCCGAGCACCCTATAGCCGGTACTCTGCCACAAGAGACGCCACCGCGACGAGAAACTTCAGCACGGCCGTGAAGAGCAGACCCTGCTCGCTGGAACAAGAGCAAGCTGGCACGAAGCAACAAAGACCCATCACAGCCAAAAACTGCAACCAATTAAAATAAAGCCATCGTCACCGCTGAAGCAGTCTTCCTTTTCCACATGAGAATCTGCACACACGAGACATGGGAGAGGCTTCACAGCTAGCTCCTTAACACCTTCAACACGACGCCTGAGGACACACACAGGCTGAAAGACATCCACACAAGCCCAAGGCAGGACTCACCTGGCCAACACTCCAGGCGAAGGCTTGTCCTGAGAGAACACGCCATTTCTCACTTGACCACAGACAGAGAAATGACGACCCAAGGTGGAATGTAGGTCAGCAACCACATAGCATCACAGCTGTAGGAATTTTATTTCTACGACAAGCGAATGCAGGCACAAGTGGGTATTTTTAGCCTGCCTTATGGCCCCAGTATTAACCCACTGGGAAAACCACTGCCTCAAAAAGGCCAAGTCCAGTTTTTGAAACTCAAGACATGACCTATGAATACACGGAACATATTCAATGTCTCTCCACGGGACAGCTGCTTTAAAAGTCTCTGAATGCGGCCCTCCAAAAAATGTCCCACCTCAACTGACCTCACAGCAAGGACTGCCCGGCATAGGAAGAGAGTAAATCCCAGGCACCCAAGACAAGACACCTGACATTTTTTCACTATGTTCTCTTCCAAGTATTAAGAAGCTGTAAGTGCGGCTTTTCCTTGCTTTTGATGATATGCACAGTGCAGAATGATTCTCAGGAAAACACACTGGCCCAAGTGTTCAGTTAACTAGCTCAGTCACGTCTGAATCTTTGGGACCCCATAGACTGCAGCACACCAGGCCTCCCTGTCCATCACCAACTCCTGGAGCTTGCTCAAGCTCATGTCCATCTAATCGGTGATGCCATCCCACCATCTCATCCTCAGTCGTCCCCTTCTCCTCCTGCCTTCCATCTTTCCCAGCATCAGAACCTTTTCCAAGGAGTCAGCTCTTTGCATCAGGTGGCCAAAAGTATTGGAGTTTGAGCTTCATCAACAGTCCTTCCAATGAACACTCAGGACTGATCTCCTTTAGGATGGACTGGATGGATCTCCTTGCAGTCCAAGGGATTCTCAAGAGTCTTCTCCAACATGACAGTTCAAATGCATCAATTCTTAGGCACTCAGCTTTCTTTATGGTCCAACTTTCACATCCACACATGACCACTGGGAAAACCATAGCTTTGACTAGATGAACATTTGTCAACAAAGTAATGTCTCTGCTTTTTAATACGCTGTCTAGGTTGGTCAGAGCTTTTCTTCCAAGGAGCAAGCATCTTTTAATATCATGGCTGCAGTCACCATCTGCAATGATTCTGGAGCCCCAAAAAATAAAAATCTGCCACTGTTTCCCCATCTATTTGCCATGAAGTGAAGCCATGATCTTAGTTTTCTGAATGCTGAGTTTTAAACCAGCTTTTTCATTCTCCTCTTTCACTTTCATCAAGAGGCTCTTCAGTTCCTCTTCACTTTCTGCCATAAAGGTGGTGTCATGTGAGGTTATTAATACTTTTCTGGCAATCTTCATTCCACCTTGTGCTTTATCCAGCTGGGCGTTTAGCATGATGTACTCTGATGTGAGAACTGCACTATAAAGAAAGCCAAGTGTCAAAGAATTGATGCTTTTGAACTGTGGTGTTGGAGAAGCCTCTTGAGAGTCCCTTGGACTGCAAGGATATCCAACCAGTCCATCCTAAAGGAGATCAGTCCTGAGTGTTCACTGGAAGGACTGATGTTGAAGCTGTAACTCCAATACTTTGACCACCTGATGCAAAGAGCTGACTCATGTGAAAAGACTCTGATGCTGGGAAAGACTGAAGGAGAGAGGATAAGGGGATGGCAGAGGATGAGATGACTCAATGGACATGAGTTTGAGTGAACTCTGGGAGTTGGTGATGGACAGAGAGGTCTGGCGTGCTGTGGTCCATGGGGTCGCAGAGATTCAGACACAACTGAGCGACTTCCCTTTCACTTTTCACCCTGATTCCGGAGGTGCTGGTTACAAACATTTCAGCATGCAGAAATTCATACTCCATCATATAGTAAATCTGGTAGCCACACAGAGTATATATGTGTCTATATATAGCATGCGTGTGTGTGTGAGTGCACATGTGCATATGCCAGCCCTGAAATTTAACTCAAGAAGGGAGAAAAAGACAGGAAAAGCAAGCAGGCAATTGCTGGAGACCATGGGAACTAACAGAGACATAGTATTCTTGTTACTATTCGATGTTTCCACAGCCACTCCCAACTTCAGAGGAGACGTAAGCACAGCGGCTCCAAGAATGATGATAACCCCGTCTGCTAACATAACAAGCCTGAGAAACAAATTTTATTTGCTGTCTCTCTCTCTTGCCATGAGAAAACTAAGGCCGGGGGAGGTCACCAATGTGCCCAAGGGTGACATCGGTGCATGGTGAGCTGGCCTCAAACCGGATTTCCTTCAGAGCCCTGCCCCCTGACCTCTAGGACCACCAGGAGCTCAGAAGGCCCCCCAACCCGGGTGTGTCTGGCACTCCCCTGGGGCTCCCAGAGGAAGGCGCTTCAGGCTGGCTCCTGGGAACCCCAGCGCACACAGGGACCAGAAACTGGGTGCTGGGGTGCCCCACCCCCAATGCACGTCCACAGCCCCGCTGCCCCCCAGCCCTTGCCCACTAATCCAGCAAGTCACAGGAGAGGGGACCCCATCACCCCACCCTCCAGAGCACCCCCCACGGTGGACGTCGCCCCCCAGTCCAGGTTAACCCACACAGCCCTGGGCCCTGTGAAGGTCTGAAAGCAGCAGACAGGTGCTGGGTTTCCCCGGCCCAGATAAATACCCGAAGTCCCCAGAAGCTGACTGAGAGTGAGACCTGGGCAAATCTGCAGTGACATCGGCAAAACCCACAGGAAGACGCACGGTGCAGGTGTGTGAGCCTAAAAAGACTGGGCTTGAAGCCAGAACTGGGGGTGAACACAGCCCGGCCCCCCGAGCCCCTCCAGCTTCTGTGGTCCCCAAAGGCCATCCAGCTGGCCACCTCCTTCTGTGTTCGCTTATCTTCACTTCCTTCGAAAGTATCCTAAAACGGCCTGCGAGGACCACAGCACCCGACGCCTGCCTTGTCCCACCATCCCACCGGCCCCCGGACCGGTCCTTGTTTGGTGCGGCTCTGCGCCAGCAAGCACCGTGAGAGGGGACCCAACACCCGTGGGTCCTCCAGGGAGACCACCATCCCCTCGCCCCCAACACGTGACAACCACAGATGTCTCCAGACGCTGCCAGACACTGTAGGGGGCAAAGTGCCCGAACTAAGGACCACGAACTAACGAGGAGCTTCCGAGTCCGAACGCTGAAGACACTGCTTCCATATGCAAACATGTCCTCTGCCTTCACCTGCTAAGACTTCTGTTTCTCTTCAACCTGCGAGCCAGAGCTTCAAGGCTCCTTTCCACCTACCAAGAGCAAACCTGAGCCGTGGAAATGGTACCCAACTTTCTGCGAAAGATGGAAATAGTCTCCCCTCTGTTTCCAAGTTCTCTGTCTTCAACCTGCAAGCCAAAGTTCATGGCTCCTTTCCACCCACCAAGAGCAAACCAAGAGCCATGGAAGTGGTACCCAACTTCTGGCGTAAGACGGAAATAATCTCCCCTCTGTTTCCAAGTGTAAGTTTGCTCCAAGTTAATTTTTTTCAATGGCTTCCAGCTCACACCTGCATCCTTCTATCTGGCAGAGGATTCCCAGGAAATATCTGATGGCAGTGATCAGACACAAGAGGGCTTGCAGAAGGCCACCCCCTCTGCGAGCTTACAACCACCTGAGGTCCAGTTTCTGGGGAGCACATTCGTGACTGCCTGCATTTTTTTTCTCACCCTGAGGTTTTAAACTCACTTTCTCCCTTTCCCTTTAAAAAAACACGTCAACTCCGTCTGTCCCTTCCCACATCCAGCTTTTCTTTTGGTTTGGCTGGTGGTGTGGCCAGGGCCATCTGTTTGGTCCAGCCTCATGGGAAGGAGGGATGGGGTGAGAGGGCCAGCCCCAAGGGGACAACTGGCATCCAGTTACTTCCTTCACACTAAAAATAGTTATGGAAAAAAAAAGGTTTATCATCTTTCCAACTTAAACATGTTTACAAAACGACTTGAGTCTTGCCTCCTGACTGAATGCTATTTTTTAAGTGTCTCGGCGCTGAAAGAGGAACAGCTTATTACTGCAGGTCACGTAGTTTTCTAAAGGAAAAGCAGGAGGCAACTGCGAGGTGTGGGGACACCACATCTGGGGGTCTCACTTCAGTGGACAGGGCGATCGGGCTGGTCCCCTGGCCCCGGTCAGGCCTGGCGATGCTACTGGATGAGAGCTGGACAAGGGGGCATCCCCAGGGTTGGGGCAAGGAGCCCTCCTTCCCCACGGGTCACTGGGGGAGGCTGTGATCTCCTGATGCTCAGGACCTAGGTAAGATGCCATCTCTGGGTCTGGCCTCCCCCTGCTGGAACCCGTTCTGGGACTCTGGAAGCGAAATCATCATGACTATCCCGGGTGTCTCAAAGGCTGAAAGCTGTTGAGATGAGAGCAAGACTAAAGTCAAGTGGCACAATGGGGCCATCTGGGAAGTCACCTCTCTCCCAGAAGCAAGACCGGGTTTTCACCCCTCCCTCCTGATTTAAAAATAAAATCTCTAATTCGTGGCTATTAAAAAAAAAAACACAAGATTATGCAAAGAACACATCAACTAAGGAATTAAAAATAACCACCGTTCAGCCACTTGTTAAAAACACGCGGACCATTATGCAGTCTCATCTGTAGGGAGGACTACTTGTCAGCCTTCTTGATACAGAAGACTTTGCCCTCAAGACGTTAAAACTTAGGACATAAACTTGGCTTGGCGGGGAATGGGGGCGTATCAGATACGGCCTCTCAGTCAGCTACACGGGGCCACACTGTTGGCGACACCTTGAGAGCCCAAGGGATGTTGGCCACAACACACTCAGGCAGGCAACGTGGGGACCAGCTTCGCAGGGGTTTTCAGAAAGGGAAACTGAGGCACGCCCTTTCCCCAAAGTTGAATCCTCACGAAGACTCCAGCTTGGGAGTCCTGGTTTTCTAATTCAGGAGTGATCCACACTGCCTCAATCTTAAAACCGCAGCCGTCAATCTCACTGAAATCACTTTCCCAGGTGACGCGCTAGCTGAAATGGGTTTTGTTTTGTTTCAAAAGGTCTACCAGTGAACTGCCTAAAACTCTTAGGGCCTCTCTCCTCCTCCCATAAGGATCAGACTAACTCTTTATACTGTTTTTTTTTTCTGCTTCCCTGGTGGCTCAGATGGTAAAGCATCTGCCTGCAATGCGGGAGACCAGGGTTGGATCCCTGGGTTGGGAAGATCCTCTGGAGGAGGAAATGGCAACCCACTTCAGTACTCTGCCTGGAGGATCCCATAGACTGAGGGGCCTGGTGAGCTACAGTCCGTGGGGTCACAAAGAGTCGGACACGGCTGAGCGACTTCAGTTTCCTTAAGGATCCTTACTTGTCGTAACTACAGAGTGTGTGTGTTAATTTACTTCAGTCATGTCCGGCTCTTTGCACGTCCAGTTATACACATCTGCTGAGTATCTGAATTATGGACAGAGCAGTGAAACAACAGAACTGGGCATTTTAATAACACCACCACTATTAAATGAATTTTAATTAACTGGAATCCAAAAATGCCCAGGTGGGTAGAGGTTACCATACCAGATAATTAAGCTATGGACAAAACAATGCTTCCACTGTGATTGACCTTTGGTGATTTGCTGAGAAATCTTGGTTTATATAAAGAGAGACAGTTCAATGTTAAGATTCTGTGTGGGGGAGAAAAAGCGTGCGTCTCTGTAATTTAACAAGCCAGGATCCAAACGGGAACATTCAACCCATGTCAACACAGGAAGACAAAATAACACTATGCTTCAGAACTGGGTTTCCGGAATCAAACAATCTTCCCTCCACCATAGATTAGCAAAGTCAGTGTCTTCTGCAGCTGAATGGAAATAATAATTGCTGCACCGAGGGCGTTAACTGCCTGTAAAACCCTCAGTGCGTGGCATTCGAGTAACCAAAGGACGATGAATCTATCTGCACCAGGGCAACAGTGAAAATTTACAGGCAAACTCAACGTTTTCAAAAAAACTTACACATTGAGAGTTCCTCCTCTCTGCCCCTGCACCACCCAATGAGTACCGTGATCTCAGTGCCCGCTTTTTAGTTTTACACACACAGCAAACGACACTCGGAAAACTGGCAGGACTTCAAGGTCAATGGCGGAGCAGAACGGCAGGGTGGGCTGGTTTCACTAGTTCGGGCCAGACGGGGGACAAAGGTTGCTTTTCCAGCAAAAGCAATTTTACGTGTCCCCATAGAGCCGGACTCGGGCTCAATACCCATCTTTGGCCGCCTAGCCCTGAAAGCTCCAAACCTCCCTCCCAGGTACATTCAGGAAGTCAGCACGGATGAGAGCACGGATGAGAACACTGACGCTCCTCTGGTTCAAAGGGGATTGACTGCAAGCACTTTAACAAAAAAGACCCCAACTTGCAGGAGGGACGAGACTCAGGCTCCAGGGGTGAAATTTCAATGATGGGGAGGAGGGGAGCTGATGATACCTGGAGTGACTAAGCCCTGGAATAAGAGCAGAGCCAACCTCCCTGTTTCGCACGGCACCAAATAAAAAACACCGTAAGAGTCTACACGGGCTGTTCCACAGGTGTGTGTTCACTTAAGGAACTTCACATGGAATGATCCTTCAGGGGCCATTTTAAGACGTGGGTCAAGGGATGGGACTTCAAACTTTCAATTCCAGATTCGTTATCCAGCTGGGTGGTTATCCACGGCAATCTGCAGTACATCTGAGATATCTGAACATCCCTTTCACACGAGCAGCGTCTCCAAGTCTCAATGGTTTCCGTAATCGACATCTCCCCCACCCCCACCCGATCGCTGTCTTTTCTAGGAATGACTAAACTTTCCAGAAGATTTTCCAGCATCTGCTACCCCCGAGGCCACCGATCCGGCTGGACTTAACCGGACCCTCCCCGGCCACCACCGCCCCTCGCCCCCGCCCCAGGCTGGAGTCCCGCCCCTCGCCTTCCAGGTTAACCCAGGGGCTCAGGCGGCGCTTCTGGATGGAAAAACATCCAAGGCAGCTCAAGCCACATGTGCCCAAACCATGCGAGAGCCCAAACCGCGGCAGAAGGAACAGGGGAAACGGATTTCTATTTCTTTGGGGGCTCCGCTCTACAACATCGGCGACAGCAGGGGAAAAAATAAACAACAGCAACGCAGCCCGGACTTTTTAACTCCGTGGAGTTTGCAGTGGACTCGGAGGAAGTCCAGGCCGTGCCGAAAACCCTCCTGGGCGCGGGCCACGCACGTGAAGTCCCACGCCCGGGGCAGCGGGGGAGGGGGCCTCTAGCGACCCCCAAGTGTCACAGTCCCCGGCCGCCTCCGGTGGCCCCCGACCCCCACGACGGCGCGCCTCACTCCATTCCGAGCAACGGCCACCCCCACCCCCGAGGGCGAGGTCCCCTCGGGAGGGTGGCGGTGGCCGGGGAGGGGGACGGGAGGAAGCACCGCCTGGCACGCGGATCTCGGGGCACCCCTCCCCCCAGACCGGGCGCAACAGGTCTACCGCCGCCCCCCCCCCCGCCCCAGGGCGCGCTCTGTAGATCGCCCAGGGACGCCCCCCAACCCACCCACCCAAGTGGTCCCCATCCTGTTTTCCTCGCTCGGGCCGGGGTGGGTGGCTGGGGGCGCAAGTTGGGGAGGAGCTCCCCACTTCCTGACAGTTTCCGCGCCGCAGAAACTGAAGCGCCGCGGGCCCTTGCTGCCTCGCCCGCCACTCAGCGGCCCTGCGCGCGCCGCCGCCGCGCGTCCCCCGGGGTCCCGGCCCGCGCCCCCCCGGGGGGGGCGATGAATGGGGCTCCCTTCCCCCATGAGGGGGGGTTCCCCGCGGCCGCGCAGGTTCGCCCGGCCAGCCCCGGGCCCGGCAGACAAAAGCAGCACAGGGGAGACCAATGGAGCGCTCCCCACCCCCACCCCCCTCGCCAAAACTTACCGGTCACCTCCCCCCCTCCCCAAAACAAAGAAGCTTCCCCTTCCCCGCTCCAGTCTCCGCCGCCTCCCCCTAACCCCCGACGCGCCAGCACTTTGGGGGAGCGGCCCCATCGGGGTATTGTTCAGCCTGCAGGGAGCGCGCGCAGCACCCCAGCCTGAGCCCCCGGGGGACACTTGGGGAAGCTGGGCACCTCCTCTCCACTGCACCTCCGCCCCCCTACCGGAGACGGAGGTCCCCGGGCGGCCGGCCGGCCGGCCTGACCCCTC